>CM036534.1:21454519-21902019 GCA_020745685.1 Tautogolabrus adspersus
GTGCTTAAGGTCACTGTCAGCAGTGAAACAGTTTTTTTAGAATGTCTACACATCTTTGGCTTAGTGCACAACCATAGACTGAGTGACGTCAGCCATCTGTTACGGCAGGGGGCTCCGGGGGCTCATCGGCAGCAGCCGCCATGCTGGAAATCAAAACAGAGCGGTTTAAAAAAAAAATCACCCCCCGCACAGTGTGTGCCAGTGATGACAATAACTAATCAGACCTATTTTGTTTTTTCTACCAGGCTGTAAACGCTGTAAAAACGTTTTTTTTTTTGGCAGTCACGTGTATGTGACTTCCGGTGTTCCTGGAGCCAGCCTCAAGCAGCACTCGACGAACTGCAGGATTTTGCACTTCCATATTGGCTTCATTTTTCAAGACCGGAGGTCGCCGCTTGTTCAAAATGTGTATAAAGGGTCATCATGGTCACATGGTCATCTTTGCATCTGCTTATATGAAGGGTCTCTTCATGAATTAGCAAATTTACTTCACAGGGTAAAATGTGATGTGGTCTGCCTTTGGAAAGGTTTTAAAAACAAAAGTACACAGAGACAATTGAATACTGAGCCAGAAGCTTTCGTTACAAATCAATTCATCTCAGTCCAACATGCAGAGCTGCTTTGTGATGTACAAAAACAAATCATTCTGAATATGAAACTATTCTTCACATTGATTCATTTCAGAAAACTGTGCCTTCAAGATGAGCACTGCAAATCAAGCTTAACATATTGGAGACAGCCAAAAGCAAGCCACAATACACATCTCTGTCCTCTGCACAGTCCATGGTGCCAATTCATGTGCAGCTCTATCAGACAGTCTTGGCCGTGAGGAGCTGGCAGTGTGGGCACACCAGTAGCCATGGCTGAAAGAACATCAGGCTAGCTGCCTGGGAACAAAGCAAACTTTTTCCTAGTTTGTATTGGGTCTCTTCTTATCAGGTTCAAGTTTTCTACATGGAAATGTTCCAAAAAGTCCCAAGGAGAGGTGCTCAGATGGATTTCTTGATGATGATTAACAGAGGATGCTTATATTTACTTTTAATAATGAGACAAGCTGCAGACTTTGTGAGAACAAACTCCAGATGTCATTTTCTACCCTGAAAGAAAATTATGCAGTCATCTCTCAGAGCCAGCTCCTAAAGGTACTCTGAGTCAGGGAGTTAAACTTGGACAACAAATTATGTATTGCTGTATTTAATTAAATAATAATTGGTCTTTTGGATTCCTCCTTACTAAATGAGGTTGCCATGTCACTTGGAGTGACCCCTTTTCATTTGGTGTGACCAATAATAGCAAGAAGAGTTTGAAGTGAAAAAGAATAGGATGAATTTCTGTGGCAAACACTAACAATAACGTGAAGGGTATTTAAAGACATATTTTCAGTTCCATGCCATTTACAGAAAGAACGTTTGTTAACCAGATTTATAAGATTTTTATCTTGTGTTACCCAAAAGGAATACAAATACTCTTTTAATCAACACTTTATATCTACAGCATAATATTTATATCATGTTAAGACATCATGTCAAAATATATATATCCTGTGAATATGCACTTGAGTGCTTAATGTTTGACCAAGTGTATAACACGATGTTTTGTGTTCTTTAGAATAGGCTTGATCAAAATCTTTGTGAGAAACTCAAGTGAATTTTTTTCAGAAGCAGCAAAGCATCATGCAGCACACACACATCTTATGAATTTGCTTACTCTATCACAGCCATAGATGCATAAAAGGTGTTCTTGAAGGAGTTTTCTGACGATACGTTGCTGACAAGCACAGTTTGGTTTTGAACACAAAGGCACACAGCTGAACTTACACAGCATTTTAATTCTCTGCTCTAACTCCCCCTTAGAGGAGGTCAAGAATAGTGTTGCATAAACAACTAGTCTGACCTGCAACCATTACATATTTCTTTCTGCAAGAAAGGGGATGGTGCAGGGTTTAAGTTTTGGATTTAAATAGTTCTTTAGAATCTATTTGTTCATTTTTCTGATGAGTTTGAATTGTGTTTGTTTATTTTTGTCTTCTGTAAAGCACACAGTTTACGTTTGTATGAAATGTGCTCTACAAATAAAATGGAATTGAATTGAATTTTAAAAGTGTTGACATTTTACTCAAAACACCCAGTCTCTTAAAAGTGTAGGTATTACATTGTTTAAGAAATTCAGTTTAAACTATACAAAACTGACAGTGTGCACTGTCTTTATTCTGTGAGAAAGGGATGCAGTTCCTCAGTGGCTCATCCAATATTGCTGTCAGTTCTCTAATTAAAGCTTCAAGCTACAGATTGCAGACTAATTGTCAAATCAAATGTGTTGGTGTGATTTGGAGATTGGTACAAGTCTGGGAAAAATAAATAGAGGTATAATATCTCAACTCAAAAATGTTCATAAAATCACATATTTTTTTAAAAACAGTGAACTCGCCCTCTGCTGGCCATTAGAAAGAATGGAGGTTAAGGCACTTCTAGATTGGCTGAAACCGGGATGCTCAATCAATTTCTATACCCAAAATTTGAAAATGCTTTATTTTCCTTAAACATTTTTGGAGCAGTATATGACTCAACATTGAACGTGGCCTTGAGTACTGCATGTCACAGTCTGTCTCTCTGTGGCTGATTGCCCCTCAAAGTCTCTCCCAGCTAAATCACCACAGCCAGTGATCACACATCACATCAACACATCAAGGGAAACTGAGCTGCCTCTTGGCTCTTAAATCCTCAAGCAAGGTCACAGCGGTCGTCCCAAAAGTCTCGTCTGAAAATCTCAACCTTAACAGACTTTTCAACGCGGCCATCCAAATGGTACAAATTGTTTCTTTGTGTTAACAGGCATGATTTGAACTGGTTCACTTCAATTTCTCTTTTTAAACAGAGAGTGTGTTGCATAATTGTGTTTGTTTGCTCTTTATTATGCAACCAGTTTTATACAAGACCTGCAGTTTCATAATTTCAAATCTTATGTTGGTGTTGGTACACAGCAGCAATTTCAATAACAACTTATCCAACTGACTTACAAGAAAAAGCTCTTTCCACCTTATTAAAGCTGCACTTTAAAGAAGACAGTGATGAATACCCCTCTGGTGGGGATCAAAGATGAGAGCAGATCAGAGAAGTCAGGTGGTATACTGTACAGGTGCCTCATGTGAACCGGTCTTACTCATTAATTGGCCTCCTGGTTTTTGGTTGGCCCCAGATGAAAAATGAGCCTCAATGTTATGTTATGGAGAATGGTTGGGGTTAGGCAGGCTTTGCTCACCCAGAATATGATGCAAGAGGTCAGCAATACGGTAACTGGTTGCATTATGTTGTTGTTGACATTGATAGCTGTGACCTCTGCAGGTTTTCATAGGTTAACATGTTTTTCACAGCCAAACCTGTATTAGACTCTAAATAGGTGATACAATTATAATAAAACATACCTTTATTTATATAGCAACTTTAAAAACAGGTTTACCAGCTAAAGCATACACTAGAGCAAAGCATACTCAAACACAAAAGAACCCAATATGCCCAATATGCTACACAAAGTCACTTTGGATCAATTTTGGACTCAAGGGAGGGGAAGACTGCCTCGACTTCTGTCGAAAAAGTAACCTTTGGGTTCACATGCAAGTTGACCTGTCGGTCATCCTAAAGTCGGTTGCCGAATCCTTGGGCGTGTGGACCTTATGTTAGTCTGTTTCTTTGTAAAGCCTTAACTTGTTTAATAAGAAAGGACTTGTGAAGGTGAAGAGATAGGTTTTATGTGTTGTAATTGGAGGAACACACATCTACTCCTCTTTATCAGTCATTATCTGTGACCACCAGGCACTTTATCATAGGATAGGAACAAAAACAATCCTTATTCATGATTCGTATAACCTCAACATTTACTGACATACTTAAGTTAATGCACTGATGTAAATATGGTTTGAACATAGTGCCATTCTTGGCATGTGTCTGTTTTGAAAAGCAGGCTTAGTCTAGCAGAAACAATATAATTTTTTTGGCAGATGGCAACGTGACAATGTTGTGAGGAGTTTCTCTCAAATGATTGTACTGTATATTTATTATTTTCCAAGCTTGAGAGAGCAATAAAGCTCTGAAGGAGCGATCCCAAAAGCAGCGCCAAGTTCCTGCCAGAAAATAGACAGACTTCTGTTTTTAGAAGATGAATATACTGAAAATCTATATTTTTCCTTCTGTCAACAAAACTCAAGAGCAAAACAAAACCCCCCCCCCCCATCTGAATTGAAAGTCTGATGCAACATATTCTTTTGTGCCAGTGGGCTCCATAGTTGTTCATAAGCTATTAGAGACACATCAGTATATTACAGTGTTGCTTTGGATGACATGTATACCTTCATTTTCATGGAAACAGCCAATGCCACTTTGAATCAATCCTACGTATACATCGCCCTTCTTTCAGAGATTGAATTGAATGGGCTTGGGAGCTGAGTGCCACAGCGGACGGAGGGAAGTTGCATTGTTGTTTTCCATTTTGTTAATGAATTTGTTGATGTGACAATAACACAAGCATATAGTTGTCTCGGGAAATAGATTACCTCGGTCTATGGTAAAAACTGCCATAACACGTGAATGCCTATTTTAAAAAAAGTATTTCCATCCTGTTTGATGAACATTCTCATAATACTAGTGTCTAGCTGTTTTAGTAAATTACTTGTAACTATTTGTTTTCTTTCCAAAAGCTAATGTGAAAAATGTTGACAAAGTCGTCTATCATTTCTTTGTTGGTCATGTTCTGTATATTTGTAAGAGTTAATTTCCCATAATGACCATAGTATCTGAATTGCGTAGTTCCAGTATGTTAAACACAGCATGATGTTAATTTAGAAAATGATCGTCCCATTCAGTAGCAGCTGGCGCTAGCTTATGCAGCGCTCTTTGACGTAACATCCGGTGTTTCCTTGACAACGATCAACATTTTGTGTCTGTCATGGCGGCTTATCATGGCGGCCGCCTACAATGACGTCCCGTTACAACTATAAAATTACGGATTTCTCTGGCTTGATAACTTTTGGAAATATTTGAGGTGATGCAAGTACTCAACTAAAAAATATATATAACATAGGTTTAGTCAATTTTTAATTTAAGTTAGATATTTTAATGTAAAAAACATTAACATTAGCATTCGATTCTACATACTGTACCTTTAAAGCTCAGTTTCCTGTACTAGTGAGGTGTTTGGTTGCTCTAGTTTACTAGTAGAAAAAGAGTCTTTATTTTTGAAGTTTGTGTCAATAATGGAAAAAATTAAGCTAATAAGCTAGCGCCCTGCAACTGTAGGCTATGTTTGTTTTCACCCAAAAGGGGGCATGGTCACTCTGGCGAGCCGGAAATGACGTTGGGCTGCTCTTTTGAATATCTCGTTGATTACCTGTATATGATTGGTTGCCTGGAGCAGTGACTTCAGCAGCCTGCTTAACAGTACGGTCTGAGATGTTCCAATCGTAGTGCCCAGAGTGGCTGAATAAACACGAAACCGACACTGACCACTCTGAAAAAGACTCTGGGTCAAGCGTTGGTCTTTAAAGTACCTTCACACTGCTGATTTCACTCTCTCTTCATTAGGAACAGCTCTACAGACAGATACATAGACTTTATCTTTCTGCAGAATACAAACACCGCAATCCACTTTTTGTGGATGGCAGCTGATGTTTTAAAGTCTTTCCTTAAAAAAAAGAAGGTTCATTAGTTCATTAGCTATTTAGCTAGCTTTTCTACTTGCTCACAGAGGTAAGACGGTTGTTTGAAACCGAATGCATACGGACATGACAACAACTCACCACTGGTTATCTTCTTTCAGTTAGGATAGAACAACAGATGGAAAATGTATCCATGATAGATCTTTCTATTCAGTTCAGTCGGAGAGACAGACGGAGGATGACAGAGTTATAGCTTTATTAACAACCTGAAAAGCTTTTGAGAAAACAAGGCATGCATTGTCTTCTATTTTTCACATCCGCTGTTTTTCTGTAAATGGATATGATGCCACGATCCCAGGGGGAAAACATGTGACAACGTGTTGGACAAATTGCTAGTACAGCCAACTGCCCACCAGAATAGAGAGGATCAATGCATGTCAATGTAGCCAAAAAAATGGTAGCATGATAGCATGTGACTCAAAAACCAAGATGGAAACAATCAAAATGCTTCAAATTAAAACAACATATGTTACAGCTGTTTGTTGCTAGCTCTATTTTCTTTAAATGTTGATAAAGTACTTGCAAAATTAATAAATTAAGAACAAAGATCTAAACCACTGGGGACTTCTAGGGGGCTGTCAACTTCCTTCAAACAGTCTAATATCTCTCTAAATATAAATACAAATAGTACATATTAGACTTGTGTACTAACTTAATAGTTGGTATAGATTGCATTGATCATATTACAAAGGAAATATAAAATAATTCAAGGGTTCAAATATTGAAAATGTCCACATAAAAAAAGGCTAACAAAATTTCTCAAGGTACTTTATTCCTGCCAGATGTGACACATACACGGTGCAATGCTCTGATTTTGTGGTGCGTTAAACTCCTGCAAACATTCAGCCAGAACTAACACAAAATATATGACTTCACAAAAATGCCAAAACTCATTTATTCAGACACTAGGACATCACTGGTTAGCTGATTTAGGAAATCGTGTGAAGAACAAGCTTTGTGAAATATTGTTGGAGCTTGTTTGATTGTTTCCTGATGCATATGTGAGCAGATATAGATAGCACCTAAAATTTGCGATGCTGATGAACCTGTGGCCCAGGGAGAACAGGCTGCCAGGAGGTGAGAGGCAGACATGTCAACTTGTCAGCTGGTATCTGCTGGACTCAACCTTAATGTCTGTGCCAATCAGGATCCAGGCCCCAGTCTTGCAATGGCTTCCTGCTGTGCATTAATCCCTAAACTACCAACTCTACACTCTGCAGAGAGCTATTTTGCTTTAGACCACAGTATTTGATGAATGAACTGTTTATAAACTGGACAGCTCTGAAGAGAACTTTTCAGGTAAAGCTTGTAAACTAGACGTGAGGAAATGATGATTATATTTTTTAACAGTGATAGTTGTCATCATTTATGAACTAATGGAAACATACTGTACTCTGATGGATCAGGGGACGTTAGTCCAAAAAATTAATAAAGTTTAGTTTCCTATCCAGTGGGGTATGTGTTGATTTCTTCATCATCCATCTTAATCCTCTTCCGCTAAGCCAATCAGATCTAAGGGGTTCAAATCCATCTTTTACCTGTGTCAAGAGATTACATTTTTCTTCTTTGCGATTAATTAATTAATCGTAATTAATCACATGCAATATATCAATAATGTGAGAAGCAGTGCAGAGCCATTAATCATTTAATTCTGATAATAATGAACTTATGGTAAAATTAACGTTAACATTAACCGGTATTATCAAAAAACAACAAAAACACCAGCTTTTGACATGTCAATAGATTGGAGTTCTTAAGAGGCCATGATGACTTACATAACTAAACATTACATGTTTCTTTGGAAAAGCTGAAAGGGCCGTAGGAGGAGGACAACTCACAGAGAGCTCTGCTTGTTAGGGTTAGCTTAAGTTATTTTTAGTTAGTTTCCAGGCTATTTCTGTACAGTGTTAGTTTTAAAAGATATTAAGCACTAAACTTTATTAGAAAATCTAATGTTTTTTCATATTTTTGGAGAGCTGTGATAACAGCAGCAGCAATATACGTACACTGTTCTGTGCAGTATTTGATTTCAGGAATTTATATTTACGATTTACCATTTGATGTATACTCGACCTATAATGTACTTAGTTTTCTTTAAAAACTCAATTTTTTATTTTTATGATCTTGCTTTATATTCTATTTTTGTTTTATGATATTTCTAATAGTCATTTCTAATAATTTTACTTCACATTCTGCCTCTGTGCACTGCCTGTCAGCACCTGTGGCTGATCGGACTTAAAAGCCGTTTGTTTGCACGTACTGACGTTGTTTCTGTGTTTCTAGATCCTTGCCTATGTTGTACTTTCTCTCTGATGTACGTCACTTTGGATAAAATCATCTGCTTAATGAATTGTTGAATTGTAGAATAATATTTTATGTATTTATGTGCCTTGCACAAGAATTTCACACGATTGTACTTTTAAAACAAAGTAGTGACAATACAAATCTTGAATCTGTATTGAAAATCTACTTAATATAAACTTTTTTGATACATCACTTTGGAGGTCTTCTATCTTAAGAGCAGGGTTAGGACGTTTATAGAAATGGAATCTAATGAAATAGGTTTTAATTATTGTTTTTCAAATGAATGTACATATTAAAAATACATTTAAAAAATTAATGCAAATAATTATCGATTAACAGATTTATCAACATGAGTCCAGCTCTGTGTATCACTGTGACTTTCTAATCCTAAATAATCCAAACAATCTACTGTCAACACTGCAGAACTGAAATGTGAGTAAATTAGATCTCTTAAATAATGGCAATGTATATATTTTTTCCTCATTGAGATTTTTACACATTTGAATTTTATGTTAGCACATTTTTTCAAGAATTTCAATCTTTAGTTATAGTATACATTCCATATCTGTCAATTATTTAAACTGTTGCATGTAGTATAAATCAGTGCATCCAGGTCCAACATTGAGCGGAAGGTCTTCTGACAGGTATGGAGGTTGTCATTTTTTGTATGTATTTGATGTCCTGGTAAAATGAAGACAATTTTCCAAGGACGATGATGTTTTCTATTCTATTCACGGGCCCGTTTCACAAAAGTAATTTGTGTTCCCTGCACAGTGAAGACAGGCGCTGTCGTAGTAACTGCCTCCTGTGATTGTTGCTTTCAAATTACAGATTAATCTCTGAGTATTGCAAAGCTCCTGCATGCCTTTGCATGAGCATAGCATTAGTTGTGATTTATGAAACTTGTCAAAACAAGCGAGAGCAGATGATTTCATGTTGCAAATGTTGCGAGCTTGAACACAAGCATAAAAGAGCCCCAGCTGGGCTGTCCAGTAAACTTTAATGTCACAGCACGGTAAACTTTTCAACAGAATCATCCTTGGATGAAAAAGTGCTCTTATACAAACAAGAAATTCAATTCCTCAGTTTAAAAAATACTCAACAGTTTGATAGTTTGGGATTTCCAGCTTTTGCACCAGCTAAGTCCTCCTATGCTGGTGACTCACAAGCCATGCAACACTAAGCAACGGTTAGTGACATCCTCCTTAAAATGATTTTATAACAATAGTCTATCCTACAAAGACCCCTCAAATCTTTACTGAAGTTTAATTTTTGTCTATGTGTGTGTCAGCATGCATGCGTGTGTGCATGTGTATGTGTGTAAATTTTAATTGTGTTTGAATGTACTAGCATCAGAGCAGTTGTGCTGACTCTGTGCTTGAAGTCTCTGTGGGTTTTAAAGTCAGTCCTCAGACAGTTGGCCCCTGCGGGCAAAACCATCGCTGTGGTTAGCATCCTGTCTGCCCCGTCACTGGAGACAAACACCCTGCTGTGTTGACAGAAGTTCAAAAGGAAAACTATCTGACAGATACTTCACTGATTCTTCCACCCTGAGGAAACTTACTTTCAGACTTCCTTGTTGTTCGTGTAAGATAAGATGCAATGTCTTTTAACAGATACATAATCATGATATAAATAACTTTAAGTTACCATTCCAAAGCTATCGACAGCAAGCTCTGCTTGGTCAAAAACAAAAAATGGATCTAAAAGGATCAAAATGCAACAAAAGGAAACGAGTACAACTTAATTAATGCATTTCAGTTCAATATTATCAACTTTACTTTTCCTAATGCCAGTCAACAAAGCACAAAACAGACTGTTTCTTGCTGATAAGAAACTAAACTGTAACACTGATATTGTATTAATGAACAACATGTGACACTCCTTTAAAAAAAGAGGGATGGCTAGGTCTTGTCCTGTAGCTATATGAAGATGTCATGTGTTTTAAAACATGACAGTGTACAAGTGTACTTTTTTCAAATAGCAGTAACTTTGTCTTTTGTGAAGTCTGTGGTCCTCTGAGTGAGAGGTCAATCTTTTTTCTCTCTATAGGCAGACTGCATATAGCTGCCCTGCTGTTCTTCAGGCCATATTAGTCACTCTAACCTGCAGCGACATATAAGTTAATAAGCTTCCCGCTGACCTGCCTGGAGCATGACTACCACCTTCATATAGCGATCATTACCTTTAAAAGCACATTCAGAGAAGAAGAATACAGAGGAGGGACAGTAATACAATTAACGACTGTATTATATAGTGTATTAGTGAATTGTGGACACATAGGTAGATGCACATATTTGTGGAAGAGGAAAAAGATGTACAAATGGACATTATGGTAACAGGGATAAAAGCTGTAGAAAATCTTTTGACTGAACATTGTCGGCATTAAATATGGGATTTAGAGGAGCTCCATACAAAGCCCTCTTTTAAAAGGGGATTTCATTCTACTGTTAATTTTTCTTTTCTTTGACAGCCCTGACAGAACAAGCTCTGATCTGAAAACTAGGATAGAATTGTCAGCTAGGTGAGTGAACTGAAACTTGCTTTGAGTAGATATTGATAGTGGGTCGTTGTTAGGCGTTGTTCAGGCTGAGCACTTGAGTTTCATTCTCTGAGCATCAACAGGAGAGGCAGTTGACGCGTGTCACACCCTCTGTTGATTGCAAACTAGAAATCTGGGGCGGGATTTCACAAATCTGAGCACTTGAGTTTCATTCTCTGAGCATCAACAGGAGAGGCAGTTGACGCGTGTCACACCCTCTGTTGATTGCAAACTAGAAATCAGGGGCGGGATTTCACAAAGCTGAGCACTTGAGTTTCATTCTCTGAGCATCAACAGGAGAGGCAGTTGACGCATGTCACACCCTCTGTTGATTGCAAACTAGAAATCAGGGGCGGGATTTCACAAAAATCCAACCTTAAAAGAGTCTGACGCTTCAGCTTTTCCACTGAACCCAGGCATCCACGACTTGCTTTGCCACTACTAATGCTTTGCCTATAGCCTCTTGTCCTCTACAAAAACACAACATGTGCTACAAAGAAATCTCTGTCATTCATGGGAACAGAAAAAGACCCATATGTCATAGAAAACGCAATCCTGACAACTTGTCCTTCATTAAGAAAGCCTCTTCTCCACAACCTTCATTCACTTTTGGCCTCTGGAACTGTCAATCTGCTGCGAATAAAACTGAATTCATTCAAGCACTTGCAAAAATGTCAGACATTCAGGCACTTGCCCTCACTGAAACCTGGATCCGCCCAGAAAACACAGTCACACCAGCTGCTCTTTCTGTTGACACAGTGTTCTCACACACACCCCGCTCTGTTGGACGTGGAGGTGGAACAGGTATCCTACTTTCTAATACCTGGAAATTCAATAAACTCCTCCCACTGAGCAACAATTCCTCATTTGAAAATCACACAATCATGGTTACTGCTCCTACTAAAATGTACATTGCTATCATCTGCCGCCCACCAGGGTGTAATCTGAATGATTTTGTTGTGGAACTGGACATGCCACTCTCAGAAATCCCTGATGATGGAACACCACTTATTGTAATGGGAGACATGAATATACACACAGATAAAGCCCAGGCAACCGACTTTCTTGCTTTGTTGTCCTCTTTCGACCTCACACTGGTCCCAACTCCTCCTACCCATAAAGCTGGCAACACCCTTGATTTAATTCTGACCCGGAACTGCTCGACAGCAAACCTGACTGTCACCCCTCTACACTTATCAGACCACTTCTTTATTCAATTCACAATATCCTTACCCGAACTTCCTCAGGCACAACCTCAAATGGTGTCATACCACCAAAATATGCGTTCGCTCAAGCCAGTCCAGCTGTCCAACGAGGTCTTGGCTGCCATGCCTGCCCACGAGGTCTTTACTGCACTCTCTCCAGATGAGGCTACAGACACACTCTGCTCCACTCTAGTCTCATCTCTGAACAAACTCTGCCCTCTGGTGTCCAAGCCCGCTCGCAAAAACCAGCCTAGTCCCTGGCTCACTGAAGTCATAAGAGAGCAAAGAGCAGGGCTGAGGGCAGCAGAGAGAAAATGGCAAAAATCAAAACAATCCATTGACCTCAATGACTATAAGCAAAGACTTGTCTCATTCTCCTCCAGCCTAAAAACGGCCAAGACAACATATTATCAGAACAAGATATGCAATGCCACAGATACAAGAAAAATGTTTTCTGCTTTTAACTCACTGCTTCAACCTCCTCCTCCTCCACCCTCCAATCTGTTGACACCCGACATGTTTGCCTCGTACTTTACTGAAAAGGTTGCAACCATCAGTAACCAGTTTTCTGAGCCTGAACAACTCAGCCCAAAAGCACCGACCAAAAGTGCCTCATTCGACTCATTCTCCTCTCTGACTGAGGAAGAAGTCTCTAAGCTTGTGCTAGACTCTCGGCCGACTACCTGTCCTTTGGACCCTATACCATCAAGCCTCTTGCAGACCATCTCCTCTCCGCTTAATGATGCACTTCAGCATATCATCAACTCTTCTATGTCAATGGGTGTGTTCCCCACAGCATTCAAGCAAGCTTGGGTCACCCCTCTGCTCAAAAAACCCACACTCAACCCAGCCCAGGTTGAAAACTACAGACCGGTTTCTCTTCTGCCCTTTCTGTCAAAAGTACTTGAGCGCACAGTCTTCAAGCAAGTCTCGGAGTTTCTGTCCAAAAACAATCTGTTTGATCCAAATCAGTCAGGCTTTAAGCGGGGCCACTCTACTGAAACTGCACTACTCTCAGTAACAGAATCGCTAAAGGCGGCCAGGGCGGCAGGTCAGTCATCAGTTCTACTACTCCTAGATCTGTCTGCTGCCTTTGACACAGTCAACCATCAAATCCTCCTTTCCACGCTCTCTGAGCTTGGCATCTCAGGATCCGCCCTTTGCTGGTTCGAGTCCTACCTCTCTGGGCGATCCTTTAGAGTGTCGTGGAAGGGAGAAGTGTCCAAAGCGCACAGCTTATCCACAGGGGTACCTCAAGGGTCAGTGCTTGGTCCCCTCCTCTTCTCCATATACACAAGCTCACTTGGTTCGATAATCCGCTCTCATGGCTTTTCATACCACTGCTATGCTGATGATACCCAGCTCTTCTTGTCATTCCCACCAGACGATGTCACAGTCTCAGCTAGAGTCTCGTCATGCCTCACCGATATCTCTAAATGGATGAATGAACGGCACCTTCAACTCAACCTTTCAAAGACTGAGCTCCTTGTCATCCCAGCCAGTCCCTCTATGCAGGCAAAGATCAATATCCAACTTGGAACAACCAAACTCATGCCCACAAAGTCTGCCCGGAACCTGGGTGTCATGATTGATGACCAGCTAACCTTCAAGGTTCAAGTAGCCTCGATTGCCCGATCATGTCGTTTTGCCCTGTACAACATCAGGAAGATCAGACCTTACCTGTCAGAACATGCTACACAACTTGTGGTACAGGCTCTTGTGCTATCACGCATAGACTACTGCAACTCTCTACTGGCAGGTCTTCCTACATGCACAACCAAACCTCTACAGATGATACAGAACGCAGCAGCACGACTGGTCTTCAACCTTCCAAAAAGAGCTCATGTCACTCCGCTGTTCATCTCCTTACACTGGCTCCCAGTCACTGCTCGCATTAAATTTAAAACTCTGCTGCTCGCCTACAAAACAGCAACAAAAACGGCTCCTCCTTACTTTAACTCTCTATTTCAGGTCTACACTCCCTCCCGTCCACTACGCTCTGCCAATGAAAAGGCGTTTGATCCAACCTTCACAACAGGGTCCAAAGACGAGGACTAGACTCTTCTCCTCTTTCGCCCCCCGGTGGTGGAATGAACTTCCAAACTCCATTCGATCTGCAGAGTCCCTCTGTACCTTTAAGAAAAAGCTAAAGACCCAGCTCGTTCAGGAATACCTACTAACTTAACTTAATGATGATGATCTCGATAGCATTGATGTAATGATGGTAATGATGATGGTTTTTGTTTTTGTTTGAAAACGACGACGTATAAGATGGTTTATATACTGATTAGAGTCTCAGACCGGCAGTTAATGTTGTGCCTTGCCTCTGGGCAATGCCTTTCAGCACCTGTGTGTCCAATCGGACTCAAAGCTGATCGTTCGTCCTTACTGACATTGTTCCTTTATTTTTCCTTGATCCTTGCTTGTGTTGTTCTTACTCTCTGATGTACGTCGCTTTGGATAAAAGCGTCTGCTAAGTGAATTGTAGAATTGTAGAATTGTAGCCCTAGTGTGTGCTGATACCTGTCTTGGCCAGGACACTATTGAATAAGATATTTTAAATCTCATCAAGTTTTCTTACCTGGTTAAATAAAGGTTATACAGTCTAAATAAATAAAATGTTCTTAGGAGACAGAAATATCCTTACTGTGGCTGCTTTCAATGTACAGTATGGGTGGCTGAAAAAGTGACCTACAATCAAATACAATGTACGCACATCATACAGTACGTGTAGGGCTGCTGTAGAACATCGGCATAGCGCTCTGGGACTTTTTTCTCCAAGTGAGGAAATATTTGCAGTTTGCATGATCCCGTTGAAATTCATCTACACTTTTCAGTATACTTCAAGATCCGATCAGTTATCATTTTGACATTTTGAATGTCTTGACAGATTCATGACGTCAACTCATGCACTGAGTTACATAAAAGAAAACACTCCACCTTAAATTTTCCTGTATCCATAGACTGCAAGATAGCGGCACAGTGAATTTTAGTCTTACCACTGTCGTAAAGAAGAAAAAGCAGCCAAGTATCTTTTGTTTTTTTTAAAAGCTAAAAAGCTAAAAGTTTGTCCAACCTAATTGGTGGCACCGCAGGTAAACGCCGACCTCGGGGCTAGGATTGGGTAGCTGCAGGATGTGGTTGGCTTTTCCTAATGCTAACTAGCTAACTAGCGAACTAGCATGGAGGATAATAACCGTCATATAACATAACAGCCTCTCACACACCAATTCACGGCAACCGCCCAGACAACTTCCAACCTTAAGAGCGTCATAGGTGCGCTACGGTACTAATACAAATAAAACTACACCACTGATGTCCAATCAAAACAGCTAGCTTTCACTTGATCATAATATTCCTCAGTCCCACAAACTCTAGTAAGACATTTATAAGGTGACAAGAAATATCACAAATTACAAACATCACAGTCATGTCAAGTACAGAAGCCACAGAGAACTATCATCACTGAGAATATAAGGTACGATTTGAAAAAAACTGAATTAGGATGCAGCTACACAACAATTATGAGTTCCTGATTTCACTTTAAGTTTCTTTTTTTATAATTCTGCATTTTGGAAGATCTGCACCTGAAACATGGATGGATGACTGACTGACAGAAGCCTGCCTTAAGAGAGATTAAGTTAATAACGACATGAGAAATACAAACAATTTAATTAGGGTGTGGTCACACTAGCCATCCGTACCATGCCCAAGCACGCTTCAACCCTAAAGTCCAGTTCGTTTGGCCAGTGTGACCGCTCCGTTCCGGCACGGTACACTTCCTTGGCTTTGGCACGTTTCAGAGAGGTGTGCTTGGGCACGGTACACTTCATGCATGAGCACAAGCACGCGGGTACACAACGCTGACAGCCTTCATTATTGAGAAATCCAGAGTTTTACGGCTGTATCTGATTAAAGTGACTCAAAATAAGCCGCAAAGTCAGTAAAGTAGCTGTCATGCTCTCTGTGTTGTTCTCCGATGTGCAGACGTGGACTTGACTGCGCGTCCCTCTTTTTTTTTTTTTTCCTCGAGTCCGCTTGTTTGTAAACTGCAGGCTTCATAATAACATAAAGCATACATTGCTGTATTACGACGTTATGTACAAGAGGTAATCGTGCTCAGGCACGGTTAGTCCTGATGCAGTGTGACCGCAGGCCGTGCTGGCCAGTGGGGGAATAGAAGCGGGGGGGCAATCGTGCTTGAGCAGATTTACAGCACGGTACGGATGGCCAGTGTGACCGCGCTCTAATTACTGTTCCAGCTACGTACGGTAAAAGTAAGGAGGATTATTTTCACAAAAAACCTAAGGAAGATTGAGCAACGGCTTACAGCATGACAGTTTTTAACTTTTTAAGGCAAAATCAAAAATGATAATGATGTGTTTCAATGAATACTTGAGGACTGAGACTTATCATTAGCGAACTGCCAAAACCGAGGACTGTTGTAGGCTACTCTCTTTTTTCACTAGCCTAAGCCATGGCAGTTGATGTTATGTCTTCAGATTGTCTGTCTGTTCGTCCAATTCTTGTCAACACAATATCTCCTCAACACCAAATTTGGCACTAAGGGCCAAAAACATTTTAACTCATGGATAACTGATCAGATCTTGGTTGTCCAATATCAAAGATCAATGTCCCTATGAGCTCAGTGATCTCTTAAAAAAGGTTTTAGACGATAAGCCAATGATGTCATGATTTGTTCTTGTTTACTTTTGTTTTTAGTGTTTCTGTATCTCTTGTGTGTATTTTTATTGTTTTATTTCTAAGTTTAGCCTTTAGTGTTTCCTGTTTTAATCATTCTGTTGTTAATCTGAACGATACACAAACACACTGAGCTTCAGGATAAGTAAACTTTTCAGTTGGAACTGTATTGATCAGTTTCACTCTCTGAAAGTTCTCTGAATATATAAAACACATAGAATATTCTCATGCTCACTCCTGGGAAAACAAGAAGAAACCAAAGCTACAGCTGTCAGCCTCGCAGAAGGTCTGTCATCTGCTATGCCTGACAGTCTTCGTTTTCAGGCGCATGAGTTGGAATAAAAAAAGTTAAGAGTCTAAGTTGGTCAAAAGAACAGCAAATGGCCTCAAAGACAATTCCTAAAAGCAATAAAAGTCTCTTTAAACTAATTTGCATGAGGCATAAAAGACATTGGAAAATGAGTAAAACTGGAGTTTCTCAAGCAAACATTTCAAATGTCAAAAACAATAAAGATTATAAGACTTCAAGTATTTTATTTAAAGATCTGAGATGTTAGCACACAAACAGTGTGACTGATCAAAGTCCGTTCAGACCAGCGTAAGATCCAGTTCAGATGGACCTCTTCCACCTGCAGCTACTTAAGGCCAGCTGACTGATGTATGGACCCCGCCTGCCTGGACACATCTGCTGTGTCCACATCTGCACTGACAGAAGATTTTGGAGGGAAGAGCAAAAAGTCCAGAGTCTCTCATCCTGCAGCTGTCCAGCTGGACTGAACTATTTCGCATCCCAGACTGCAGGGGAGCAGCATATCCAATCCTCGATGCAGGTTTGTTTGAATGAAAAAGGGAAATCCATCTCTATATAATGCTTCAGAAGGAGTATGTCAGGAGATGATATATTTATCGAAGTAAATCAGATTTTAACTAACCACAGAAAAAGCGGATGTTTGTGAAAGTATACAGTATAAGACTCTTTTGTCAAGGATAATTTGTCTATAGTCAATAGCCCCTGCCACAAATCTCTTCAGCATGTCACCATCCATCTTTGTTTAAACACTTTGATTTGGGTGTCAAAGTTAAGAAATAACCTCCTTATGAAAAAACATGCATGTTAACTTTGTCTAAACACTCAAATACAGTAGTCAGATGATTATATTTAATAGATTGATGTATAAATGCAGACGTAGCTTATACTTTTGCTTTTCTGGTGTTCATAATGCCATACTGTTACTGGAATCTAATACTTTGTGTGGCCTAACACAAAATGATTAGTTGGGATGATAACATGAAGGATTTTTAAAGCATTTAAAGAAAAGATCAATGCTGTTGTTTCTATTTTTAATTACAGTCTAAAACCTCAATTAAAATACTTAATCAGAGGGAAATGTTTATAACAGCTCTGCTTGATTGCTTATTCTCCAAATGGCTTTTATTTTGAAATTGTCTAATGAGTCCTACTGTTTAAACAGAGGAAGTAAAAATAGTTTTTACTAGGTTGTAGAGTAAGTCATACCACCATTTCTCATAAAACTCAAACACACAACCAAGAACAATTCTCGTCCTTGGGTCTGTCAGGAGGAATTGTTATTTTTTTGTGTTGGTGTGGGTTTCTATCAAATGTGAATCTGCGGGTGTGGAACAGACTATAGTTTATTCTTCTGTAGGAGGGATCATTTGTGTGGTGAAAGTCCTTCCTCTGTGTTTCCCTTCAGCCTGATTTGCTCCAGCAGCCTCCTGATATGTGAATTAATTCAAGTCAACTTTACCTCCCTGCGGCAAAAACACGAAAAAACGGTGGAAAAAATAGTCTGTCGCTCTGTCTGGTGAAATAAATGTTGATGCCAGAAACAGTTTTACTTGCCTCTTCGGTTCATCAGTTAATGCTCACTGGACAAGTTTTCCTGTCTGAGAATCAACACTGGATTATCATGACAAAGTCTGACCTGTCAACATAAATGTTTTGAAAAGGAAAAAGTAATAGTGCATGTGTAAAAAGGGAGACAAAGTGAGAAAAAATGGAAAAGGAAATAGGCAGAGAATAGTATTATCGTGAGGGAATAGTGGTAGTATAAGAAAAGGCAACAGAGCATCAAAACAATGCAGAGGAAGGTTAATGAATAAACATGCACATTTAAAAATGATATGGGGGGGGGTGGTCGGTGGTTGATCAGGACGTTCTGTAATTGAAGAGGAACCCAAGCGTGAAGTTGGAGCTCAGCCAAACCTAAATCTGGATATATATATATATATATTTTTTTTTTTACCTTGCACTCTGAAGAGCTGAGTTCTGTTTCATTATTCATGACATCGTTCTTAGACCAGGCAAAGAGAGAAGGAGAAAAAGAAAAAGTGCATGAATCCGCTCCTCTACATGCACATAATTGTACCCCCGAATTGTAACGAAGAAAGTTTGAAAAGTTGACCTTTCTTTTACCCCACAGGCACGTCATCATCTCATTGCCAGAAACAACAAAACGCAAGTAGGTCTTTGTGAATGTATCTGAACAAATGCTGATAACAATCAAATTCCAGAGCTTTATAGGTTTACCCTATGAATAATATGGAGAACTAATGCAGAAGAGTAACAAGGTCTATACAAACATTATTTAAACAGCAACACATTACAGGAGTGGAAGGTAGAGAGTCAAACGCACATGTCTTATTGCAGTTACAACAATATACATAGTATTTACCTTAAACACAGTTCTCTTATATTAAGATAAGGCACATAGCTTCATATCAAATATACACTGCAATATGTGTAATAGTGAATTCATCATGGATGGAAATATGTCTCCACTTACATACATACCTCTACTTAACTAAACTCGGCCAAACTTCACTTTAACTTCCTCATATTTGAACTGAAAAAACTCTCTTGACAAAACACCGGTTAAGGAGGTGCCAACTCGATAACCCCAGTGATGTGTTGGCTCTTGCTGCCCATCTAGTTTCACAGTTGGGGTGTTGGGGAAATGGGCATTAAGAGCAATGTTTTTAACGTGGACATTTACTTTGAAAAATGATTATCTTTACATTTAACTCACGTTAAATTTGGTTTCCGTTAACGTTATCTTCGTTACTCAAATTCACTTTCGCCCACTCAACTCAGCTGACCTCATTTGCTCCTGACTCTCCGAAGAGAGCAGATTGCTGACCCTGTTATCTTTTTTTCAACTGGCACATCTACATTATATGTGAGGCAGCCATGGAGGGCAGAATAAGAAAGTTCTGTTTTCTACTAAGGCTTTCATTGGCTAGTAGCTAATCGGAAAGACTTGTTTGTATAATGGTATGACAGATGCGTAGATTTTGGCTTCTGTGTAAGTTGGATGTTGGATTGGTTTACATGGTCGGAATCACAAGAATCGTAGCTTTCTAACGATGTATGGAATGAGTGATATACAGAGAACAGATGTTGTTTAAGTTACCCTGATACTAAGAAAACACACTTGCAGCTGCTGGCAGGATGGCCGTCAGGGCAGGTGAAAAAAGTTTCTATTAGTAGTAGATTTTCAACATTTGTAATTTATTGTTTTCTAAGTCATCATGGCCTTTAAAAAAAAAATCTAATCTGTTGTTTTTGTTGTATTTTACGATGGAGTATTGGGCCGTTAAAACATTTTTTTTCTTAATTTTCAGGATTAAACACGTACATTTACGAGATTAATAAAGTACATTTACGATAATAAACTCATTATGTTACGTAATGAAATTTGTGAATCCATTTAAATTAGGCTATGTTTAAAATTATTATTCTGAAAGGTTGTAGCTTATCAGAAGAGCAGCCATCTGTCTCCGCGAAAATGATGAAAGGGGGTATCTTGTGTACTATTATAATGCCATGGCTTCTCAAGTGAAGTTTGAGAGGGAAATTTGCCAGACAGCCCTACTGTAGCTATAGACAGACAAAAAGCTAACATTCACAGGCAGCCTCTAGCCAGCTAATTATAACGTTAGCTGGGAAGAGGCTGAATAGCGTACATATTAGCATTTATTAGTATAACCATCACACTTTAGAGGCATTTATTTCTAGCTAAGTTAATGTTAGCTAGGAATGGCCGAATGCTAACAGCTGCTGTTGCCTTAAGGTAGCTAATGGTTAATCAAATATATCATTTTATTCTGAATATTTCAGAAGAACAACAAAACAACTAAGACCAACACAAACCAGTCAAGAACAAAAATCAAAGCAGTTAAGAATAGACAACATAACAGTTAAGAACAATAAGCAGCAATAAATTAAATTAATAAAAGAGCCATGTGAGGTCAATATGCCAGGCTGCTGTGTGAACATGATGTATTTCCCATGGGTGGCGACCGAGGCAATCAATCTCAGACCATCAGATTTTTGACCACACTGGTGCACACACTTTTTGACTTTAGAAGGCAAGCTTAATAAGTTTGTAACATCTATTGATGCCCCATTTAATTGAATGAGCATTTACAACAAACAGTAAAGGTGTCCTGAGATTGTTTTCTATGTCGACTCTTCTTAAATACAAAATAACCTTTTTTTTTCAAAGAATTTTAAATGTATAACCATTTACTGCTTGAGAAAATACAGCAAAGTCTTTCTCTGTGGAGAGGTCCTCTCATGCAGCTGTGCATATAAAGGATTTATTTCTTGGGTCCTGAACAGAGGTAAATGTTGTTAATGTCTCTCGGTTAAATAAGGTTGATCAGTCGATGGGAGACCCTGGGTTGGATGTTTGGAGAGGGTTTAAGAGGGAGGCCCTGGTATGCATCTTGATGATGAACATTGCTATAAGGGTTAACAAACTTATTCACAAATAAACAAATCTGGCATCTGATACACTCAAAATGATGCATGGGTTGATCAACCCACAGGGAAAAACACTGCTGCCTTCATATCAGCAAAACATATGAATTTGTTATTTGTTCATAATTATGATAATTAATTGATTGTCTAAGTCATTTCAGTTAAAGGGGATATAGTTTTTAGCAAAATATGAAAATGTATCTAATATCTCACACTGTAACTCAGGAAGACTATTTGAGATGTTCATTTTTTTTTTTCTGAGAGCTTGTGTATGGTAAGAGTTATTATTTATCAACATATAGTTGCTCAAACGAGTAAACATCGAACATATAGATTCTTTGACAGTGAAAATACTTTCCAGAGAATTCGCTGTATAAATTAAATGTGAAAAAAATGGCTGACACAAAAAGAAAGATCAGATATGAATATAGTTTATCTAACTACATCATGGATTGGCATGTTTCCAAATAGTGCTTAGAGTGAAGGGATTGATGATGTGAAAAAAACTGAACGCTGGCAGAGATGAAAAACAATGTGTTTGAAGGATATAATGCTGAGAGATCACAGGGGAGGTCAAATAATGCATGATTAATCTGCTGTGACAGTTTCACAGATGAAGGAATTTAACAGCACAAGATCTTTGTTTCCTCATTCCCATTGTCCTTTATACAAACCTACACCATTCCTGCTGACTTCTGAAAAATCTGTTGTGCCCCCTGAAATACTCACTGAACAAGGGTTAGGTATTGTTCAACAATGTTTAATACCGGTACCAGTTTGAGTTCAATATCAGCACCTGTCATCCTATACCAGCCAGCAGAGTTTCACTTAAGCACTAACGTCACCTTGGCTAAAACATTTCCAACTGACTACTTTCTAAAATTAATACTGGAGGAGCTGATTTTTAACTTGAAGCTGCTTTGTTTGGTTTGTCTTGGAGGTTTAAGAAACTTTTACCAATTTGGACCACCCCTGAGATTCTGGATTCTGGTCCCTGGTATAAACCTCATGCACGATGAACACTTAACAAATCCCACCAAGTGGAGCATCCAGAAACAAGCTTAGCAAATGAAGCTAAAGAACGTTGGAGAGACAGTTTCGAAAGTTTCGTAATTGTGTTGTTCCTACTGTAGTTCTTAAGGATATTGTTAGGTGTGCTATGTATAGGTATAATGAATGCAGTAATTAGCCAGTTAACAGCTATTTTAGTTTTGTTACATGCACACTTGTGATCTCACTACTAATAATGAGATCTTTAGTTATTGTAATTTGTTAATCAATGGCCAGACCTTTTAAAACTTAACAGTATTAAAGTATTATTTTATTGATTATAAATTAAACCAATTCTGTTTGTGTAATGGCAGTGTCAATGTTTAGCACCCACCCCACATAAAAATGAGAAGAAGTACCTGAGGTTTCTGTCTCCTCCTCAAGCCAATTTTTTTCCCATCATTCACAGAAAGAAGTTACAGTTTCTTTTTTCTAATCCCTTCCACTTTCCAGTTTATTCTGCTTGCACCTAGCGGATTTGCTCTTGGCATGCCGCTGGCAAGCTTAGAGTTGAACACTGAGTCCATGTTCCTGTAATTTGTGTCTATTAACGCACTTGGCTGCAGGAGTTCACTAGGATTTGTTCATCTTTCAATCAGAGACCAACTGCAAAACTTTAGCTTAGAAGCATTGTGGATACAGCATTGATGTACTGTCAACCCAGCAGCAGTGTTCAGTTTGGGTGCAGCTGAGGTGATGGTGCTATGTAAATGTGGAGCATCAAACAGATCATCTGTAGGGCAATCTGCCACTTCAAAGCTGCAGTCCAGGTTAGAATCTAAAGAGCTTGGATGTCGATGCTCAGACATGGCTTTTAATGCAAAATGAAATGAAAAGATAGAAATACCCCATATGAAGAGAAATGTGAAGGCTCAAACTGTTCTTAAAGAGCCTGGAGCCATGAGGGGTTGAATAAAGATTAAAGTCAATTGACCCTAATATGAACCATCTATCCGCCATTCTCCTTAACGGCAGGAGGAACCCAGAGGAGGGACTCCAGAGAGAGTTTGATCATGAACTGAATTTACAATTTTCAAAATGTAAGAGTTTTGGTTCACTAACATATTTTCATTACAAAACTGATCCATAAGAAACTATAACTGAGTTGGAAACTGTTGGAAAAACCTTGCTTTGACCTTGCTTTGACAGTCTGTTTGTCAGTCTGCCACTTTGATATGTCTTAACAACAACTGGAGACATTTGTTTTTCCCGAGGTTTTTTAACATACCCCTCAGGATAAATCGGAATAACTTAAATGAGGTTTTTTTAAACCTGCATGGCAGCATTATTAGGTCAATTATCTCAATTTGACCAATTTGTTTTATTTTCCCAACAGCCAGCGCAGTTCTTTTATTACCTCACATAGCAAAATGCTAGTACGATATCATAGACAAAATACTATACCTACTTTTCTGTTTTCATGATCACTTCTAAAATAAGAGATACGATAAACTTTGTTGATGCAGCTCAAGAATCAGAATAAAAGAGTTATCAATTCAAATGAAAACTACTAAAAGATAGTAAAATAAAAGCCTGTAGGCAGTACGCTTAATGTGCACAAGGTGTGTTCTTTGTGTGCAAAATTGTGCACACTGACTTTTTGGAATATTTGTGACTTTTATCACTATATTTCTGGATAGGAAATTAAAGCCAATTCTATTTATTCTTTATGTCGCAACAAAATCTGTGGACCTATTAGGGAAAAAAGACATTGTTGTTTTTAGCTTATCAATTGTGAGACCTCATTTTTTGTGTGGTTTACAAATAGTTTAAAAGTCTGTAAATTTGTTCTTTCTGGTCCAATTATAATACATCAAGAGGAGATCAAATATAGGAAAGTTTAATTAATGAAGACAATTCGTAAGGTTTTTGAGTGCTTGCATACATCAATAGGACAAAACAATACTGATGATAATGCAAAGGGTTCATAGGCAGACTATAGTGGCATCTGATTGTTTGCATTTTACATCCTCCATGATGACAATAACTGTCAGTGAAAGAACTACTTTATAAACGTTTATGTCAGTTTATTTCCTATCAATGTAAATAAGCTATAAGCTAAGTCATTCAGACTTTTTGTTTGTCATTAAAGTGGTATGGTTTTACCAGTGAAATCAGTCACATGGAGCCAAAAGCAGAAACAATGGGAACTTTCCAGCAAGGACACTGTATACAAAGCCTGAACCAGCTCCTTCCAGTGGCCATAACATTAACTTTCTGCAAACGTCATTGCTCCTGTCCCCTTCTCTTGTTGTTCAGTTTTTATGTTGACCTTGAAGCCCACTGTGATGTTTTTTTAAAAGCACTGAACATGGTTACAGCTGCAGCAGCCAAGAACCAAGAAAGCTCTTTTCTGAACCAGATTCAGATACAAATCTGCTGAATGATTCAAACTTTCTGTCTCTATGCCAATGCAAGTCTTTATTTTATTTCATATTCAATTGATTAAGTTCAGCATGATATCAATCAGAAAAGGTATCAGTTACATCAGATGTATCAATTAACATGAGAATCAAAAGCTAAAGAAATCATTGTGAATTAAACAAGTAATGATCTAATCTAAATTCAAGATATTCTTTTAACTAACTGTCAATGATGCTTTATTTTTATGTTTAAAAAATAATATCTGGGTAATTTTAAAAACCATATCTTATTACTGGATCAATTAAACATTTAATTTCAAAATTAATTTAATTTCCAGTTTAATTGTTTTATTACATCAAGATTTTTGGCATGTGATAGGCTAAACAGCGACCATCATGTTCATCAAGTTATGTTTTCTAATGTTTCAGACTGAAATTAGAGGACAACAAGATGTGTGATCGTCTTTAGCGCATTGTCATTTAATTTAGTCATCGGTAAAACGCGAAGCATCGGTGCGCTCCGCGGCTCAGACCATCTGCGACCTGCCCTCTCACCGTCATCACCACATCTGACAGTTTTTTATAATAGTCGACTCAAAGCATTTCAGAGACAGCATCTGGGAGAGATCAGGGGGATATCACTCAACCATTAGCCTGTTCATCCCACTCTCATCCCTCCCCCTTCGCTCCCAACGTCACCGCATCAAATACGCACGGCTCGGGCTGGAAACGCTCCATTCGCGCTCTGAGCGGCTGCTTAAGCGCATCTCTGTTCCACATGAAGCGCGTCCAGGGGACTCACATGAAGCCGGACTGACAGTCAACACAGCCGGGACGAAGCCAGACGCGTTCCTTTTCCTTGACGTCTGTGGGTTTTTTCCTCCTCTTTGTTAATGTATGTCTTCTTCACAGGAAAGGGGACTTTTATTTTTTTTTACTTTACTTTTCATCATCGTCAATTTGATTTGAAATAAACCAAGGTAAGAGAAGTTAATTTGCGTATTTTACTGTCAAAAGAGTGCCAATTATGGCACGTTGGGTGGACCTTACTCTTAAATGTATTTATAGAAACTCATTTTCTTTTTTATGATTGATTACTAAAGTTCAATGGTGTCGTTAAGGACTTAACAGGGTATTTCAGGTCAATAAGTGATTCAGTGCGCGCCCTGTTCTCTCTCCTGCTCTCTGTATTTCCAGCCAATTTTCTACGCTTTGGTGCGTCGATCCCCATGCGGACACAGACACCTCTTTGTCCATGAGTGGTCATTCATGCATGGTTTTGCTTATAGTTGGCTTCAGAAGTCCGCGTCCCCATCCCATTGGCGCGATCTTGCGCGCAAACTTCCAGCAGAAGAGAACAACCAGTAGTCAAATGACCCTTCACGGTGAAGGAACATTTGGCCATCAGCGCGTGTGAAGCGTAAAAGCCCTTACATGCGCGTAATGGTGGCACGTAATGTTAATCTTTGCATGTATTCTTAAGCGGTTCAGGTCCGATCTGTTCTAAGGAGAAGTGAAGTTCATGTTTGATTGCGGTACCCTTAGTGCTGCTAATGGGAAACCAGGGGTGTATAGTGCATGTTTGTCACTGAGGGCTGGGGACTTAACCTGCCCGAGGAGCGTCTGGAAGCACAATGAACAGGAATATAAGACTATACATATTCATATGGTGAAATAAAAATAGGCCTAAATGAATGAATCATGTTGAGATTTCTATGACTGTACTGTGAAATAAGCTCTTAAACTATTTGGTTCCCCTCACTGTTTCTCTGATGTCTTTAAGGCTGTTGAAGTGGAACATAGAAATGTTTCAAACTGGAGGCAAGGTGCTCTGTGTAGCATTAAAGCATACGCTGTTACTTTGTAGAGTGATTATATTTGTCATTTCAATCACTGTCTTTTGATACAGACCAAATCAAAGATATTATACAGCAGAAAAAACTGAAGTTAAGATTGCAGAGGTTTTGTGAACATACAAATGATTTCCCTGCTGTCTCCTTCCTCTTTTTTTCCTCTCCTTGAGCTTAGGTTTTTCTCAGGGAGGCAAGTGAAGGATTATTCCTCTTATTAGGTGTCTTTGAGGGACAGTTTAGAGGATTTATAGGATTAATGAACAGTGATAGCCCTAGCTGTACCCAATAAATAAGTTTTTTTTTTGTTTTTTTAAGTCTGGGACATCTGGACAGTGTATGTTTCCAACCCATCTGCAGCTTCTATAGCCTAATAACAGTGTGACTGACATGAAGTGTGATAACATTGAGGAGATAATGACATATGAAGGCTGTAGTTGATGGAGCCAGATTTGTTCTGTTGTTTGAATTATGCAATTTAGTTTGTAGGGTTCAGAAAGGCAGCCTAGTAGGGATGCTTACAGAAAAGTTACTGCTAATATGTGTCTTAATGAACAGGTTGTTAGGGTTTGGTTGGTTAGGTAAAGCTTAAATATTGGGCAAGGTTTAACTTCCAGAATAAATAGTTTAAGCCCCTTTCACATTAAAACGTCATCTGTTTTTGCAAAACACAGATTCTGTGGACTACTGAATAGTTTTCATTTCAAGAAAACTTGCTTACCTGGAGCACAATATCTTTACCTATAACATCGATCTGCCATATGATAATGTGCTTTACTTGATTCTATATAGTCATATTTGCACATTGAAAGCAAATCTTAATCTAAAATCTGAAACCAGGATTTTATGACCACAAACATCGCTTACACTGTTTTCCTCCAGCATGAAAAGGTCATGTATTAGGTTAACTGCTTGCTGAGAATGTGGTTCTTCTCAGAATGGAAACAGCTTCTTAAAGCACCTTTACAGGACCCAAATGATTGACATTAAATCTTCCAACAGAGTTGAGCTGCGACTCACACCCACATTCTTAGTGAGCAAAAACCACCATACAGTACCAACCAAACTATACTGAGTCCTCTCTGGACAAATCAATCTCTTTTCAAAACCACTGCAATCACTTCATCATGTTTGCAGTGGAAGCAATTCACTGAACTTATGAAGGAAAATGGATAAGGAGAAAGAGGTAATCAAGGAAGTTACAATGAGTGCATATATATTTAGACCAAGATCAGGAAGACTTTGATTTTTTAAAAGGACGTCATTTGATTGTTGGATCTATCTGTGCTTTCACACAGAATATGGGTTATTTATATAGGCACATCTGTCCCTCTTATATGGTTCTCTTTAGATATGCCCTAACTATCAAAACAACTGATCTGACCATGTATACTAATGGTTAAATTTGTAAAAAAAAAAAGAAAAAAAAAGAACTACAACATCCTGCTCTAGCTAACTTTGTTCGATTTTCTTACTTAAACCCTTCAGAAACCTTCAAGTGAAGCAAATCTTTTCATTTAAGGAGAGTTTTGCCAGTTTAGGGAGAGATAAAATATGAAATCATGAACTTTTCTTTCTTTCTCAGAGGTCAGAGATATGA
Organism: Tautogolabrus adspersus; assembly: GCA_020745685.1. Taxonomy (NCBI): domain Eukaryota; kingdom Metazoa; phylum Chordata; class Actinopteri; order Labriformes; family Labridae; genus Tautogolabrus; species Tautogolabrus adspersus. The sequence continues at coordinate 21,482,628 of CM036534.1, forward strand.
GCTCAAGATGAAATTCAATTGGTACAATTGTGTTGAATTCCATGGAGCCTAGCTCATCACGGCCTTAAAAAATCTGATCCGGAGAAATGCTTTGGTCCATCCTGTGGGTACACACAAATCACTTTTATGGGTGGCGTAGTCTGTGGTTCACTGCCTGAACTGACTGATGCCTGAGTGTCCACAGGAAGAAGCAAATCAGTTTGGACATTTGATATGATTTGAACCTAAGAATATGCATCATTTCAGACATGATTAGATCTACATTCACCTTAGACTCTACAAATACACCAAGACTACCAGGACACATACTGTACGTCTCTATAAATAAGTCATTTAATCTGCAGAGTTGGCGTCACATTAAAGAGATTCTAAACCCACGCTTCCCCAGTTGCTTCAATAAGCTACCCATGTTCCTTCTATTAGCCGTTTCATGTTTTATTCACACTTATTTTTTATTCATTTCATTCAGACGGAAAGAGCAGCGGTAAGCCTATTGTGAAATTTTAGCACCAGTGAGGTTCACGACCATAAGTGACGCAGAGAATGACTCAAGAATAATGGACTAGACTTTTAAAGAAATTTCTTTGGCAGTATTTATAAAGGAAGGATTTTTAATTGGTCTGAAAAGTTGGCTAAGGAAACACATTGGAATATTTAACTGCAAAGCCAAGGACGTTAGCTTGAGAGTCAACATGTTTTTCCACCATGAAAATCTCTGTCGTTGTCTTCACGCATTACCAAAGTAACATCCATCATGATAACACATTGTCATCAGATATATAATTAGGATTCTAAATTGTTACAGCTGCAGTGATTTGATGCAAATCTCCTCGCTCTTTGCTTATTTGACTGGTAGATTATGTCGCAGCTGTTTATTCCACGTTGATTTAGAGGGAATATTCCCTTGAAAACACTTGTGCACCTCAGGAACAGCTGCTAGGGTGTTATTATTTTCTAATTTATCTGCAGTTTCCAGGAGGCTACGACAAAAACGATGCTTACAAAGATTACAATCTAAGGACTATGCGTCTCATTCTTGAGTTTTTATGTTTTACCGGGACTACAATTTGTGCAAGTTAAAGTCTGAAGCGCAGATGATTTTTAACTTAAGTCATTATCAATTGTATTTAAAGCCATGCCTGTCTTTATAGGAAACATGTATACATTCAGAAAAGTGTGTTTTCAATTCAACATGGGATTTTAGACCTCCTTTTGAAGCTGTATTAGACATTATGCCCAATTATTCGACACATAAATTGACTTCCTATTGTGCATAAAAATCCTTCCTGTGATCACCAGAAACCCAACTAAAGCAAATTTGGACCAAAGAAAGTTCCTGGAAAACGGACCTGCATTATGCAGTAATTTAATGGATTCTATTCCAAAGAAGTGGAACAGGAATTTGAATACTTATAACCAGAAAATGCCCCTAATTTAAGTTGAATAGGCATGAACAGGCAGACACATGGGTTATAAATGGACTGCACTTGTGTAGCTCCTCTATAGTCCTTCAACCTATCAAAAGGCTTTACTTCCACACCCATACATGGCAGATACCGCTAACCTTCCCATCAGGATCCAATCTAACTAACTCATTCTGACTTGCACTCAGACATTGATGGCTATGTCTTAAGTTATTTGGGGTTCAAGTATCTTGTGCGAGGATAAACTGTAGTAGGGAGGGTCAAACCATCAGTGCTCTGTTTTTGTGGACTCCTTCTCCTCCTTTCTCCTAATCTGCAGCCAACGCAGTTCATAGTTTAATTTAGCACTTCAGAAGATTTCATAATTTTATTGTTAGATTATTGTTGACCTTGTCCATGGCACACCTGCAGCTTTAGGAAAAAAATATTGATTTATCAGAAACTAATCTGTTAATCTCCAAATAACAAAATCTGCTTTTTATTACTTTTTCTTCTCAGGCTAAGTAGATTTGTGACAAGCAAAATTGTGACTTTTTTTTGACACTTTGTAGACAAAACAATTACTCAATTAATAATGAATTAGATTAATTTAAAAAAAGACTAGATTCATTGATTGAAATAAGTTAATTTTCATTATTTTAGAATGCAAAATTAACATGTTTAAATAACAGAACATCAGACAGAAGTAATCGATCAATTAGATGATGACACGCTTGTTTCTTTATCAACAGAAGACAGGCCAAGAAGCAACACAAAGCCCTCCTCTTGTTTTAGGATCAAGAGAAAAACCTCCAAACCATATGCTCTTCTCATTCATCTCTCAACACCTACATGTGAAGAGCATGAAAACCTCCTTTTCCGACGGCTTTTCAAAGCATCCTTAAAGGAAATTCATAAAATCACTAGCTGGAGAAGATGAAGGCGGCAGAGGGAGAGTATGCATTACATCATCATGCAATAAAGTAATGCACTGAACATCACAGATTGATGCAGGAGCACAAAGAGCAAAGCTTCATCTCAATCATCAGTCATTTCTGATTTTCATCTCAACAGTACAAAGGATGAACACAATGTAATGCATATCTTTGCTGAAGTTAGTTCACTGTAGAGTCAAATTCCAAAACTTTTATCTTTCTGGCTTCAGATCTGTTACTTTCCCCATTTAATATGGCAGCAACAGACATATTGTCAGGGATCTTAATGAGCATTTGGCACAATCGCTCAACTTACTGCATTAACTTGTCAATGTTCTGAAAACATACGGTACATTTGAAGAGCTGAGGCTGTGTCTGATGTCTAAGTGACTCTGGTGAACTCTAATGACACTAATGTCATTACAATCAATTATGCACACTCTACATATTAATGGAGCTGCAGACTGTGTCATAGATGTGCTCCTAATTACAGGTCTAGCTTGAAGCTTTACTACTTGTTATATTTGCCAATGGTGGAGTGAAAGGTCTCCCATGAGATGACGAGTGCACAGACTTATTACTGCAGTTCTCCTCAGCTTTGAAGGGCACTTTAGCGTCTTTTAACAGGTCAATTCAATGAACATTATTTATCCCTTAGGGACTTTATATGTGTAAATGCAGCAGTTCAAACACAACACAAAGCTAGGCAGACAGAAAAAGTAGACAATATACAGTGCTGTTTAAAATATTGCCAATAAGAGTAAGTTAGACTAAAAATGTCAAAGAATGAATAAATAACTGTGTTGGCCTGTATCATAAGATACGAATTAAGTACAAACTTATTTCTGTTGTATTTTATATATTAGACTTATACAGTCATTTATCCGAGCAGAATGTAAAGATCACAGTACTACAAAAGGTTTCTGGCACGGATACAGATTTTTGTTTTTGTTCTATGTTGCAAAATGTTCAGACCTTTTCAAGGTTTCCAGGATATTATGTTCTTCTTTCTCCAACTCTTAAGTAGCAAATGTGTGATCTCTGAACATCAAGACTACTTTGGTTACAATGATTGAAATCTTAATGGAAAGCAATTTGATTCACATGAAGTAATCTGCCTGCCTGTCTTTCTTTTCTTTTTTTTTAGGTTTAAAATGAACGAAGGACTTGTGAACAACTTGACTCAACTGTATGACAACTGGACTCTTTATAACTCCTCTGAGGAGTCTGTCATACACAGGAACAACATCACATATGTTGGATTTTACCTGCATCAGCCGTCCACAGCAGCCATCTTCATTGTGTCCTACCTGCTCATCTTCCTTGTGTGCATGGTGGGGAACGGAGTGGTGTGTTTCATCGTTCTGAGGAGCAAAAACATGCGGACTGTCACCAACTTGTTCATCCTAAACCTTGCTGTGAGTGACCTGTTGGTTGGGATTTTCTGCATGCCCACGACACTACTAGACAACATAATAACAGGTGAGCAGGGCAGTATAAGACGCTTTCATTAAAACTCTTGTGTTGTGTGAAAAGTGAGAATATTTAACAGAGTTGACTGCATGGTTAGAGATAATTCTACTAGTTAATTGGTTGTTCTAACACTTTGGTTCAGGCTACTATCTGGGCAATTATTGGCCTGGTTGCTGTAATGGTTGGTACAGTTATTCATGCTCTCATGAGGACAGACCTGCTATGTGACCCCGCAAAAAGTTTTTTTTTTTTTTTTTGTGTGCCACCAGTAGATCACATTTTCCACATGTTGAACACATACTCTCATGGCAAGATGCCTCAAAAGATTTAACCCAATTTCCACAACTATTCAGTAAATGTCTATGAAATTTAGTTAAGAAATTCATGTTACACAAATGCATCACTCCCCATGACATTGCTGATTTCCGCACTTCTACTCTCGGACCACTAGGCTGAAATGTTGTGGTTTGAAGAGGGAAATCTCAACATCTGTTAAATGGGTAGCCATTTTGCTAAATTATGTTTCGACTTTATATCCACTGAATAATTATTTTGAAACGTACCAAGTCTCCCCTCCCTCCTCAACAAATTTGCTATCGTTTTATTTGCTGAATTGAGTATTAAAATGATGTTTATTTTTTTTCCTTTTTAAATGACATCATGGTGACATTCATGATGGTGTTTTAAAAACATGCCTCCTTGTGTTTGGGTAAAAAAACAGTTTTAGTTGGAGGGAGTTTATAGAAGGCCTAGTCCTATAATGACTTCATCATTTGTAGGATTAACACTTGAGCTCTATAGATTGAAACTGCTTTGTTAACCATTTGGATTATCCTGCATTCAAGATAGATTGTAAACATTAAAGTTTATTTGGTATTTTATGGCTCTATGAACAGAGTTTTACAATTGTAACTGGTTTATACTACTGGCATTATATTAAACTGTAATCGTTTTCTCCAGTTGCCACCTTCAGGCCTAAATTCTAACAAGGCAGGAAAAACAATAGATTTATGCGGGCGGCAAGGCCGTATCTTTATTTCTCCTCCAAACAACAATTTAGTTTTCTCTTGTGTAATGAGGCATCACAGCTTGTCAGAGCTGCTAGCCTTTTAAATCCTATGATTAACATTCATCCCTAACCCCTCATCAGTGGTAGGGCTGCCTTTCCTTGTCACTTTAGACACCATAAGTATGGCCCAATGAGGTATACATTGAAGCCATCCCACGCAACACGAACCTTGTGATGCTTATTGAATGATGTTTTTTTTTAACAGCCTGCGGTGATCTAAAGGAAAACACAAGGCTCAGGGGGGATGACGTTATGGTTTGTCTTTGAGGCAGCAGTTATTTCTGCATACATGAATTAGAGCAGAACTTTTACAAATTGTGTTCACTGGGCTTGACAGTTTGCTCTCCATGACACAAATTTCTCATGAGCAAAATAACCTGTGATCATGTCTATCGCTAACTATAATAATGCCATGTGAATAACAAAGGAATTTGTTGTGAATGTAGTGACTGTGAATCATCAACTAAATTGCTTTATTCACCTCCAGAGAACATGTAGGAGGCACTAATATGAATAAATAGATAATTACACACAATTTCTTCCTCTTCACAAGAGCAGCAAAACAGCATAATCAGTCATTATTGTCTGAATCAAGAGCATGTCAGACCCTGACATTGAGTTTAGGGAAATCCAGCACGCAGAGAGCTTTGTATGATTAAATCCCTGGGACAATGACGTAACCCAGAATTAAATCCGTAAACATTATGGACAGCTTGCGAATCTCAGAAATAAACAAGAATGAAAGCTTATTAGTTTTGCCTATAGTTTATCACATTCTAAATTATCCAAAGTTTTAGATTAAGCTCTTTGGCAGAAAATGTCTATCCAAATTCAAGCAGAATGCTGTGATCAACATCTGCTGCTCAGTGCATTATGTTATCAGGCTTCCTATCCTGAAGTATTATTACTAAATTCCTCTTTTTAAAAAATGTGTTTGAGTGCAGGTCTAATGGCGTGCATAAGGTGTGCAAAAGTTTAAAATGGAAATGTGCTTTCTAATTGACACTTAAAGTAGACGTCCTATGGCAACAGATGAGGAAAAGTGCTTGTGAGGAAAACAGTCACTGAACCAAATTTACCTTGAAATCTAATTAAGTCTTTAAAAAGAAATACTCCTACATCATCAAGCCTTGAATGACTATTATGTATATCTCTGTTTCTGAAAGGAACCCTGCATTGTGCCTGGATTTAGATTGCTTTTTTTTTTATCTCTATGGGGACACTCTTGAGCATCAACCCTTTGGCCATGCTATGCAGCTCCCATCCATCAGTCTGCAATCTGTGAGGTTGGATTCTTCTCTGCTCTTTGTTTGTCTTAGGAAAATACAAAGACCTGAGAATGTGTCTCTGTTTGACCAAGGATTTGACCAAGGATTTGACCAAGGATTGGGCCAAGCCTAACAAAGACACAGAGAAAAAGAGACACTTGCCAAGGATGTTGCTTGCTCTGAAGCACGACTCAAAAAATATTTTTTATTAACAAGCCTTTATTGACAATTGTTAGAGCAACACGACACGAGACCAGAGCCAGTAGGTCTACGTCTTCATGCGGTTTGAATGAGTTCATTTATTGAGTTAGAAAACGCAGTTAGGAGGAGATTTATTCTGAAATGTTTACCACTCAATCGGACCCAAACTGGCCTAAACGCTCTGCGCATGCTCCACAGTTCCCGCGTGAAATTAATTCAATAATTGTATTATATATTTTAAACGTATAGTTGTTGTAGTATTGCGATCTAGTTGCTTAGCAACCATAGAATGGCACACAACAGTCCATTAGCACTTTGATGACGTCACCCAACGGACAAACCGAGGTTATAGAGAGAGGCTGTTTAAGGAGGAAAAAGACTTGCAAACTAAAATGTGATGATTTCATCCATAGCAAGATCAGCCTAAAGAAACTCTTTCAAACAATCCAGGGAACTCTGCTTATACACATGAAGTCACACTTTTTAATTTAGTACTACCGTAAATATCAACTGGAAATCTAGCGTTACACCCTGAGACACCCCTGTAGCTAAACTGAGAATATCCGGCCTTGGCTGAGCACAAACTGTGATATCTGCCTCATCACTCCCCTGCTGGGTGCACAGACTGAGTGACATCCTGTGCTGTCACAAACAGGCTTTAAAAGTACAAGATTGCTGCGGAACAAATGTTCTTGGCTTAAACCCATTTAAATGAGCTCTAGATGAAGCCATGCCTCTGACAGTGCAAACATGCACGCAGCTGGGCAGCTGTTCATTCTTATAGGCACAGGCAAAGTAATACAAATCTGTATACAATCCAAAGAGAAAGGTGTTATTTGTAATGTGCTCTGCTGTTAACATGTCTGACATTAAGGAGCATATTGACACAAATAGACTGGAGGTTTCAAACAGCCTAGGAAAACAAGTGTCAACCAGAGTAAGGTCTTAATGATAGTCTTAAACCACAATTGTGTGCATGGGTCTCTTTCGGGTTTCTCCCTTCTACAACGGAAGAAATCCCACATGGCAAATGGACTTGCCTTGTGGAAAAGGAGATTTTCTCTCAGTAATACAAGGTAAAATATTAAAATTCAGAGAACACATCTCTGTATAGAAAACAGTCATTGTCCTCATACCAGGCCTTAAACATTGAACATTAGTTGTGCACAGTTTTTGTGTCCGTATTGGCAGGCAAATCTCAAATCACCAATTTCTCCATTTAAAGGAGGATTCAGGATATCCAGGCGCTGTAGTCAAACATATCCATCCATCCATATCCTCTGTTAAAATGAATTGTTATCAGATTGTCATCAGGAACTGCCATTCAACAGACCTACAATCTCTGAGCAGCTGAGGGCAGAATCATAGTTGATTCCCTGGTCCAGTTCGGTGACCATTAATGCAAACAACGGAAAAGTGTAAAGAGATTGTAACCTCCAATGTGAAAGCAAGTCCCACCCGAGGCATATGTTCCCCTGCAGGAAAGACAACTGACAATAGTTTTTCCTGAGGCAAACAGATCTACATTGGAACTGAAAAGCCATTCACTTGTGTACATCAAGGTGAAGTCTCTACTTTTTCACCAAAAACCTCTGAAGACACCTCACATTATTTGCCTGTTCTTTTCAGCACACCATGTAATGCAACTTTCGTAACTAGGAAAATGATAGTAATGCTTGTTTGTGGAAACACTTGTGATGGTTTAAGTTATCTTAACATACATTGCTTTTGCCTTTCATAAATAACAGCCATTTTTATCTGCCTCTTACCAACTAATTTCTAGTCGTTGCCTGTCAAAAAAAAAACAATTACATTTACTGTTTATTGTCTTCAGAATTTAATGGGGTCACAGTCTAAAAACAAAGTGGTAACAAATTATACCGGTATGTCACAATACAAACTTGATTAAAATGTCAAAGACTTGTATGTAATTAATTGATGTTTTTTTTTAATATATTCAGCTCTCTGCCCAGAAAACTAATTAAAAAGCATTCTAGTTCTTTTGAATAGTATGGGGATGTGTTTCCATTGGGGCTCAGCTGTTGCCAATTCATCAACTCAAATCAAAACCCAGCATGTGTCAGTCTAAGGTCCCAATGGTGCCAGAGCTTGTTTGTGTAGAAACTATCAAACAGAAACCAGACAGTCATGGATCTGAAGAGGACTGTGCAACCTTTTCTACAGCACTGGGACTCCATAAAGCCCAGCTGGCTTTGTATGGGAAAGTAAATAAATGTTTGATCATGTTTGAACTGATGAGATTCTAAATATCGATTTATTTATGTTAAACAGGAGGCTTATGCTGGCTTTTGCTGTATTAGATTTATGAAGTCCCTTGACTCTTTTTCAAAGATCAACAAAGCAGAAATGGAATATACAGTAAACATGGCCAGAGCACAATCATAAACATGAATGGAAATGAATTAAGTAGGAACTGTTGCAGAATATTGAGTTTGTACATAACAGGGATAGGGATCCTCTCCATTGTGTGTAATGAGTTTCCATATACTGTAAAACAAAAGATGTGAAATAGTGTTAATGAAAGAAACATTTAAGTTTAATTTTTAACAAAACAAATTATAGCACTTTTTAGATTCAAATTTGTCTTGATAGCATTAGGATCTTCTTTCGATTGCTGCACTCTAGCTTCATTTTATCTGTCCACCCAAGTATGTGTGTAACTGTCCCAGTTGAAGGTATTCAACAAATAATGGACTGGCTCTGATTTTTCTGAAAGCTGATGAAACGTACAAACTGAGCAAAAGGACAAGCACTTTCCTCAGGGAGGAGATCAAGCCAAGGAACACGGACATAAAATAAACAGTGCTCTTTGGCTGCCAGCAGTACAACAGTCAGAATATCAAAACTGACGAGAGTGGGTGTGATGGAGAAAGTGATGCCTCGAAGAAGGATCAAGTTGAGTCATGCTGCAAGTTGCAAAAAGGCAAATGAAAGACTGAGAGAGCAGGAGGTGAAAGACTTCTTGGTGTCACAGAGATTAAATTGGACTCACTCAGCTGTAGCATAAATTACTGCGTCAATCAGAAGCAAGCCAGAGCTCATCACCAGTCCACCAGTATCTCATTCAGGACTACTTGAGATGACAGCGTCATGATATGGGTTGGACTCTCGGTCAGCCAATGACATTTGACCGGGTGATAATAAGCTGAATACAGGAAATCAGTTAGAGGGGACAAGTGTTGGTTCAAATGAAGTTTACTGGACTTCAGTGCCTTTGAAGCAGAGACTTCATAGAGGATAAAAATATCCTCTGGACATGTCCAACCATTTTTGTGACATTTGTATCCTGTGTGTTTGTATTGTTGATGAGTGATCAGTTAGACAGAGCATTTTGCAACCCTTTCCGTTGCATTCTTCTGTGATTTAGGCTTCCTGTTTGGCGACTGAGTGCTCTGTTCAGACTCTATAACAAGCATTCTGCCACTGTTTCTCAAAGAAATGTTTATTCTAATGCTCCATTGGGATGTTTTCAGTGCAAGATGATCTAATTGACCATGATGGAGATTTTGTCTGCTGCAGGCGGAAACACTGATTTTTTTTGTATCAAACTTTTGTCTTTTAGTTGTTAGAGATAGGCAGTCCTGTCCATATACATTGGCTCCATCTATCTATGAATGGATTTTCAGACGATGCAAATTTGACATCATGAAATGTAATTGTTTAATCATTGGTCTTCGTACAATGTCACACTTAGTGCACGCTAAACAAGAATAAAGTAAATCAAAATGAACATCAAGTCAAGGACTTCTTGACTGATTATTTAATAACATTAAGGGGGAAGCCTATATTACCATCTTATTTTTAAGCAGTTGTAGTAAAAAGGACAAGTATATACCCTTTTTATTTTTGACAGAAATATAACCTCTGATTTCTTTCTTAAAATTGACGTTAAACAGCAGACCTAGAACATGAGTCAAGCGTCTGCAGTAAACGTTCTTGAACAAAACAAATGAGGGATCATAAAGTGGGTTGTGATGCCAGACATGCTGTTAGTAGGCAGCTCATGATCCTTCAGGGCTGGGGGTCACAGTACTTACCATTTTCTGTCTACAGTGAAGGACAACATTTTTGTAAAGGAATAAGGCTGTGCTGTAAGTGTGGGTCACAGTTGTGTCAAGATGTTTGCTTTCATACATATTTCAGACTAACTGAAACGAGACAGTTTGTAAATGCTTCAAACTAAAATTAATTAAAGAGAACATTTAGCACAACAGCCTGTTACCTTGAATAGGAATCAATTTACCAGAGAACAAAGAAGTGTTTGAACACTCCTTTAACTATAAAGAGGAGTGAATGGAACATTCTGTTTTGGTTTCAGCCATAACATCTTTTTTTTTGTGACCATTTGTCACTTTTGGGTGGATTCACCTAACCCTTACACTTGTTCTGCTCCCTTGTCTATTTTAAAGGTCACATATGACGCAAAACACACTTTACAATGTTTTTCTAACACCAATATGTGTCCCTAGTCTGTCTACAAACCCCCCTAGTTATAAGAAAAGTCCATCCTCTCCATCTTTTGCCTGCTCCACTTTTCAGAAAATGTGTGGTGTTAAATTGGTTATTTTCTGTTTAAATCTTATATGCCACGCAAAATCCCTAAATTAATGATTTGGGCTGTGTTAGAACAAAGCTGCCAGTGGATTTCTTTACATTTTGATGTGTGTCTTCAAACTAAATTTGATTTATAGTGATTATTCAACCTCTACTGTCAATAATCATGACTATTTATTTTTTATCGATCGACAGCATCAACTTTAACCTCTAAAGGCTGACTGGGTTGAATTTGCTGTGTTGGTCATGTCACAAGAGTTGAGCTTACTGCCAAGACTTCAACGTCTGAAGTTGCAAAAGAAATGCCTACTCATACTTTCAAATTAGCCTAATCGCCTGGAAACTTAGAAACCATTTCTCCACATTAAAGCCCTTGGCCATCTGTAATGTGATTGGCCATGCTTTAAAAATGCAGCAGTGACCTGGGTCAAAGTCAAAATAAGTTGAAAACAGGAAGTTGTGTGGGAACAACCAAAGGGACGCTGCCATCAGCTTCAGAGTAATCACTACCTCTCTCTAGTGGGGACCTTTGTCTGTGCTGTCACTGTTTGATGATCGCTGTCAAACAAGAAGAATTTCCCATTTCGGACACTCAAGTCTATTTTTAAGTCTAAGTCTTTCTAACTAAGACACTGTAAACATGTTTTTACATGTTTACAAAGAAAATGTCCTCGTCTGTATAGGTTTTACTTTAGTGTCAGTTGTATCAATCAACTAGATCCATCCTTGACAGCACACTTTCATTCCAATCCCATATCAATAACATTTCCCGGTCTGCATACTTCCATCTACGTAACATCAACCGACTCCGCCCCTCCCTCACCCCCCATACTGCCTCCATTCTTGTCCACAGCCTCGTCACCTCCCGGATTGATTATTGCAACTCTCTCCTCTTCGGCCTCCCTCATAAGTCCCTCCACAAGCTCCAACTGGTTCAAAACTCTGCTGCCCGGATTGTCACCAAAACCCCCTCATACCATCACATCACCCCCATCCTACAGCAACTCCACTGGCTCCCGGTTAAACAAAGAATCGCCTTCAAACTCCTCCTGTACACCTTCAAGGCCATCCACAACCTCGCCCCTCCATATCTGTCTGACCTCCTTCACATCGCCACTCCAGCCCGCTCCCTCAGATCCTCCTCCTCCATCCACCTCACTGTGCCCTCTGCATGCCTCAGCACCATGGGGGGCAGAGCTTTCAGCCGCTCTGCTCCCCAGCTCTGGAACTCTCTGCCACCGGACATACGCAACATTGACTCTCTCCCCATCTTCAAATCCAGACTCAAAACCCACCTGTTCAAGATCGCCTTCTCACTCTAACCATATCACTGCAAATTACTCTGTCCGTCACACTCCATTTCATTTATTTCATTGTATACTGATTTTATCTTTGTGGTTTTTAAATGTTGATTGTTGTACAGTGTCCTTGGGTGTCCTGAAAGGCGCTTTTAAATAAAATGTATTATTATTTATTATTATTATTATAGAAAAAAAAATGTTTCATGCAAATATCTGTATTTCTCCTGAGTGTAATGCAGTCTTTAATGCTGATATTGATCACATTTTAGTAGTGTCCTTCTTTCTCAAATGCAAAAGTCAATTCGTACAATTCATAGTAGAGGTGTTGAAATGAATCCTTTCTGCGATGCTGATACGGATCATTCTGTATCAATGCGGTAACAGAGCATAACCGATTAATGCGTTCCAATGTTGCTTGTAGATTTTCCAGTCGTTTCTGAACACATAATTTGGTTTACAACGTACAGACATTTATGTTGATATTGATTTCGAAAGCGGTTTCTAAATAATGAAAAAGGGAGTTCATATTTATCTGCTTGTCTTCATTTAATTGTGAAACCAGGGAGGATGCAAAATCCTAATTCAAAGTGACATGGTGAGAAATCAACACATAACTGCACTGGATGGTCAGAAACATGGATACTGTAACAACATAGAGGGAAACAAATGACCAGTTTTTCATGAACCAAGTGAATATATGAAAAACCAGGACAGCAAGGAGAATGTCTACATATTATGTGTTGCTTCATACAGCCGGAAAACAAAGTAGTTCAGTATAGAAGGTATATGACATAATTTAACGTCTAACGTAATGACGAGAAGACAGTAGAGGCAGCTTTCTGTTGCAAATCAGATAAGGAATCTTGCTTGTATAGATTTAGGTTTAGATTGCCTTAAACAGGATTATGATTTAAAGGTTATCCAGAAGCTCTCTGCATGGGGAGGTGGGGTTCATTGGGTTAAAGAATCTCACTGGGTATAGAGAAGGGTGTAGCCTGTTTTTTCATTCTAAGTGGAGACCAAGCAGAGATACATTTGACATTATGAGTATCATTTCCCCCCTTAATAATCTCCCTTAGAGACAGAGAAAATATTTAGGAATTTAAATTCATCCATAATAAAATGTGTCTTCCTTGCTGGAACATCTTCATTCTCAGATTTACTTCCTAGCTTGCACATATTCTATCTTAAGCACATAACCCCCAACAGAGCTTTCATTTGTCAGTCAACCTTAATTTAAGAAGTGTTGGAGAATTTTTCAAAAGCCAGGGGTTATACTGATAACAGTCTGCAGTCAGTGATCATTTTGAACCAGCCACAATAAGACACCTACACTGTCATCACCTCTGATATTAGGCACCAGCAGCCCTGTTTAAGTACGTCTAAGAAAACGGTTTTAGCCCCTCAAGACGTTTACATGTCATATTACTGCATGCAAAGCCCTTCAGCTGTGTACTCTTGACGTGTCTGTGGTTGTGAATCACTTTGATGCAGTCAGTCTGACTTCACAGATGAGCTGCTGCTGTTCTGTCTGTACTTGTTTTCCTGGTTGTAAATCCGCTGAATGCATCTCTTCTGTCAACAGGATGGCCTTTTGGAAGCCTAGTCTGCAAAATGAGCGGCATGGTTCAGGGGATTTCTGTGTCAGCATCCGTCTTTACTCTGGTGGCGATTGCTGTTGACAGGTAAGGTGGCTTATTTTAATGCTAAATTTCCTCTTTTTTCACAGGAATTGTCTTGAAAAAGTGGAAGAGGAAACAGAAACAACAAAAGCCACCATGGCTATGTTCACATGGCAAGCCTTCAAACTCAATAAGGATTGTTTTCTCAGATCTGATATTTTTGGCTATTACTTTTTAAATGTGACGTGTATCAGACCCCCTTGTGAACTGGTCCCACTCCTGAACTGACCCCCATGCGCGAAAAAAATAACAAAGACATCACACGCAGCAAACCACGCAGAACTGATAATGGCCATCCATCCATCAATCCATCCATTTTCTTCCGCTTATCTGAGGTCAGGTCACAGTGGCAGCAGACATCCCTCTCCACAGCATTGTTTTCTACTCCTGAGGGGTTTTGAGGTGTTCCCATGCCAGATGTGATATACAGTTTAAACCCTCCAGTGAGCTCTGGGTCTACGCCGGGGTCTCCCCACAGTTGGGCGTGCGTGGAATACCTCCTGAGAAAGGCATCCAGGAGGCATTCTAATAAGATGCCCGAACCACCTCAACTGGCTATTTTTAAATGCAGAGGAGTATGGGCTTTACCCTGAGCTCCCTCTGGATGTCTGAGCTCCCCACTCTATCTCTAATCACCCTTCTGAGTAAACTCATTTTGGAGGCTTGCATCCATCGTCTCATCCTTTCGGTCATTAACCAAAGCTCATGACCATAGGTTGGGGATGGAACGAGATGAGGGAAGGTCTCAAGGCTCTGCTCCCTGTTGAACAAGACGATCCGGTACAAAGCCCACATCACTGCCGATGCTGCACCAATTGGCTTATCAATCCTAATGATCCATCCTACCCACACTTGTGAACAAGACGCCAAGATACTTGGACTCCTTCATTCCTAAATTTGAAATGTGCAAGACCTTATAATTTGTAGATTCATAGTAGCAGCTTTATTTGTGACTCTCTTTTCTGGACTTTAATTATGGGATCGATATTTGCTTTATATACATTTCCACAGACCTCAACACAGTATGTCAGCATGATAGCAATATAAAATATGCAGGCATTTCTTATTCAATGTTCAAATTGTATTTAGCAATACACTAAACTCAGATAGAAACTAGCTGCCTTCTTCCTATGAGATGTTTCTAAGGCCTTATTCTGCTAATAAAAGACGACAACAATAAATGTGGTAATGCTTTTGAACTTATTTGTTGTGTTCTCTTGTAACTAATCATTATCTACTATATAGTTGTCAATTAAGAGTTATTCAGGAAATGTTCAGTCTCTACTAATTTATTAACCAGCACCTTAGTAACTACTTGAATTGTTGTACCTCGGATATACACATATTTTGATCTTATTTAAAAAACTAATCAACATCTTCATTTCATTTCAAACCTTTATTTAAGCCTTGAAAATTATTGAGGTTTCCCTCATTTACAATGATGTCGAGATACAGATCAAAACAAACAAAAAGGGCACAAATAAAACAACAAAGACAGGTCAGGATGATTCTCAGTAGAAACAATTACACACTGTGGTAAAGTGGTTTGAGATCATTGTCTTAATCTGCCCAAGAGAAACAAAAGTGTTAATCTTGAGAGAGAGTTGTAAATTATTCCACATTTTTGGAGCTAAAAAGCTATAAGCAGATTTTCCAAGTTCAGAGTAAACCCTCGGGACTTGGAGCTACAGTCAGTAGAGCGAGTGTGGTAGGGCCCGATGGTCCAGTTCAGCAGAGATGTTATATAAGATGGTGTACGTCCAATAATGGATTTGTAAATAAAGACATACATGTGATTATCACATCTCTGTGACAGAGAAGACCAGCCAACTTTGCTATAGAGAATACAATGATGAGTGTTATAGGGGTCTCCGGTTATGAATCTAAGAGCAGAGTGATAAACTGAATCTAGCGTTTTAAGAGTGGAAGCAGAGGCATGTCTATAGATGGTATCGCCGTAATCAAGGACTGACATAAAAACTGCTTCAACAATACGTTTCCTACAATCAAGAGGGAAGTTAGCTCTGTTTCTGTACAGAAACCCAAGTTTCTGCCTAAGTTTGCTGGTGAGATTTTCCACAGACTGTGAAACTTTGAGTTAAGAATATATCAGCCCAGTGAACTTGATTATCTTTACCAGACTCCAGGCAAAATACAAGGTATTAACTACTTAATACTAAATAAAAATGTAATTAACTATCTATTATATAATTCAAATGTAAGTTCTAACTTCATCCTACTCCTTTTAAGGACTTTTCTTTCTTATGTTGTATATTTATTTCATTTGTTTCTACATGTTTTTAACTACAACACATTTTTTTTTTTTTTAATGTTTTTCGTTTTTAACATGTTCGAATAAAGAAATAAAGAAATCAAATCAAATCAAAATAGCAGAAATTACAATGTGTATCTGTTCATATCTATGCTGAAATAAGGTGATTTGTTCTTCATCCTTGTACTTTCTTCTGCCCATCTCCTACCACTCAACATATTTAAAACAATCAGCACAACACAAAGAATGACTGACAAACTGAACAGGAAATTAAAAAAAAACACTCATGTGTACTATTTGTTATGAAATTACACTGATGTGTAATATCTTTAAAATATACAAATATTTGTAAAAAAAAAAAAAGGTCATACAACACTTATACTGTAAGTGTAAAATGCTCACAAATGGATGCCGCTGCTTTTTTACCAACGTTTTTCAGACTTGTGTATGCATGTGGTTGAGTGGATAAGGGCATGATGGGAATGTTATTTTTAATCAATAGAAGCACTTTGCAACTTTTTATTTAAGAGACACATTGAACATTTTCAAGTTTTACAATGATAATGATATTCTCCTCTTTTATTCCCCATCAATAATACAGATTAGCAGGATTGTACGGCTTTCTCATCTCTTTTCTTATATTTGTCTTCCTTTGAACATGTTTCTTCTTGATCGAGCCGAATTGCTTAATTTCTATTCATGAAGATGACAACAATTGGATGTAAATCCTGCATAATCTCTTTAAAAAACATCGGAGGGGGCTGCAGAGGCTCACAGTGGGGAAAGAACAGTTAGTGGCAGAGAGTAGAGCTCAGTGAACAGACTCCTGCAGTGCAGTTACAGTACAGCAGCTGCATTTTCTAAAGCAGACTGTAAAAAAACAACAGATCTAGTATTTAACCGTTGCCCTGTCCTCAGACGCCAGAGGTGCAGTGACGTCGCTCTGTGGCAATTTGAAGTCACTGGAGGCTGTCTGAGCCTCTGGAAAGGACAGAAGGAGTTTGAAACGCTTTGACATTTTACAGTCAAAGTCACCTTACTATCAGACACGTGATAAGGACTGAATTTGAACTGTAGAGAAGATAAATTGCTCTCTTGCGTGCCATTTTGACCAGTGCATCCATGCCAACTCTAAAATAATCCAAATTACTTGGCAGTGTTTGCTAGTCTTTCCACCCTAATGTCACCTGCCTCCTGACATACCTGTTAGGTGACATTATCAATTACATTTAAGATTCTTAAACAAGGGCCCATAAGGCAACTGAAGAGCAACATGGATTTTCAATGGGAAAGTTTAATGTGGGATCAAACAAAGGTGCTCTAATGCTATAAGCCTCCCTGCTAACCTGAGTCTTAGAAATACTTCCTTCATTTGTATGTGTACAGTGGTTGAAATGCAGACAAGTTTGAGAACAGTTTTATTTTAGGGCCATCAGTCAGGAATTTTTTAAACTGTAATTAACTGCTGAATTTCAATAATTAATCACAACTAATCACATTTTTAATGCATGTTAAAAATTCCAGTATTTTATAAGTTTAAGTATTGTCTGGCTTGAACTGTTGGCTACATTGCTAGATACTGCCCCCAGAATTTCCAGTGGTATTGCAACTTTTAGTAAGTGCCTGTAAGCTTCCAGAAAATGTGCAGTAATATGGACAAATTTAAGGCAGTGTACGTGCAGAAGGCTTGTCCTGCTTCAAAATTATGCATCCTGTAAGGCCCTTTGTTTACTCACTACAAAAGCCTGTCAAATTATAAATGATACCCTCATCACATATCAGATGTGAACATGTATATTTTTTCCAATTTTCCAATTTCAAAGTTTCACCATAAAAGAAAATATGGCTGCAACTGTCATACAAATGTTCAATGTCCCAAATGTTTTGTGACAGTCCTGACCGGAAATCTAGATTATACACAAGTCATATAAGTGCTTGGTTGTTAGTGTTCTCATAATTGACACAGCAATTGACAATCAAGCCCTTTGTGCACTGTCTAAAATGCATGAGAATTAGAATTGGTTTGTAACCAGACTGCTGCTAGGGAAACAGCCAGAGGTTAAATAACATCTGAGAGCCCTTTTACTGCTTTTTAAGGCTTGTATTATATTGTATTTTTGCCATTTAAAGTTACATTTGTTTGCTTGTTACTCATTGGCTTGTGTAAACATATTTTTTCAATCATGTTAAATGTACATGTTCCTTATCCGGTCTTTTTTCAATCCCTTTGCAGATTCAGATGCATTGTCTACCCATTCAAGCAAAAACTGACCATATCCACTGCAACCCTGATTATAGTCATTATCTGGGTTCTTGCTGTTTCCATCATGTGTCCCTCTGGGGTAATGCTACAAGTAACCAAGGAGCAAACCATCCGGGTGTTACTGGGCTATGACAACAAAACCACCCCTTTCTACTGGTGCAGAGAGAACTGGCCAAACCAGGAGATGAGGAAGATTTACACCACTGTACTGTTTGCAAACATCTACCTTGCTCCTCTTTCCCTCATTGTTATCATGTATGCCAGGATTGGCATTACTCTTTTCAAAACAGCGGTTCCCACTGGAGGAAAGCTGGGCCATGACAACCGACACTCTGTGTCCAAAAAGAAGCAGAGGGTGATTAAAATGCTTCTGATAGTTGCTCTGTTGTTCATCCTTTCCTGGTTGCCTCTGTGGACCCTGATGATGCTGAGCGACTATGCCAGCCTGACGGAGCAGCAGTACAGAATCATCAACATTTACATTTACCCGTTTGCCCACTGGCTGGCCTTCTTCAACAGCAGTGTCAATCCCATCATCTACGGTTTCTTCAATGAAAATTTCCGCAGAGGATTCCAAGCTGTGTTTAAGTTTAGCCTGTGCACGGCTGATGGACAGCGGAGGAAAACATACTCGCATAGGCTTCAGGGGAACTCTGTGCTTCCGGCTAATAACGCACAGACCGCCCTGGAACCAATTTCTCTCAACAGCCTGGATAAGAACACTTCCAGGCGACTCAATCATGTCACTGAACAGGACTTGGTAATGGAGGACTTGGAGAAGGGCTCTTGCAGCAGTGGGGGTGTGACTGCAGTGTCTATTTGAGTGACACAGACATTCTTCTAGGTGATAAGCTAAGTTGTTCACATTTCCAGAAAATGGTCGCCTGAAAAGGTTTTATTAACACTGTGAAAAGAATGGTAATGAAAAAAAAACACAATACTGGAAGACATTGACTAGTAAAGCAGTAAAATATGCTTTTCACTTTTCTGCAACACTTACAATATACAGAGCAAGATACCTCAGTGTTTGCTCCAAAAAAAAAGTACACGTCAAAAGCTAATATTCAAATTACCAAAAATGTTTTTAAACTTTGCTTATCACCTTTAAGACACACAATGTATGTTGAACATATTGTGCCATTTAAAAATGAGAGCAGGTTATTCTGTTAGAATTGAACAAACGGAAAACACAACTCAAAAAGGATCAGTTGATATTACACTGATTACAGGCTACTTTCCTGCTTAGAAATTCTGTATGTAAAAATGTATAAAGATGAATCTGACACAATGTACTTTGATGTTTGCAGAGCAGATTTCAAAAGGAAATTAATAAATGTCCTTTTAGATTGGCACATGCAACAGAACAAACTTCATACCCCACATTTGCCCACATTAGTCACTTATTGGTAATTGCTATTGTTCATAAAAGGTACTTCAACTACTCTTGAGTAGGAATGTCATGTTGTCTAATGAATTAGGCAGATTTGTTTTATAAACCAAAGTGCAGTACACAATTTAAAATAAAGCACGATGTGAAAGGGCTCAAACAAGAAATGAAACAAGTTGAAGATAACTTTGTTTGCATATTCCTGTGGTCATGGCCATTCTTTACAATGGTTTCACACTCTGAACTAAACACGACGGAGGTATTGAACACCATGCAGGAACCAGCCAAGGCTTTTACTTTGTTAGATCCTTTTAAAACCAACGTGTCAAAATATTGGACAAATCAAGCCCACATTCTTTTGACGAAAAAAAAGCATGCCATTCAAGAAAAATGCACTAAGTGAAACAGTAAATTTCATACGTTCCACATGGTTCAACATGTTGAATACAACAGGTTATCAAATGTTGCTACATATGGAGCACCTGTGACCCGTGATGGGATGTCAATAATTAATAAGACGTGTCTGCAAGTGAAACATTTTTGTTGTCATGTGACCAAAGGTGTTCAAACGTAAAGTTCTTATTTCTATTTTGTCTTTGGGGTTCAGCTGCATTAACCTCATCCACCATTGTAACTTTTTTTGAGGCCATTTTTGGCTCCTGATGTTTCCTGCTGTGGCATAGGAAGGTGAAATGAATTGGCCAAATCATATACACTGCTCTGATTGGCTATACTGACTGCATTTCCTATCAACAAAAAAAAAAAAAAGTCAAATTATTATAAAGGCCGCCTGTTACATATCTCCCTTTTTCTTTTAATTATGTTAATTAGACAATTATCTGACAATTCAAATAGTTCTGATTCTTTGTGTTAAAATGCTAGAAACATGAATCATACATCGGTTGAATAAGGGTTACCCAAAGGACAACTACTTCACCTTTACCATTAAGACAAAAAAAAGTCACCATTAATTCAGAATTCAGATTTTTAATATCAGACTAAAAAATGTTTTGATGCAGAGAGCAAAAGAAAGCTTTCACTGTTATTCTATAGACTTTCACTTTTAAATAAATGTGATTATCCATGCTTTAATACTGGAATCTGCTCTGACAACGTGTACATTAAAGGTGTAATGATGCTGAAGTGAATATGGATTTATCCGTGAATATCTCATGAGCCTGTTAAGAATGTGTCATGTCGACTCATCTCAGATACATTTTACTGTTTATTTTTATGAACAGTTTTGTGCATTCACCCATTCAGAATATGGGGAAAACAGAAGGCTGTGGCCGCTTAACATGTATTGTCTTTCTGTAAGTTGTTGTTACCGACTACCAGTGATAATGTGAATCTGTCTTTGTAAAGTGACTACTAACAATATGCTTGCCCAAACATCCTTTGGTTCCAGGTATTTTACATATTTTAAATTTCCAATGTCAGTGATGTCTGGTAATGTTTTAAAGGGGAATTTTTTTATATTTGAATAGAAAATACAAAAAAGGGTATAAAAATGTCAACTTATTTCTCAAACCACACATTTATAAAACAATAAGAGTGATTTTCACAACATTTTATGAAACATGATGCAAGATGCAGCAATATTGGAGGTCAATGTATCGGTACAGCAGTGATCCTATAGTGCATATGTGTTCACCCGAGAACCTTTACAGCCAGGTTCAGAAAAATATATATGTGAAAACGGTGCAGCATTGGAGGAAATATGTTTTATGTTTGTAAGTGCACGACAGCTACTGTGTTGTTACTCTCACTTGAACATAGACACCTTGAGCAGGAAAAATAAAGAGAGGCACTTAACAGACACTTGAGCTAATTTAAGGAAACAAAGCATGACATGTTCAGGGTACAGCTGGGTTTTTAAAGCTTTGAAGTGACAACAAGTAACAGGATGATGTTAAAACAAATCATGCTACACAACAAGAAAATTGTCTCAGGGGTGCAAGGTGGTCACAGGCGGTTTAAGTCCATGTTGGCATCCTCTCTTTATATGTTATCAGATCATTAACTGGCCTGTTGTCAGTTGTTGTTGTTACTGTTTGAATGCTTCAGATTGGGTCCACTCTATCAACATGTAGAGATGTTCCCATACCAGATTTGTTCTTGCTGTCACCAATTCTAATAACTAGATTTAAGATCTGTCTCACCATTTTTTAAGTTTTGCTATGTGTTTGTTTTTAATATGAGTCGTTGCCACCTCACCAAGGAATGACAACATCCTGTTTAGCTACTGGGAGTTGGAGCATGGCCATAGTAACACATTAAAATGCTTCTGGTGACAACTGAAAGCAGTCTAGTAAAAGATACAGTATGAGTAAATACTCAGTAAAAGATACACTCATTTGTGTGGGAACCTTTCAACTCGGTTTAACATTATTGAAAATCAGTTATAATTCCAGCTGAGTCATTAGTATTGTCATGAATCAGTGCCAAATCTCATAAGACTCCCCAATGTGTGTTTATAGTAGCATGAAGGCTACCATATGCTGCCTCTTTAAAGACGTGCAGATATTGGGCTCTTTTCTCACCGAGAAGGGTGAATCAATTTCTGCTACTGTTGCTTAGAAATGGCATCTTGCCGTTCATAAAAATATATATTTTTTAGAGTCTATAGTGGAATTGTAATTTCTAGTTATAAAGATCTGAAATAGAGTAAATACATTTTCCTATACACCGAGCTTTCAACAAGTATATACCGTAGCAGCACCATGTTCCCTCTCTGCTTTTTAAATGTTCACCAACAGAGTTTCAGCAGTGGAGCATCTAGCTTTATTAGTAAGTTTTGCTGACATTTAATCTACTTACAATCATAGAAACAGCGATTCATTTGAAAGGTATGTTGTACTTTAGCTGGACCTAATTATGACAAACGTGGTGCATCTTACCTTATCGTTAATCATCTAATTTCCAAGCCGATCTCTGATGACGTTAAGCTCCAATTATGTCATTTTTTTCCTGATTGTAGAGTAATGATGTTATCTTAAGCTTAGCAGCTTGGAAATGACTGATGTTGTTCAATTTACAAACTGGTTCCATTATCTGACAGAGGATAAATGTTTATTATGGATCCGACCGCATCAAAACTCAGTATGCGTGATGATTAAGAGCAGTAGGACACTTTGAGCAGATCTTTGGGCAATCTCACTCACTCACTTTTCTCTTTCTATCAAACTAATACATGCAAATGTGTATTGGCAGAGTTAAAGTCTGCTCTGGCAAAGAACCCAAGAAAACAGAGCCATGAGTTTGAAGCTCTGGACATAGACCCAGTGGACACACACAGACATACACATTGGCCAAAAAAAGCAGCAGATTGTCTCAGAAGACTTTGATGGTTCCAGGATGCGACCCCGCCAGATGCTGTGTGCATTGGTAGTTAATCTGTCTGTGCTTGGCTTGAAAGGTCAAACGTAAAGAAGTGCCAATTCAACTGAACAGCTTCAAATGTTGATTTTATTAAGTAGCTCTGCACAGACATCACAGCCAATGTAGCCGTCAGAGGAAAACAACATTGGATTCAGCATCAATCAATGAAACCTGACAAGTTGTCCACTGACATTTTCTAAGTCATCCAGATGATTACAAAACAAATCAAAAGCAACTGGATTTTGATGTTTATGGCTTACAATTTTTTACCATTTATCCAAATGGCTGAATTCCTTTGGTGGTTGGTGGAGCTTTGACATTTGAACCTTGTCTTATTTTAGCTGCATTCAGCTGGAAAGATCAAGACCAAGCCGTTCTTTATAAGCAACTTACAATTCACAGGGGACCTCTTACATGGCACCATACCTAACATACCTAATCTGCATGGCAATGTTTGTCCATCCATCACAGAGGCTCTGAACTCCCTGGTTAAAAGAGCTTGGTATTGCTTTGAGAGATATTAACACATGCAGGACATGAAGCCACCTTTTTGACGGGTTGACTCATTTTCAAAGAGCCAACTCACATCTCCCCATTGAATCTCACTTATTCAGAGTGATAGCTATTTCACTTCTTTCTATACGTTCGGGCAGCTATCTTCCTGTGATTTTCTCGCTGAGTGACCATCTGGGAGGCTTGTTCATTTATCCTGCTTATAATTAGATGCAATTTGTATGGGCCTCTGAACATACTGAGTGCATCTCTGAGCGGCATGAATGCTACAATGCATTACAGATCATTCATAATGGTTAGAGTTTGATAGCATTTGATTGAATCAGTGTCAAATCTGAGTTTTTTTTGGAATTCTTTAAATGTAGTCTGGTGCTTGTATACTTTTAAATGAAGCAACAGAAGTAAGTATTATGCAACTCAAGAACCAGGTCAAAAAGCGGAACAAGCAAACAGTAATCCAGTCTTATTAGAAGCCATATTTATGATCAGGCCACAGCACAAAAAACTGTCTATGAACCTTAGCCTTTAAGGTATGGGGATTTTTTAAGACATGGGGTGTAGTAATTACAACCAATATATGAGTTTTGGCACTGATTTTCAAATGAATACGTCTAACAACAGTAGATTTTGGGAAGTGATAACCTTTAACCAATGCCAACTTTTATACTCAACATCTTTTCATTTTTAACTTCAAAATGTATAGCTATATATATATTATAGCTATTTCAAACTGTAATTAAACAAATATTATTTTGTTCTATTAGTTTTCTGCCACCACTTACAATGGTTTTATTCTGACGGCAAAGTCAGGAGTATCAACAGCCATTTAAAAGATACAAGACTCCTCCTGTACATGGTATTTGTAATGCTTTTGACACATTTAACAGAGAAACAATGTTACGTGTCAAACTCCAGTATTGAATGTAATGAATTTGTACTTTTTGGTGCCTGTGGTGAAAAAAAACAACAACATTTTCTTTCCTGTGAAATATTGATTAATAACTGTGAGCTTATTTTGTTCGGGGATCTAAAGACTCTGTCCCTTCGTTAAGTCTGCATGCCAATATTTTGTGTACTAGCATGTTTGTTTGTTGTGTCTGCACCTACATGTTCTTAGATATTGTTAAGTACAAATTTTAAAGATGTTTTTGTAGGGACACACAAAGCTGATTGAAGTTTAACACAGGAATTGAGAAAGCAGGGTTTTTTTTTACAGACCGTGGGGAAGTAAATGGTGTCCTATTTATTTGTGAAGGGCTATTCATCACATTACCTATTACCTCTGTGATTGTCTGCACAAAATATTGCTGCGAGTTTTTAAAGTCAAGGTTCTGAGTATTGACAAAAGCTTGTGAATGCCACTACTTTGTGGCTCTTTTCTATGTACATAATGGGATGTAATTTACTTTAATACAAAGGGAACGAAAAAAATAGTTATGAGAAGATTTAATATAAAGAAAACTGTTGTGCCTCCCTTAATGAAATATCATTTAATCTTGAATCTGATGGAAAAGGACAAAGAATCTAGTCTAGTGACATTATTGAACATGGTTTTGTTTTATGCCTGAACAAGGCAATACATTGAAAAACACGTCTTGTCGAGTTTATGTTACACAGAGAAATGGAACAAATTGAAAACATGCATATTTTCTGTCTTTGTGGGGATTCATGTAGTTGGTGAGAGTGTGTTTTTCAGGTGCTATTGAGACAAAGAAAAATTATTCATGCAGTACAGTTGGACAAACAGAGCATTTAATTTAAAGGCTTCACACACAACACTGCAAACAGTTTTCATATTTAACAGGCAAGACCTTAGATCTATGTCACGTAATCCTGGCAGCAACTGTTTCATCTCCCGTCACACTGATTGTGAGGTAAACAATGCGGTCAATACAGTGACTCACCAGATGATGTTGTGTGGAAGCCAAAGTTGTGTCTGGCTCAACTTTTTTCTCCTGACAACCTTGTTTCTTTTTTTGTTTAGTTTTTAGGTATATAAGGCTCTGCAATTTACAGTAACTCGGCTCATTTATTAACTAGCTCTTTTCAAATGAATGACAGGGCCCAATCTTATCACTCAGTTTTCCAATCCAACCCAGACTCCAGAATAAGTTGTGACCCTGTACGAACAGATCTAAAAATAGTAGGTGTTAAAATATATAATAAAAAATACAAATAGTTAGCATATTCAATACTTCAATACTGTTCAATCACTTTCTGTCAGTAGGGCCAATAAGAATCTGACAAAAAGTCCCATTCTGTTCAATTTAAATGTCTAAATTTTTATTTTTAGTCAGGGTTGATACCTTCGATAACAGGAAAACTGACTTAGCTTTATTTACAAGTAATATAAAATGATTAAATTCAGATAAATGACGAGAGACAATCTGCAATGAAATATAGAGCAGCTATTATGTAAGCAGTGCAGAGTGGGAGGTCAAGACTAGAAAGTTTAATCTAAAATACTTTCAACGAGGCCAGTGAATGATTCGCATGAGTTATTTGGAACAAGAATAACATAAAAACAAACCATGCCCCATAGTGACTCATTCAAGCCGCATCCTGTTTGACAAATGGAAAGGAAGGTTACAAATGTAGCTCTTATTCATAGAGCCATGTTTCTACCCCTTTTTTTCTCTGTCTTTTTTTTCTAATAAGTTCCTTTTTTTGCGTTTTCAAGAAAACTTAAATTAAATCCTGAAGTCCTGGCAACAGTTAAGCATGTACCTCATTGTTTTCAATAGTTGTTTTACTATTAAATGTGGGTTGGATAAAACACAAGGTTTGTCTTCAGCTGTTGTCTATGATAGAGGTAGAGTTATTCATCCTGAATTTGTGCTGTGCTTGAAAAGAGTTATATTCTCTATCATAATCTGTGAAAACATGCACACTTCTTTGTCATAATTCATACTGTTGCTAAATTGTTGATCTTTAACAAATACAGGGTTATTGTGAACTTTTTTTTTTGTAGATGAGAAACTATGAAAATGTGTCTCTTATCTCCAATGGGGGAGAACAGGGTAGTCTCTGAAATCATTCACTATTCACTAATACATTTGTTCTTGCCGTAATGATTTTCCATTGTGGGGTCGAGTTCTGCAGAATTTGTTTAACTTAAGTTCTTACTGTTTGTACGACACAGTTTTTTACACAGAGCTCCGTCCTGAAGATAGTGGTATGTATCATTGTAAAATAACCGACATACAAAACAAACAGCTTTCATTTTAATTAGAGGAAGGGAGCGATTTCTGACGCCATCCTTATAGTCTTATAGGTTTGTCCTGCTTTCTTCTCAGTCTACTTTGCTGGAAAGCTTGATTCTTGCCTTTTGACTCTTTGTATTACGTATATAAACACTCAGCGACCCTCTTGGGACTACTTTTGCCCTTTTAAGATATATCTCAAGTGTTGCAGTAGAAAGAAGGATCATGTTGTGGTGTTAAAAATGTATAGGAATGATACTTGACCATACATAACCATGGCTGATGGAACTATTACAGTATTATGTTGGTCAACCCATGATAATCGTTTCCATAAATGTTTCTTCGGTGTCCTTGATTTGTGACAAGATCTACTGTGATTTGAAAGAGGTATTCTGTCTTTATGCACCATCCAGCTGCTAAACATTTTGAATTCATTGCAGGGTTTCAAATATGCATTCTGTATAAGCAATGTTGTCCTATCACTGCTTTTTTTTCAGATAATTCTATCTGCAAATACTCAAGGGCCAAAGGTTCAAAGAGACATGTCATTTTTTAAAGTCAGTCCTTTGTTCATATATTTGGAGACGTATAATTTCCACGAGTCACTCACTATCCGTTCTGGCATCAAGGTTTTGACCTCAATGATATAAAAGGCCCAGTTGAATGCCAAATATTTCTCACATTCATCCACCACGGTTCGCCTCAATCTCTGCTGACTAGACCATAATCACATCTTCAGACATTGGGTAACATCTATCACACATAAGATAACAAAAAAGGAACAAATGGTACTTCACAGGGCTGGAGGTTCCATTTAGTCCGGTCACTGAGTGCACACTTTCTTCTTGATAGTATGTGTAGAGGTCTGAGTCGAAAGGGCAAAATGCAGTTGTGTTTATTCTTTTAACAATTGTCAAAAGCTAATTTCTGTCTGGCCTTTGTATCAAGAGAAAATTCAATGTGCCCAAACTGTGAGAGAGGATGCATCTGTGTTCTTGTGAACAGCAAAATGTCAAAACATTCATCAATTTAGTTACTGTTCTTAACTCATTGAAAATAAAGTTTAAAAATGTCTCTCGTGAGCAGTGATTGATTAAGTCTGCATGAAGAAGAGCTGAGAATCCCAGCCTGTTTTTCTTGGAGCCCGTCCTACTTGAATCCATGGATAGCTGAGTGCCACCCAGAACCCACAAAAAAGTGACACATTTTAAATGTTCTCATTGATACATGCCTCTTTCTGAGCTTATAAGCTTAACATTTGGCTTTTAAATCCCCACATGTTCTTACCAAAATATGTTTTTATTTACTATCCAGTATGTGTTATCATGATTTTAGTTAAGACGTGTGAATCCAATTCCCCCCCACATTACCGCATTCTACAGGCTGTTATTTCTGTATAGCATACTGCTGCTATTAGACTTCAGAATCAGTTCTAGAGATATTAGGACATTTCCGATCAAATTAAACTGCCAGCAGAAAGTCTGCCTTTTCCCCAGGAGGCTGAGTAGTATGATACCCTGATAGGTTGAGCACACCCTTTGCTCCCCCTTTCTAAAAGAGAGAACCACTACCACAGTCTCCCACTCCACAGGCACTATGCCAGACCTCAGCATGACATTAAAGAGCCAAGATCAGCCAAGATACAACATCTAGAGCCTTTAGCATCTCAAGGCGAATTTCATCCACAACTGGAAACTTGCCACTGACAAGCTTTTTGAATACCTTAGCAACCTCTGCCAGTGTTAATGCTAAGGCTTCCCTGGATCTTCAGACTCCAAAGGATGTGTTGGTTGGGTTCAGGTGTTCCTCAAAGTGTTCCTTCAACCATGCAACCATGTCCCCAGTCCAGGTTAGCTATTATCCTACCCTGCTGAGAACAGCCGAGGCGTGGGTTTTTTCTTCCTGAGCTGCGCATTGCCAGACCTCCCTTGAGGCCAACCAAAAGCCCTTATCCGTAGCCTCCCTGAAATCCTCCCATACCCAGGGTTTTGCTTCAGCAAGCACAGAAGCTGCAGCCCTTCACCAGCCCTTCCAGCTGCTTCCAGAAGCCCCTGAGCTAACCAAGCCGGAAAGGTCCTTCTTCAGCCTGTCAGCTTCCTTTACTAAGGTTGCCACCACGACAGGCACAGACCGTCTTCTGGCCGCAACTCCTAGAAGCCGCTTCCACAATGGAGGCTTAAAACATGGACCACTAAGATGCCAATCTATGACAACCACAGAAGTCCAATAACAAAGCACCGCTTGGGTTCAGATCGGGCATGCAGTTCTTCCCAATCACCCAGCAATTGCACTGCACTCTGTGCACCTGTAGCTCCTGTTTTCTTTTTTTACACACAGTTACAACATTCAGATGCAGAACTTGCACACAACAGGTATAACTGACACTCTCTCTCTCTCTCAGCAGGTTGCATATAAGCGGTCAAACCCACAAAACCCTGTTTGAGAAGTTTCCATACTTTACATCAGGCAAAGTACTGTATATATTTTACAACTTTACCTAAAAACTGGCAACCCCCCAACTGCAACTGCGGAGGGTATAAATGATCACACCACACCACCATCTATTCAGTTAACTTAACCTGAAGCTTAACAAGGTAATGTTATCCTCATAATGTGTGCTGTCCATACTGTAGTTGTTTATATCTGCATGCAAACAATGGCAACATTTTATCTAAGTTTGTCAGTAAACTGATTAATACAGGCAGGTAAATCCAGACAAGTAATTAATAAAACCACATTAGAGACTGCAACAACAGCACGGAATCATTACCTTAACTGTTATACAGTGTTTTATTTTGATGACAATATCAGTCTGAAAAAAAGTGCGGAAGCTTGGCTTACAGAAGAGTACTCCAGGCGTCTCCATCATTGCCCACATGGGTGTTAAAGTCACCCAGTAGAAAAAGAGTCACCAGGCTGATCCGTATCGAAGACCACACCAAGAGACCCAGTGGCACATTTAGCCAACCTGTTCAACAAAATATGTCTTTGAACTGTCAAAACTCTCAAAAAAAGACAATAAAAAGAGAGGTACAAGAAGATAAGGAGTCCGGAGAACTTAAAATCAAAGAAATCAGCAAAATTGAAGAACAACAAAAAAACACTACACTAAACGGAAAACGGATCAGCACCAAGGCTGTGTTGAATAACTGGTAAATGGAAAATAAAATTCAAGACTTTCACTTTGATATACTTCACCATCAACAGAAATATTTCATTGAATGCAGATAACAGCAGTCGAGCATCCTACTGAGACAGTCCCAACAGTAAAGCCTGACTATTTTTTAAACAGAGAAATAAAGTTCTATTAGAACCGATAAAATAATTTCCAGGTATATATTCTGTGTCAGATGATTCATTTCTTAAGGATGTTGCCATGCTGTTAGTGGGATTGTGTATTATAGAAAATCATTATAGCATAAATAAACTCTTGTGTGTGCATAGCCTGATTCGCCCTGAATGTCTTACTCTTACATGTAACCAACTTTTTGGCTGTGTAATAAGAATCTCGGTGGCTGCACAATCTTTTTTTTAACTTAATATTTGACAGTTTGAAGTACTGGATTTTAAGCATGCAAGGAGAAGGTCAATTTGAAGAGATTGGTTTAGCAGCTTCCTTAGAGAAGCGGCTTTACTGAGAGAGAAAAGGGGCAGAATATGGCAGCTGCTGCACAGAGTTCAGCGTTTGCAAAATATAGCCAATCTAAACCGAAATCACCCTGAAAATGTGTCATCCGAAGTGAATGCTGTTATGACTCATGTTCTGATTCATTCCAATGCAACATTTTCAATTTGTACCTGCAGGGCACTCCAAAACTTCCAGTGGCTGTTTTCTTTTGGAAGGTCATGAAAGGCCGTTGAACAGCCTTATAATGCCCTGTGTCATATTGCTGAGCAGTAGTGTAACATTTCATTTCACATTTCAAACAAAATCTAAAGGTTTTTTTTTTTCGTACCTCAAGGCATTCCTGAGGTAACATTTTGCAGCTTGACTTTTTCTTTTAGAAAGAGAAGTCAGGGTTTTGAAGAAGAGTTTTTACTGTTACTGAAGGCTCCTTTAGTCATGCCTTCATGCCTTACACAGGTCAATGAAACGAAGGTTATTTTATTACCATTTATATTATGACTTAAAGAAACCTTAAACGTACAGTATGTAAAATCTGCCGCTAGGGGGCTCTCACAATCAAAACAATAACAAAAGATGACGTCGAGATTCGCAGGGTATTATGGGAGAAAACGAACAAACTCCGTGTTGAATCAATACGAACGGGCGAAACCGACCTGAGAAAGACAATATGTGTACTGACGATGTATCCAAGTATAATTTACATGACGTTTTATATCACAGCAGCACATACAGCGACAGAACGGCAGCTTTCAGTAGCAGCTAGCGCTAGCTTATGCAGCGGTCTTTGACATAACATACGCCTACAAGACACATCACGTTACAACTATAAAATTACGGATTTCTCTGGCTTTGATAACTTTTGGAAATATTTGAGGTGATGTAAGTACTCAACTATAAAGTATATATAAAATGGGTTTAGTCCATTTTTAATTGAAGTTAGATATTTTAATGTAAACATTAGCATGCAATTCTACATACTGTACCTTTACTGTACATGAGATATTTGCAGTTCTTGAATGGAATTGGGTCTGAGCTGCATAACTCTAAAGATGAAAAGCAGATATACAGTATAAAAAACAGATGAATAACAAAACTAAAAGCCTAAAGCCTATTGGACGATTGTAGTCTAGTCTAATCTGGTGTATCTGACAAACAGTTCAACCCTAAAGCCATGCTGTTGCTGAAGATGACACACTTCTTTGTTGTATATTCTCATCGAGATACTGTTGGGTTGGTCCCAAAAACAGCCAATGTTAATTAGTAGAGCTGCTGACAGCTACCCTCCAGTTTTTACATGCTTACACATGAAACAAAAGCAAAGCAGTAAAGCAACAGACATCTAATCACCAGTTCTTTGGGCTTAAAATGTAGTGATGTACACTGCAAAGAAAAGTGCGATAAGAAAAAGAAAATTAGACGGAAATGTGGGAAGCCTATTTGTTGATCACCCCCTCCCTCTCCAAGAAGTGTGTAGATGATTTTAACACAGCCAATTAAACAAAAGAAACTGAAGTGAATATGTCTGCATGAAGCCTCCACATCTTAAACCCCATTTCATTAGAGTTGGATATTTCCTAATGCTGGCGGCACAATACCACAGTAAGAGAAGGAGCTTCTGCTAGAAGTCAGCTAGCTTCCCACAGAGAGGAGTGCTGGAGGAGCTGGAGGTGCACCTAACTGCAGCTAACTTCGCTCAATGTGCAGATATCACATGCCTGCAGGTACTGCTCTCAACAACACATTGGATTGTGCCCAGCAACGGCATGCCATTAGTTACAAGATAATTGATTTTCTCAATTTCAGCTATGGGCACACAATAGAAGACCTGATCTGGATTGAGACGGTAAACGAGTTACAGGTTCCAAAATTGCAAAGTTGTCACTCAGCTTACTTTAACAGCGTCTCTGGAGCTCTAGAAATCTGTGTATTTCTATAAAAGTTCAAACGTTATGTTTGAAAGCAAAATCTATGACAGGTTAATTCTATAAGAAGATCTAAATAGAGACCAAAAGCTGCTCAAGACAACAACAACTCAACAACTCTGCAAATATTAGATCGGTTAGAATGACAAACATTTCAGTTGAAGATGGTGGGTCACACCTTTCATCACGCCATCAAAAGATTAACATTTTCCATACTCCATGAAAATCCTTTCATTCTTAGCTCCATTATATTTAATGCAACTCTCAGTCATTTCAGAGGTAATTAGCAGACCCCCTATGGTCCTCACTGGTGGTCAATATCATTTTTATTTTTTTTACAAGTTACATTTTTGCAAAAGTAATGAATCATTATTCTTATACTGTTTTTTTTTATCACAGTTTATTCGAGGTTTCTCAAAAGGACTAAATCTTCTGCTAACACTCCCCTGATGTACACAGTTTCTTTTGAAATTGGTCAAACTTTCTCATTGCCAGAGCTGGTATGATGAATGTGAACGCTTTCTTTCAAACATAAAAGTAAAAACAATTTGTACAAAAAAGTGAAAAGAGAAAAGAGACCATCAGCACTTTACCTGGTCAATCACTGCTGTAGGGGTCACCTTGGCCTGTTCTGAACAATCCTGTGGGTACAAAACATTGAAATGTTAAATGGCAGTTTTTCATCCTTGTCCTTGTTCTGTGACTGTGTGCTGAGTACAAAAAAACACTGCTGAAAAGTTTTAGATGTGTGAAAATGTGTCGAATTGTGTAGCTTAGGCTGGTTATGATGTCTATATTAAATAGAAAAAATAATTATGGAGGATATA
Source organism: Tautogolabrus adspersus (assembly GCA_020745685.1). Lineage (NCBI taxonomy): Eukaryota > Metazoa > Chordata > Actinopteri > Labriformes > Labridae > Tautogolabrus > Tautogolabrus adspersus. Next base: position 21,515,931 of record CM036534.1, read on the forward strand.
AAAGGTTTGAAGTGTAGAAACATTACATTAATAGTGTGTCATATAATTGGCTGTAATCAATACAAGTAACAGCAGCAGAGCAGATGTATATGTTTTTTGACCTCCAGATTCTGTAATGTTCATTTTATATTTATTTCACGTTCTTTTCATCTTCACCATCTCACATTTCACAGCTCTTTCTTTCTCGCCTTTAAAATGGTGGCACTCAACAGTCTGCTTCATCGTATTCTTAACAATGACCATAGAGACATGCAAACATAAGTGCTCTCTGAATATATACAGCACTATTCTGATTCACTTACATTCACTGATTTTCAGCCAATTAGTGATAGCCCTTAAACGCTGAATGGCGCCACTTAAAGCTTGAATACTGCTGGTGTTTACATCAAACGGGAAAGAGTGTGGGAGGAAGGAGACTTTTATGTGTTCCTTAAATATTAAAGGATGCCCCATGCCACCAAAGACCATATTCCTTACAGTTTTACTGCAATACTAAATTCTCATTGTGATATCTTAGAAAAAAAAGTCAAGAAGCTAGTGATTTTTTCTCACAATCCATTCTGTTATTTTTAAAGTCTTTCTCTACAGATTACAAAAAGCGAAACTCACAAAGCAGGAAAGAGCACAGTTCAAAATCAATAATTCATACTTCACTTGGGTGTTTTGTGTTTTTAGGCCAATTTATCGAGGCTAATACCTTGGCTTGTAAGTTGCTTTTGATGCCAGTACAGACCAAAGATTTGCAATGAGAAATGAGGGACTTGTAATTTTCCATTTACGAGACTGAAATGTCCTGAAAAACTTTTAGTTCACAATACAGGAGAAGGTTTGGTGTATGGCACAAACTCTCTGTGCTTCATTTTCAAATGACTGCTTTTTTTTAGGTCAGTTTTGTTGCTCGTTAGTTTAGGTTTTTTGGAGTAAAGTGGTATAAGGTACTTAATAAATAAATGTACTGTGTACAGTAGATACGGTTAGCATGATCACTGTTACATCTAAAATTGAAGCACCTAACTTAGCCACGAGCTGACTGGCTTTACATGTGACTTGGCCTTTGTTCTAAAAGAAGCCACTGCAACAAGACAAGCTGCAGGCTACATCACCAGGGGCCTGTACTACGAAGCGAGTTCAACATACCCAGGGTATCTTTGGTTTATCTGGCAACACTAACCCTGACATAAGAGATCGTGCTTAACTGCGTTTGCCGTCAGCAGATCGTCATATCTAACAAACTCTAGACAAACTATATGAATCATATAAAGATGTTTAAGATAAAAATGCAGGCTCCCAAAGACTAAAGTTACACAGCTGCAGGAACAAATGCAGGAATGACAATTGGCAGATAAAAGAAAATTGGCGAGTATTAATGTCCAAACTACGGCTTATTATATTTTCTTCCCATCATTAGTTCACATTAGAACTGACGATAATAAATCCTGTTTTTTCTCTTAACTGAATGTGTTACTCTGACTCTTTCATGTGTGTGTGTGTAACAGTTTAAGAAGTTATATTTCAGCTGCAGCTCTGACGATCACAAACAGAGCGGCATGGAGACACTAAACATTCATAAGAAGATATAATTTAAAATCAATAAGAAGGCTATTCATAATTTATCATCTCAAAAACACTGTAAAAGATAATCATTAACTTTACGGACTATAATGTAAAATTATACGGGACACATGAAGTGTCCTCCCCCCCTCTCGATCAGCTACGGGAGCTCCACCATCAAAAGATCTAATTGGTCAGTGGGCGGAGATTTTCACAAGTTGATCTCTTATCTCCAACATAACCTGCTCCGGAGCAGGTTAGGTGTGCAGCGTAAGTTACCGTGGCGATATACCCAGGTAAGAAGTGAATGAACTTCGTAGGATTGAAAACCCAGGGTTAACCCTGAAGTTACCTCACTAACCCCAAATCCTGCTTCGTAGTACAGCCCCCTGGAATATGAGTCAAGCTGAAACAGCCCAGTTAATAACCCCTCAACTCTTTCCTTCAATGTTTTCAAAAGCATCTACTCGTGCTTTTTAGTCTGTAACTGGCTGTCATTTGGCAGCCCTTTGCTGAATAAGTAATGTACACAATGGCATGCACTAATGTTAAACAGCCACTCTTGAAGTAACATCAAGCTGGCTGAGAGGCCTGTGTTAATGTTAGCTTAGCATGACTAGCAACTACTACTTGGTGTCAATGACCTCTGACAAAACTTAAAAATAACTTCATGAAAAAATGATGTTTCCTACTTATTGACCAAATATTGATCAACTCTAGCAGCAGTTTGAAGGGACAATACTTAATGACAATAAAATGAAAATCCCAATTGATGGAAAATCAAAGAGCTACTTACATTAAAGTATGAAAAGGTTTATATTCTAAGCTAGTCATTGTCATTCATTGTTGGACACTCCTCACCTCCCTGACAGTGCTCATTGGTCTAACCAACTAAAGTAACCAGTCAACTTTTGCAGGTGTCTTATGGGCTTATATAGAAGTGGATGTATACGATTGGTTATATTTATGTAATTGTTCACCTTTTTACATTCTCTTCCATTTCAACTACCCTATTTAAATGATGCTTGCAATGTGTTTCTTGATGATCCTGATAAGGGCCAACAGCTGAAACGAGTTAGTCTAATAAAGTTAATAAAGTTGATCTCCATACTACTCCATTCTAAAGTGTTGCTGGAGCTTTTGACCTCTGAGGCCGTTCACTCTACATGCACCTTTGTAGTTGTTGAAGTTGTGCCAGGAAACCCTACTCTGCCTCTATTTTTTACACCAAAACATTTAACATTTAACTCATTGTTAAACATGTCAAATATATATCTTTGTTAGTCACCTGTCGCTCCACAGCCTTGCTCACACTCCTCTTTCCAAACCAGGAACTGTCAAGCAGAGCTGAAGCCTGCCTTTGGCTTATATGGAGGTGTACCAAATGGAAGGCGCCAAGTTTGGTAGAGGTGGAGGGGTGTTTAAATGGGAATTTAAGTATTTACTTAAATTAAATGCCGTATAATATGTTTTAGCCTTATTTCAGATGTTTTGTGTTGTTTGCAGAACAAGTAATACTCTCCTAAGAGTAAATTGGTCGATGCCAACTCCCACATAAAGGGCGGCTTGAGGGCCTTGCAGGTTGTTGGTGTGGCACAGTGTTGGAGAGTGGTAAAAGTGAACCAAAGCTTGTAGATCTGCAAGGGCTCAGAGTGGCATTGTGTAGCTCTGTCTCTTCCTTTGTTTGTCATGTTTTGCTTCTTTTTTTCTTTTCTTTTTTTTTTACAGTTTTGTCCAGGCCTACACACTATACATGTTGCTGCACTATAAATTCATATGGACTGCATTTTGAATTGTTCTCATATTTGGCCTACGCCACTAGGCCATCCTTACACTTGCATTTACCTTGTATCTTCTAGTACACGTTATCCACTAACTGACAGATATATATTTAGTCATGAAGTGTTGTTTTTCTGAAAAACCCTCTCAGAGACAATTTCCTATTTCCTATTCCTTTTAAGGACTCTCTAAAGACACTTTATGAAAGGACTTATTTATAACAAGACTATTTCTTAATTTTTTTAAATTCAACCAACAGCAGGAGGAGGCAAATTGCCGTAAAAGAGAAATAACACACATAACTCAAGAACTGCTGCTTCACAGTTTTTAAGTACATGATGGTAACGGAGTATTGCCTACACCTATCAAGCTTTGTTCTGGTCATCCAAACACTCAAGGAGCTTTTCCTATTTCAGCATTCATCGTTTCTCATGCACGTATGCACACACACATTCATTCATTTATAGTAAGTGCCATGCGAGGTTACTGATCCTGAATTTGGGGTTGATTATCATGATCAAGGACATATACCATTTTCAAGGATGAGCTCGGGATCAGATAGCAGAAATTCCTTCCAATTGGAGGTCAATCTGCTCTATCACAGCTTCAATATATGCATTCAATGCAACTTGCTTACAGATCCTATACTAATGACACAAGTACAAAATGCTAAGAATTTGACATGGAAATTGAAATTGTTGCCACATACATTTTGCAACTTGTGGAGGTTGAACAATACAATTGCAGATATTAAGTTGACTACATGTAAAATGGGATCTCTCCTGAGGTCGGTAAAAATACAGAGATGTTTGTTTGTGCTAGTTCCGAATGAAAACTTGAACCTTTTGCACTTTTGAACAAATCTTAAAAGTGATGAGCGCTCAAGTTTACTCCACTACCACTGAATCAGATTTAGGCCAGATAAAAGGCTCTCACAATTACATGCTATTGATAGAAAACAGCTCAAGCTAGAACAATTCTAAACAAATTGAGAATTTGATACACTAAATCAATTAAAATATAGTTCTGACCTTATCTAACACACCCTAGGTGTTGATACACAGTCTTCTGTAACTGCAGGAGGTTCAGATCAGGCCCTAAGAACTCCCAGAGACAGAGACTATATACCATTTGGTCAGTAACATTGCATTCTTTGCACTGACAACTGTCTAAAGGCCAGCAAGTGACAGATTAAGGGACGACACAGCAGAGCTCTGAAAGAACTAAGAAGCAGCCAGACTGACAGGCTGCACTGAGGCTGAAGTCAGTAAGGTCACATTCACATATACTCTTTGGGTTTGAACAATTTATCACTTTGTTGTCTCAGCATCCACGGCCATTCATTACTCTACTAGCTGTCAGTGATATACAGCCAATGAATGACACAGTAGATCTTACAGTGAAACTATATAGTGTAATCAATATGCAGCCTGACGTCTACAGCAATCACATACAGTATATGCTGGTAAAAACAGTTAACAGATTAGCCATAAAAAGTATTTCCTCAAGACGGAGGATGTGTAGTGGGATCTCATTCATTCTGCTATTGACTACTCTGACTGTCTACAGTGGCTTGGCCAACCTAAAAAGTGAACTTCAACTTCTATCAAGCTCCACAGCTAGGTTAAAGTTGGTCAAGGCATGAATTTAGTTACAGCTAGCTAATGTAAGCTAGCTTTGAGGTCTGTTAGCTGATTCACATTAACAACTGCCACCTGTAACAAATGAGTACAAACAAGGAAATATTTTCATATGTTTCGTTTATTTGCCAATAAATAAAGCATCACAAAGTTACACAGCAAAATAATACATGTTTCTGCTATCTGAGATTCTCTGATTCAGTCATTACTAACAAATTAAACACTCACAAATATCAAAAGATAACTCCACAATTTTAAATTTGTCCTACTTTTTGTCCACAGGCATGCACAGTAGAAGGTCAACAGCAGAGCTGATGGAATAAATGTTTATAAGGATAAGGATAAGGATAAACTTTATTGATCCCCCAATGGGGGAAATTTAGTCGTTACAACAGCTCAAAAACAAAACAGGAATATAAACAGCATCAATAGCAATTAGCAAACAGTTAAAAGGTATTTGAATGTTGCTGCGATTTCATTACCAGCATCGCAGACTGTGGCACAAATAGGCGGAGCAAGCACCCCATAATCCGATACACTGTAGCAATGATGTGCAATTTGAGCCACTATAATCATGGACATCCCTCACTGACAGAGGAGTTTGTGCAAAGAGTACATGCATGAGAAGCTCTCCAAATACATCGATGGCTCATACCCTGCAGCCCTCACCAGTCCGCCGAGATGATCAATACATTTTTATCAACTAATCAATTTGACACAGCATCATTCAAACAAATATTTGCAGTTCCCTAACTGCAATACAAGTTATTGCCAACGTTCAGTATTGTAATGCGAACCAAAAAACTACAAAAAAGAAAAAAAAAACTCTTTTTAACAACTCTAGAGTAAGCTGGTTGGCTTTTCTCTCTCATTATGTTTGTTAACTTATTGTGAATCTCCAACAGACAAAACTTTGCACGTTTTCTTTATATTTTGTTTCATTCTCTTGAACTGTGACAATTCTACATAATCCATGTTGGCCATATTATTGTTTTGCAGCATGTGATCTGTCAAGTTTGGGTCTCTATCACTTTACTCCACCATGGAGGCTTACATCCAAACCTTGCACCCTGGTGAGCACAACAAATTCAGACTTAATCCCATCAATTTCACTGTCATAACAGCTAACCATACAATTAATCATATTAGGGGAAAAAATAGGTTGAATAAAAATGTCAAATTGTTTTTACATTGTACAGTACGTATTTTGTCCAACATTGCATGTGACTATAATCCTTTTTTATTATAAACAGCCTCCTTCAATCACCAGATAAATAAAAACTGCTTGATGTAAGAGGATTGGATTTTGACTGGTGTTGAACATAATGAATCAAACATGCAGTGCGTCACTGGATTTCTACTACAACGACAGAACTCCTTCTCCATAACACAGTTAGACACAAAACAGCAGCATGGCTCACCACAGCTGGGTTAATAATGCAGATTAAAGAGAAGCTATATGCTGCAGGGGACAGTATGTGTGTGTGTAAGTGTAGGAGGGCAGTGATGCAGAATTAATAAACTGGGTGGATAAGCACCAGCTCTGGTGTTGTGTAGTCAGAGCAGCGATGCAGGCAGATTTCAAACACAGCTGATGGTTCATTATAGACTGAGTCATTCAGGCCCAGTGGAGTTTTACACACACTCACTGTTCTGCCTTTAAGAGCCCCGATGCACATTGCAACCAGGACAATGCAAGAAAAATGCCGATTTTAATCAATCCATCAATCAATTTGTATTAAGAACAACAGATAAAATCATGTTATGTTAGCAGTGCCAATTTGAGAGAACCTAAATATCATTCATCTGAACCAGCAAGGAGCACATTTAGTTAATTCAGCACTGTAATGTTAGACCTTATTATAAACGTAAGTTCAGTTTGTCAAGTCAAGCTTATTGGCTTATCCAGGTCAGTGGAGGAGGAATAAAGTTGTTGTTTTGTCACCTGGCAGACAAAATCAGTGTGGTGGGGACTACATAGGCATTATGGTTACATTCATGTATTTGAATATAGATACCTTGTGTTTTTTCCTAATAATAAAAAGCAGTCTTATGTTGATGTACTGAGTACAGTATCAATGTTCAGTGAAATTCAGTAAAACATGCTTGCTTCTTTGTATTGATGATGACAGTCTATCCAGGTTTAATATCATCACCTTGTGACAATTAGAACAAGCCTGAGATTTACCTCCTTATTAAAAGCTGTCTTCTATATTTATAGACCTAACCACTCCCCTTTATCCTTCCTCAACCACTACAGTTACCTATTTCCCACATTGATCTATATGAAGCCTGACAACTCTCACAACAAAAACATGAACCTGTCTGTTACAGTAACACTTTGTTGCCTGATGATATGAATTTTTCATGAGTACTGGTCTGATTGCAGTGAAGGAAACCCTGTGTGGCGGCTGCTCAATGTCAGAAAATGCAAAATAGAAGCAAGAAAGGTTTGCAGATGTTTTTAAGGGGCTTGTGGCCTTCATTTTAATAGGACTATAGCCTACATACATGGGTTGCGACCTAACAGCTAGGCCATCTGAACCCCCGGATTTTATCTGAAACCATGTTATCAACGCCAAATTTTTACTTAAGTTTTGAAGATGTTCTCTTAAGTATCAACCAACACTAATGCAGCAGACATGTGGTGTGGATTTGAATGGTCAGGTGGGGTAAGATGAATAAAATGTAATATTAGATTACAAAGGTTTACATTCATCAGGTAATTATGTACAGATATTGAACACATGGGACCGAAGAAACCAGATGGCTAATTAGTTCAACTGTCCTGTAATTGGTTCATACTCTTGCTTTTAAATATCTACATTAACATAAGCATGTTACAGAATGTAAGTTTGCAGCAATATTACTGGTTGGTTGACTGAAATGAAAAAAAAAAAAATGTGATCAATGAATTCTTGCCTAAGGAAAAAAATGGGCCTCTCTCCCACATCAATTTAAACCGGCACTTTCAGAGCCAAAAGGACCTGTCAGTCTGTTCTTTCAGCTAACAAAAGGACAAACAGTCATCAGTTGACACACAAATGCTCCACTCTACAAAACCATCGTTGTTCCCCCTAGAGTTGATGCAAAAACAATTAAATGTCATGTCTTCAAAGCGGAGCCATCTCGTGGCAACATTTTGGCTCACTCAGCCTCATTTAGCTGAGCCCACACAATCCGTGACACTGCAATGCAATTTAACAAGTTCAATCAGGCTGACCCCTGCTGGCAGCCTGCCACGGGGACGGACTGCTGCTGTGGCTAACAATGCTACAAAAAGCTGTTATTTCAAAAGAATTCATCTGTTTTCCTGAATGGTTGAAATGCAGTTTCCACAGGAACCATGAAATCACCTGCAAATGTTGTATTTTCTTAGTAATAATGCAGCTCTTTTGCATGTTACTGGTCTCAGATCTGAAATGTGTTGTCCTGGAGAACTGAGACAAAGTTCCCCACTGTCAGAGAGGGCTTTGAAGAACTGCTCTTTGGTTTACTATAATCAGGGGACAGATCATCATAATGATGGAAAATTGAAATTATTTTTTCGTTATTAGATATGATTTATGATGGATGTGGCTGTACGTTTTTTGTCTCTTGTTTTCTGGCTTGTTTGAGTAGAAATCGGTTACAAAAAGGTGGTAAAGAGGTTTTTAGTGTATTCTCAAAAGCATAACATTATTACATAAAGTTACACTTAAAAAGTGATTATCTATTACTAATGCTATTAGTATTTCCATTTAATGTGCAAGGAGCTTTTAAGATCATTTAGAAATATTAGCTATTCAAGCTTTTGAGATATCCATTTGTGTAAACAGTTGTCAATTGTGTGAAACGAAGAATTATGGGGGAGGAAAATAAAATGTGAGCACTTCATTGGCTACATTGTTTTAAAAGCCTACGAGTGATGGATGAGTCATAAACATATTTCTGATTTCAATAAAATGGCATTAAGAAAAATACAATTAAGGACACACAGAGGACCTGTTTTTGCATTGGTTGGTCAAGATTGGGTATGGATAACAAACAACACAAAGGGTTAAAATAACTCACACATCTATGCTGAACTTCAATGTATAAATAACAACTGCATTGCCAAAAGTATGTGGATATGTGACCATTGTAACCCACTTGTCATTGTTCACTTGTTGTAAATACCAAGACTTAAAAAACAGTTAAAGATCCGACAGTCTACTTGTGGGACGGGCAGTGTCCCATAAATCGCTAGAAAGATATGCCTCATGTGTATGGAGTCAGATCAGTCTCAATATTCATGAATGCACACAGAAGGATTCACAAATGTATTTCAATGCACACACAAATAGGTATCATTCTATATAAATGTAAAAAAAATCCACAAATATATGATACATTTAGATCTTGTTACATTTATATACGAACTGTTCTGTCTGCATTTACAAACTGTTTGTCTTGTGTGACCCTCACTGCATTTGTGTGTGGGATTTTTGAGACTCCCCTGCCGTGGTTCGATTCACAAATGCATTTTTTTCAACAGGGAAGTGTCTGTAGCCTATCAGATGTCTCCTTCCTCTTCAGCCAATCACAGTAGTGTAGATTCGAGGGTATGTTTAATGTGATCACTAAGCGTTACATTGTGAATCCTTCTGTGTGCATACATGAATATTGAGACTGATCTGACTCCATACATGTGATTCCAACAATGTAAACGATTTCAAGATCCAACCACAACAGCGGCAACAATATACGCATCTGTCAGACCAATGACAAACAAACTCACAATAAAATTACCGTGCATGACTTACCATTTGAAGGTATCCTGCAGCATCACAACATGTCTCAACGATCCAAATCCAGTGAAAGATTGAATCCAAAGCACATTACATCCATTAAAGTCCCCTATGAAGACATAGAAAGCAATTATTAACACCACTGATACGATCTGCAGCTGCAAAAAAAAAAAAGAAGCACACTGATCATCTGGACATCTTGACTAAGTAAACGTGAGAGCATCTGGAAATGTTGGCCTATAAGAAGATGATGAAACAAAAAACACTTTGGTGCCAACATTTTGTTATGTAAAAATATCAGAATATATTGAGTCCAACGTCAGTGCAGGATTATGGCTCCACTACTGTACGCTTACATCACGTTTCTGCATCTCTGCCAGAGCAACCACCCAACTGCAAAGTATTTTATAGTGTGTCAGCTTAGAGGATCAGCCCTCATCAGTCATGCAATGTGGCTGCTGGCTCAGTGGCAGAAGCCTCAGCCTTGAGCACAGCAGGGAAAATAAAATCCCAATGAGAGAAAGTCATAGGTTGCTGGTTTCCTACTTACTTCCTAATAGTGCTCTCCAGGAAGCATAATTACTCTTTACAGAAAAAAAGAAACAGGGAAAAGGCAGCTAATGTCAATTTATATTTATTCAGTAGATCAGTCAGCCTCCTGTCTGTACTGTGTATGCAGCTTTAATCAAAGTGGACACTGTGCCCTCAGACTTTTGCTTGTTGTACCCTGTCCTTTCTTGAGTTTGGTGTTTCTGGCAGGAACAGTGAATGCACCAGATGTATGTCATCCTCTGTCTCATCCCATTTCTCAGGAGAGCTCAAAGACTTACATACACTGATATCTTCAGTCGTGGTATACCTTTCTTTTTTCTGGGAAATTTATTCTTATCTGTGGAGAAGTCTTTGAACAATGCGTATGTCTCCTCAGAGTCTGAAAATAAAAGGATGCACTGCAGGTTTAGCAGAATGAAAATGATGGCTGAAATTCAATTTTTCATTTTTACAATTGTTGTTTCCCTTAGACCTTTTAAAGATAATTTAAACGAATAATTGGATAACTGGAAGAATAGCATTGTATTTTCAATGAATGTAGATCCCTATAAAAAGATGGAAATAGCCACCCAGACCAATCTATTGTAGGATTATTATTGTCATTGTTAATGGTATCCCATTAAACGCATTAAATAAGAGCAATCAAGTGAAGAGTCAAAAGACGTCAATAAAACAGAGGGAAATACTCGCTGCTCTCCAGCATACAGGCTCAGCGAGCTTTTAAGGTGCTGTCAGAATTTGAAAAAGAACCAACATCTTGTTGAGAAGACAACATATAGCAGCAAGCTAAACTAAGATGTCAACAGTTTTGTTTCTTTTTTTCAGCAAAAAAGCTGAGAAATCAATAAGGAGCCGAAAGCTAATGTTGCCAAGAGAAAGAAGGCATGACTTCACATGTGCATAAATGTGTTATTAAAATGAGCAACAAACACAAGAAAGAATACATACAAGATGCATAGTCATAATCAACTTGATACCTGATCATTAAAACATATTTGGTGCAATAACTGAATATCTCATTGACATTTTGCAAGACATTATCGACACACAACAGAAAGCAATTTGAACAATTCTAATAATTTGATTCAAGTTTGATGGAGAGTGTAATGTGAGCTATTTTTCACAACAAATTTGGTTTTTAAAATGCCATTCTTGTGCTTTCTAAATGCATACAAGTTATTCAGTCTGTGTTGTGATCAGTGCAGTTAAGGTCAACCTAATTTGTGAAAAGAAAACTGTGTAAAGAAGGGGAAGAAATGGTTTGAATTATAGGTTTACAATATGCCAAATATGTTTACCCACTTTTTTTGCATGCACACAATAACAGAAAATGTGAGGTATATTGTTTGTCTTGAGGGGAAAAACTAGGCTTTAGCCCAGGGGTTCCCAAACGTTTTATCTTGCAGCACCCCAAATAAAGTTGCAGAGACTAGGGACCCCCACTAGCCACACTAACAGGCCTTAAAAATGGCAACACAAAAGAATGAAACAGCCTAAAAACAACAATATAGTTATATAGTATATTTATTGTAAGATAGGACAGAATAAGAATACAAATAATATCCATGTAAAGACATTGGATTGAGTGGATATATGAAATGTCATGAAAAGATACACACGTTTGTATCTTTGTCAGGAAATAGTAGCAGATACCAATATGGTTGCTGTACATGCAAACTTACATTTGAGGAGTTTTTACACATGCACACACTAAGCAGATTGATTCAAAGTACGAATTGTTTTTTTAAATTCTATTAAAAGTATTACTAAGTTAATATGTATATCAAGAGAGGCCATATGTCATGATATATGTGGAGAAAAAAAGGTAAATCTATGCAAAATTAGACATTGAGCATCCCCACATAGCTGGAATGGAATGATCCTGGTGTTTGACTGTGAGACTGGCAGTCAACTGAGGCTCTTTTGAACAAATCGTCGAAGATTAGATATGCCCCCCCCCCCCCCTCTTTTTGTCCCGCGATTCCCCAGGGGGCCCCGACCCTCTTTTTGGTAACCAATTCTTTAGGTCATACCATGACATAGTTGTGTGGACTTCATAAATGTTGATATTTTAGTTGCTTTCCTGCTGTAACTGCTGTAACTGCTGTATTGCCGTTCGATTTAGAAATTTGACGACGAATGAAATTGTGTTTCTGGGAAGCCGTTTTTTTAGAAGCACTGCTGCCAGTGATGCTGAATGCTATTAGAAGGAAAATAACATGTTGCATTGTACAGAAATAAGTAGCCGCAGGGTTAGATACAGTTTACAGGAAATATGAAAGGATTTCGTTTTTATTAATTTTCCTCGCCATCAATCACCCATACTCAAGTGTTACGGTTTAATTGAGATGTCCTCCCCAGCTGGTAATCGGCTGCTGGTGGTGCTCAACACGCTGATGTAATGAATGTCTCGGTCATCCTGTGTTGTCAAATTAGAATTGGGAATCTGTTCAGTCAAAAGTATGCACCAGCGAAGAGTCGGTAGCTATGCATAGGATTTTCTGAAACCTCATTCCAAGTTCAAATGAAGACATAACAGGTCTTGAGTAATTATGCATGACATGTTCACATAATGTACAGTGGATGAATGACTTACTGCTGCTGACCTCCATAGAAGAACAGTGATTAAAGCCACAGTGTGCTCTTTGCTTGATGAAATCCTTGACATTGCTGGCGTCAAACACTCTATTTCCAAACAATATCAGTTAAGACAAAACTTTATTCAGTCCCATCTACACTTGGCTCTCATTAGACAATGTTTTTATAAAGACCCTGCAATTGTTTTGTTTTTTTAAACTTCAGGAAGAAAAGTGGATCCAGGTAATAGCGACTGCAATGCCATTAAAATGGTTGTAAATATCAACATGTCTAAGTTTCAGACTTTGGGTGGATACATTTCTTCAATTAAGAAAGGCAAGAATAGGGGACACTGAGACGGATCAACAATGTTGTGTATTTTCAATTTCTTCTATCTGTAGGATATAGGGTTCTAAAAATAATCCTTTGACAAGCTGATATGTAATGTTCCAAGTGGCTACATGGATATTAAAAGATTTTCAGTCCTGGCCAATATTATGGGCTAATAGTTTCCCCCTCTTTGAGGGTGTGGTTTCTACTGTTTGATGCTTTGCGCTTTGTCTTTATAGTCAAAGTACAAAAACATCACAGCATCCCCCACACACTTTGATAGACAGGTTAGCTTATTAGCCACAAGTGGGTGACTAAGATGGCTTATTTGAATTTATTGCAGGTTTAACGTTAGCTTTTGATAGGAAATAAAAAAACAGTGAAAGTGTTAAGGAGTTGAAGCCTCAGGACCTTGTTATAGAAGTTATTCGGATTATGGAGCAAATGGGGGTCCCATTTAATGACAGAAAAGAATGACTCAGAAATGTGGGTTGCTGGGTTTCTACTTTTACAATCTTTTTGTATGATTAATTTTTGATGCAGAAATTCAGAAAATAAATGACGCAAAGACAGCATCAGATGGGGAAATGATGGTGTAAATAAAAGCCTTAAGCAAGAAATGAAAGTATTTAATATCTTTTATTGCTATGTGCTCCCCATTACAACAAACAGCATCAGTAGTGTACACTTCAATCTACACAAATACATAGTAAAGCAAATAGAGCAGAGAGTGACTGACAGTCATGACAATCAATATACTTCAATGCACAAATAGCACAGGGGTATTGATACAGTACATGGGAGATCCTATGCAAAAAATATCTGTCTGAGGCTCAGGGATTGTCAACATAACTTCTACAACTATCCTATTTATCATTACAAGCTCTACTTAACATTAGCAGCAATGTTGTATAGGCAGCAAGGTAAGAGGGTAGAAAAACTGGGGAGGGAAATGTAAAATGGTTAGACAATACTGAAAACTACAAACAGCATAAAAAACTTTGCTTGTTTGCTGGTTCTACACTATTTATGTTTTATTGGGTAAAATAAAGCATTTGTCTGGTCAGTACGATCGCTGTGATGTAACAGCTCTGTTTATAACCTCTACAAAACAGCTGTGAAAAGACAGCTTTGTGACAAGTAAAAAAAAAAACTCTGAATCGTGCACATATATTTACATCTAATTGTTTGCAAAAAACAATGTCATTTCTAGTCTATCAAGTTTCAAAAAAAGAAGAAATCCATTCAAAGGTTGTATAAAATGGGATCAGTTTTCAATGGTTTCTCTGCTGCAGCTTATTGACCATATGACACTGCGCATACTCTAAAAACAAAGTAGAACCCTTTAACCTTTAATAAATATTAATGCACTCAATGCTATATACATGTACTATACATTGGCACACAGGAGTGAGTGTGAATAGTTGCGAGTAATTTATAACTGAAAACACAGAAACTGTGTCTTTGATATTGCAGTCAGATGCATGGTGGTTGTGAAGAAATCCTTTTTTTAAAGAAAAATAAATAGCTTTAACGCTCTCGAACCTTCTTCCGCCATAATAAAGCCATGTAGGAAATACTTTGGAAAGAACGGTTCCACATACGGTAATACTTTTGAAAGTCCAGCTTCTTGTGCCTTCAATGAGGCTTTAGTTGTCCAAACACAGAGTGTTCAATAAAATCTTGTTTAGACTCAATGTCAAAGAGTGTAATAAGGTTAAAGCCCCATTAAGCAAGATTGTTGACTGAAAAATTTGATGAAAAGGCTCTGGTTGTGGAATGGTTGCTAATGGTGCTAAGCTTACTGAGAATCAACCCATCTGCAGCTCTGTTCAACACCCACAGAAAAATAAAAAAGGAGCTAAATTGTTAGCTAGCACCAAACAGCAGAGAGCAGGAATAAATAATAAGCTGGTAAAATGGAATATCTAGCACCTGAAAAGACAAATATTTTCCCATGGATTCTGGAAAGACCAAAACAACATTCAAAAGTTTGAAAAAAATTGGACTGATATTCATTGTATTTACACAAATGAAATACAATGAGAGTTGTTGCTCTGTTTCTGCTGGATTTTTATTTATGCCACTGTTTCTCTGCAGAACTGTAGAATTGTGAGTTTCTTTGGGAGTCTTTCTGCCCTCTAGTGGTCAAAAAACACTTAATGCAGCTTTAAATATTTGAAATGTTGGAGCTTTTGCCACAATAACAAATAATCCAACACTGAACTGAAAGTCAATGGGAGTGATGGGTCTTTTTATGGTTACATCTTTTGTTAGTTCAAGCTGAACACGAGCCTGCTGTGTATGGTCTGTAAGTTCGGAAAACCCTTGTTAAACATATTCCCTTTTTAGTTCCCTTCTTTGACGAAACAAAATCAAGCTTTGTTTTCTCGAGGAAAAACCAAAGGCCAGAACATTAGCATTCAAAAAGGAGCTACTGTTGAGACTGAGCTGAGGACAGAGGCAAAATCAACACGTCACAGTCACATTAAGTCATACACACTCTGCCTTTGAAAGAAAAAAAAATTTCTCCAGAAATGTGCTTTATTGCTTTCCTTCCAAATGTTAGAGTATAAAATCAAATCACTCTCATGTTTGCATGTAAAATATGGACCACAGCCAGGAGACAGTTTGTCTATCCTAATAAGTAGAAAAAGGTGGGAACAGCAAGCTGTTTCATCTGTTTATTAGAATCATTTTGATTTGTTTTTACCTTGTTATGGCATATATAATGCCAATCTTTAAAGGTGTTTGTATTTTGAACTGAGACAGTCTGCATCCAGTTCTTATGCTAAAATAATATAACCTAATCTAAGATAAACTAAGCTAAACTTAACAAAGCCAAACAACCATTTCCTGTCTGAGGTTCCTTATTTTGCTAACTGTACTTATGAAAGTGCTATCAATCTTCTTATCTAACTCTGGACCTGAAAGCAAAAAGGCCTAATCCTTGTAAGAGCTGGATTTTCACCATGTTTGTCCATTGAATGCAGCTACTGAAAACGTAAAGGTTAGGAATCTTTTTTTTTTCTCATTTGATCAATTAAAGGATGTTTGAAAGTATCCCAAGCTTTAAATATTACTGATATGTTCATGTACAGTATTTACAGGAACCGTTATAAATACCATTTCCACAGAAACTGTAGAGCACCTTAGAGAAGCATTACTGGACATAAAGCAATCTATACAACTTAAACCATTTAAGTAATGGTTTTTCTTTAGCCACTTTCCACATGAGGCCTGTTAAATTCCCACGCTTTATTTTGCATATGAAAAGCTCAGGAAGAACTGGAACTGTTGAAATCTGTAAGATTCAAGCTTCATTGTGACTTTTTTTGGCAAGAAAATGGCAGTTTTTAATGTTCAAGTAAAACAATATTCAGCTGGATCAGACGATCTGTTTTCAGGGATTCAGTCTGTTCGATTTTTGACAAATTGAATCATCCCTAATGACTGCACTGTTGACATTTTCTCTCTCGCTGTCTGACTAGTGTTTACGGAAGACCCGCTGCAATGCTCTGCAGACACCAGGGGCCAGATTCATGAAATGACAAAACCAGAGGAAAGACCAATTAGAGGGAAATAACAAACGAAAAGCGGCACCTGTCACCTCCAGTGACACAGAAAATGGCATCAGAGAAAGCTTTAACACTGGGTGGGTCCTTCTTTGTTTCATCTGCTTAGAAGCTTTAAGTTTGGGGTCAGCATTCCAATTTTGACCACCTCGTTAATTCCTCATTAACCTGTCTCCCTATTCAGTATTAACTAGTGCAACTGTGTTTAATTTAGCTTTTTTTTACACGGACCATGTGCTCCCTGTACCATGCAAGTACTGAATATTTTCTTCTCTCCATACAAAGTATGGCAGAAAAGCAACATGGCTGTTTATGTCCTGATAATCTGGGAGCTTTCTGTAAGACGTCTAAAACATAATTAAAGTCAGTATCAGGGTCAAAATGATCATTTTTAAAACAAAGTGAACCAGCACTTTACTTTCTCTCTTTGTTTTTTTTTGTTTGTTTTTGGCACGAGGAGACTCAGGAAGAAGCTGGACTATCTACTGTACAGTAAGAGTCCTGAAGGGGAAAACCGTCACTTTCATCTCTCCACTTCAGAATAAGCTGTCGGCTGCCGACTATCTGTCAAGTTGCTCGACCTTTGACTCACAGTAGGATCTGCCAGGGGGGATGGTGCCATAGCAGGCAGCTTCCTGCCAGAGAGACCTGTGTGTCGTGGAACCCGCCTCGGTGCCACAGTGATCCTTGTTGAGGTTTTCTTAAGCGGGGCAGGGGTAGTGACGTGTTTGCCAGAGTTGCCTGCTGATCCTTTGCTGGAACTTTGTTTGCCACTGTGAGTTGAGTTGGCTGCTACTGAGGCGGTTAATGTCTCCAGCAGCTGAGAGGCTGAACCGAAGCGGAGGTGCTCCTCTGTCTCAGCCGCCTCTGAGAATAAAGACAGCGCTCCACTGCGCCTGCTGCAGGAGTCGCAGCACAGTTTGCTGTAGCCTGGAATAGAGCAGTATCGAGCTAGAACCTCCATTTGGCAGAAGATGGACTTGTCTCCATTGCATGGCTCATCTGAAAGTCAAAGAGAAATACAGAGTTAACTCATCGTGCTGAAAGCGGTGAGAGGTGGTCTTGGATGAACATGAGAGAGGCTGAGTGGAGCTGGATGAATTACAGAGAATTGAGGATTTTAATAAAAAACTGACCGCCACAAAATACTGTAGTATATGTCTGCCGCAGCACACTCAACAGAATAATGATCATTCTACTGCAAACCCATACTGCCAGGAAGCCAACCAGACAGCCCATATCATTGTTTATACTGTAGGACTTTAAAGCAGGTTTTTAAATGGCCCCAGATTGTGTCTCACTTGTATTAGAATTAGCATGACATTCAAGTAATGCTCGTCAGCATCTGTTTTTTTATAGATGAGTGCCAAGAGATGTTTGATAAAGATCGTTCTGGCCCTCAAGACGTTTCAGGTACCCTTAAAGACACCTAACCATCTGGATGATTTTTTTTCTCACCATTGCACAATATAAAAAAAGTTTAACCTGAGAGTCCACAGCATTCTTTGTTGTGCAAACAGAAAAGTTCTCAATCGAGATCATTTGAAGAGTTTAAAAACTGAATGCAACACCCATAGGAAATATCGGCCCAATGTATATAAGCCTAAATCAGGGCTAAATTGAATAAACTCATTTTGACACTTTACTGCTTAGAGAAGCAGTAAACTGATGAGCGAAGATCTGAGCAGAAAAAAAGCATTAAGAAAAATCAGTTTGATACCAAAATACATTAAATGCGATTAGATACACACATATGGGGAAACATAAATGCAAATTCACTTACATAAACTCTCACCTTAAGTCTGATTGACAGTCGAAAACACACTTGGTACTAATTAAAAAATGTTTGTCGTTACAAAACCACAAAGTATCTTGATTAAGCATTTTATAATGACATTCAGAAGTTAATCCTACATAAAGCAAATGTAAAAAGCAGTAAGTCCACAGTATGACGTTGTGACACATTCATGGATTCTTAAGTTTCAATTCCAAATTATTTTGACTACCTTGCGAGTAAACGTTACTCTCCCATCTTACTGTGTTAGCTCTGTAAAATCAATCCTTGTCTTTCCTGTTTGAAAAACCTCTTTCTGTTTATCTTAAATGGTAAAACACAACCGGATTGAATTACATTTTTGGAAACACTAAAATTAAACGTACAGTATGTAAAATCTGCCGCAAGGGGGCTCTCAATCAAAACAATAACAAAAGAGATGACGTCGCTCCGTGTTGAATCAATATGAACGGGCAAAACCGACCTGAGAGAGACAATATGTGTACTGACGATGAATCCAAATATAATTTACATGAAGTTTGTTATCACAGCAGCACATACAGCAACAGAACGACAGCTTTCAGTAGCAGCTAGCGCTTAGCTAATACAGCGGTCTTTGATGTAACATCCGGTGTTTCCTTGACAACGATCAACATTTCGTGTCTGTCATGGCGGCTCATCATGGCAGCCGCCTACAAGACACGTCACGTTACAACTATAAAATTACGGATTTCTCTGGCTTTGATAACTTTTGGAAATATTTGAGGTAATGTAAGTACTGAACTAAAAAATATATATAACATGGCATTAGTCAATTTTTAATTGAAGTTAGATATTTTAATGTAAACATTAGCATGCAATCTTACATACTGTAGCTTTATGGTCAACATTTCACCATTAAGTAGTTGCTTAATAGCATGCTAACTAGTAGCATACTAGCTGGTTAAAGGTCATCTTCAAGCGCTTATTAGTACCTTATTCTACATTACCATAGTCTACAATAAGGGGTGGGCAACTAGCGGCCCGGGGGCCACATGCGGCCCCCATCAACGTGGCCCTGGTATAATAAGGGACTAATAAGCACTTAAAATAAGCCGAGCTGAATAGAATAAGTAACTAACCCCCCCCCCCCCCCCTGTAAATATGGCAAAATCCTTCCTGTGCATATTTGACATATTTTATTGATTTCAAGGCATTCACAATCTTTTCAGTAATATACCACAGATGTTGTTGATCAATATTGGATGGAAAGTATGTCATTTAAAGTGCTCTCCTACAGAAGGGAGGAAGGTGTATTATAAGGTGAGTTTTCATCCTAGTTGATCCTCCTTTCTCGCCTGCAAATATCATCGTTGCATTTATGGTTTAACAAAAGACCTCCAAATAGCAACTGGCATACATTGACATTTAAGAACCAAATTAATCAGATGATTTTCATTTCTTTGTGATAGTGAAGTATTGTTTGAGTTAAATGAATACAAGGATTTTTTAAGCAAATCCGTGCATGAAAGACACCACAAAATAATTATTTAACACAACATGTATGCAGACTTGATATTTGATGACCTGAATTGTA
This sequence comes from Tautogolabrus adspersus, assembly GCA_020745685.1. Taxonomy (NCBI): domain Eukaryota; kingdom Metazoa; phylum Chordata; class Actinopteri; order Labriformes; family Labridae; genus Tautogolabrus; species Tautogolabrus adspersus. The sequence continues at coordinate 21,536,054 of CM036534.1, forward strand.
CACTCCAAGCAAGTTCTTACTGTCTGCTATTTGATATTGTTGCCATATGGACATTTAATGTAACTCAATGGATGCCTAAAAGGTCCTGAAAAAACATGATTTGTAGTTTAGGAGGTGAAACATACAAGAACTGATTATGAAAAGATATGACATGAAATGAATTTCATGGTCTATGTTAGAGGAGCTGTTGAAACAACTGATATGCTTTATGATAACTGGCTTTTATCTTAAAGAATGCAAAAGGAGCTGAAATGATGAGGCATGGAATAAAATCTATTGTGTTCCTTAAAAATCAGTATTCGATCAGTTTGACAAAGACATGCTCACCGTGGCAGGGTCCCGGTCTGCAAGGTCTCACAGTTTCAGGTTTGTCTCCGTTACATTGATCTCCAATGCGGCAAGTGACCAGTCGCCTCTCCATCCCTTCTCCACAGGTCACAGAGCACTGAAGAGAAGCACAAACAGCCACTCACTCACATACAGAATAAAAAAAATACCCGTTTTTAGAGGACAGGGATGAGAAGAGTGGGGGCAGGTCACACAAGCAGCAGGCAGTGCAGAATAACAACCTGACTTGAAATTCAATCTCCGTTTAGAACCACAGAACACAGGACACTTTGCTCTATGCCCTTTTTAAAACTGGATTTCACTTTAGAGCGCACAGGGAATAAAGTCCATCAAAGTCTATCTAAATGCATTTTGGCTGCTGGATAACGGGGAGCTTACTTTGCTGTTGGCTGCTTTTAGTTTGTGTCAGATTTACTATGCACAGAAGGTTACCAGTGTCAGCATGGTTCATTTTATTAAGTCGTTTATCTGGTCTTTAAAGAAGAACAAAATAGATAAGGTGTCAATTTAAATTCTTATATAATGTGTTGAGCCACTGTTATATGTCTGTTCTGTGTGAGTGCTTCTTAACCTCAGCTGTGCTTTTGACCTTAAAGATCTGCATGTCTGTATTAAAATGTCACATGATTGAGTGGGCAAATTATGCATAGCATTAGTCTGGTTACATTCTTAAACCTTGCCCGACACAGACGGAACAAACTGTGAGCCTAAATAGTTGAGAAAACATTCTAGGGTGGATTGTTAAACGGAACCCACTTTGATTAGTCAAGACTAGCAGGTGAATCTGTGTCTGTTTTTTTCCCTTTTATTTTCTGTATCTCACTGACAAGACCTTGTTGCCTTTATTATTCACGACTGTCTTGTGGTGACAGGGCTCTGTTCTGGAGCCTTTGTTATTCACTTGATATTTCCTGCTGCTGCAACAAATCATTGCAACAGATTTAATACTACAGTCACATGCTTCTTTAGGGGCTTCTGGCCCCTTAAGTTCATTCTTGTCTCCATATACAGTATTTGGGGCCAAAGGTGCATGAAGCTGCCTGCTACTGCCCCAGCTGTGGAAATACAAGCGCTACTGATTAACCAACAAAAAGTGCTTACCAACCAAGTGAGGCCTTCAAGTGACTTTATCTGGTCTTACTGACTGTCTTAAAGCCATAAGAGAGTGAATGACAGAAACATTTTTCAGCTCATTGTGGTGAAACAGGGATTCTGGTTGAAAGTATTGGGCCTCTTTTTTTTAAATCCCCCTCACTCAAATCCATGAAATAAAGAGGCGATATTTGAGCAAACTTTGATTAACAGCTAACACCCTCCTTTTTCCCCTCAACTTTAAAACCTTTCAAAACTCAGCTGCTGCTGCTAAATATGTTGTATCTCATATTGTACTGACGAACATACTGTACTTTCCTCTCATTTATGCGTATTTTCGCCCTTGATCCTCCAAAATCATTCCAAATTACTGCAGCAAGACTTCAATGTCAAGGGCAGCCTCCCATGACTTCTGTCCTTGGATCCCTTCACTGGCTCCCCTTTACAAACGGGAACTACTTTAAAATCCTCTATTCCACAGTCAGGCTCTTGCATATGTATGTGACTGAATTAATTCAACCCTACACATCAACTCTCTCCTTTAGGTCAAGTACTGATATGCTCAATTTGCTGTCTGTGCCATGCACTCTGCCTTAAGACCCGAGATGATCAAGCTTTTTAAGACATAGAACCTTATCTAATTGTGTACTTTGCACTCACATTTTAACTGTCTGTTGTATATGGACTTTTCCAAATAACCCTTTAAAACACACTTGTTAGACCAGGTGTATGAGTTTGAGTATAGGTCTGCATTATATATGTTTTATCTTTACTGTGTGTGTTTTTCTTTATTTCCTCTCTTTTTACACTTGTTCTAATCTGCTGAAATCAGGTTTTGGGAGCATTCACTCAGGGCAATTATTTTCCTTTTTCTCCACATGAGATGCAATATGTTGGTAGCATTGGTTTTTGGAGAGAAACCAAATCCCTACTGATTTTTTTAGCTGTACAAAATGATGTGTTGAGCCAAGTTTTAAGTGAGTCAGCCACAGCCTTCTGAGACAATTGTAGTTTTTATCCTCATACAACCTACTGTACATGCAAATTATTCAAACTAACTTAAATAAAGGCCTCCCTTTATGAGATCAGTTTGTAGTGGTGGTAGTACAATGCAACCGAGAGTTCAAACAGGTAACACCTACAACAATCTGTCATCCAACTATTCACACCCATTTTAGCATGGGAGAAATAAGCACATTTACTTTGACTTTTTTTGGGCGTTAACATTCTTTATTTCCAGTATGCCGAGGAGTTTGAGAAAGATGATGAAAAGGGCAACAACTAAAACTGAATGACCTATGCTGACCTAGACTTTGAAAAATGTCCCCTCATTGGCTTCAGACATAACATTAAACTGTTCATACATTCTGCTCCACCATCCAGAGTGTCCTGCAATACGGAGGCCTAGTCCGGTTTTGTGGCCTCTCAATCCAGCTAAAGTCTAGGATGCTAAACCTTCAGTTTGATCCAGGTCCCAGTACTGCTCAGGGATCAGGGGACACAGAAGAAATTGGATGCTGCATTTACCTTCTTCTTTTTTATTTTCCACCTTGCCTTTTGGTAGATAAAGTATCAGGGAAAAACTGCTGTTCAGTTCCTGAAAATAATTACAATTTGTCAAACTTTTCATTGAACGTCAATCATTTGTTGTCAACAGCTTTTAAAATATCTTGCAAACTTAAAACAACAAATGATCAAAAAAGAACATCAAGGACCAAAACAGTACCTCAGTGATGGACGCAAAGAGGTCAGACTCTCTTGAACTGCATTTTTGCAGAGTTTTATGTTGTATCCAACCAGTGTTGACATATTGTCAGTTTAAGCAACAAAGTCCTCCCTCACTCTCAGTCTCTACCTCAGTGCATCCCTTTGGCAGTAAACTCTGACTCAAACAAATAGTGCTGAAAATCAGTGTCAGCAAAACACTGTAAAATGTGCTCATCCATTACATCCTCCGCACTTATATTTAGGGATGCTGTTTTGCTGCTCGTAGCATAGTTTCCTACATAGATTTTAATTCAAGGTAAGGCATTGACAAGAAAAGACAGCTCTTCTGTGGCACAAACTAAAATAATAGTGTTGGTGCCAGAAGTACTACAGATTTTGAAAAGTTTTCAAGCTGCACCGTAGTCAACGGAGAACATCAGCAACATTTGCAGGCTTTTTTTTTTTAGGCTGTATTTCTAAACTGGAAAGATAGAGATAGTGAGAAAAGTTTAAATATTAAAATATTTCAATGTTACCAAGGATTTTTGTTCAAGAGCGTCTTAAATGTCCTCCCACCAACAACTCTGACATCAACATTTTGGGAGATGCTGATGTGTTTTCTATTTTTTTTAAATGGACACTTCAACAGGCACCATCTTTACATAGAGGCAAAGTGTGAGAGGGCAGACAGGGTCTCTTTGTGTTGGAGGAAATCAACCCTCAGCCTCTTTGAAAACAATTATATTCTGTTCTGTATCAAGTGTTCATTTTAAACAGTGTAAACAACATCACACTAGGGGTGTTCAGTGAATGCATGATGTCAAAGCAGCAAACAAATCATTCATCTTTGGCGTATATTCCACTTGTTATGACCACAGCTGGCTATTTTTAGATTGTTTTCGCATCTCCTGCCAACTCCACTAAGACTGAATGAAAATGTCAACGAGAGAGTGAGTCTGAAATGTGTTTACCCCCGGTGAGACAATATGTAAAACAGCTGCATACTATTCATTAAAGCTATATTGATACTGTATGTGTCAAAAGAACTCTGATTATGAGACTTATTCAACATTATCAAAATGTATGACTAAATGTTATATATTCAGCAAAAACCCTGAAGTACTACTATTTTTACATTATTTAGATTTGTCATTGGCATTAAATATCAACCTTACAAATATAAAGACACTTTATAGTGCTGTTAATTTTCTATAACTGCTATCACTGATGGTTTGAATATTTAGATGTGTGTACATATGACGAGCTACAGTATATTCACGCATGGAAATGCTTTCAAAAAACAATTTAGTTTTTAGATGAGAAATGACTCTGTTGTGAATCCAATATCAGATGCTTCATGTTTTATGTATGATTCATAAGCTACATGACGTGAAAAATAAAATCAATCAGACTCCCTGAGATACAGAAGCGAAAGAAAATCCCTCCTTCAATACATCAAATGGATACTTCACCTCAGACCAGGCTCCGGTCCTCCACTGGGCGGGACATGACACTCTGTTACAGGGTCTCCGGCTCTCTGGCTTCTCTCCGCTGCAGTACTTGCTGTGGATGGAGCGATTGGTGTAGTCGTGGAGGAACTGCACACAGCGGACAGTCCGGATCTGGAAGCCCAGGCTGCCGCAGGTTTTGGTACAATGCTCCCACTCCTCTGAGATCCATCTGCACAAATCAACAAGAGGAGATTACTGAGGATCTACAGGAGATACGGTTTTCTATGTCATGAGGGAAATAGATTTGAAAAGAACTTTGATGGAAAAAGTAAAATTAGCAATGCAGGAATGACAAAAACCCTGCATCACAAGTCAATATCTTACATTCATGATTCTCTTAAATTGTGTTGAGTTTAAAGTATAGGAGAGGACGCCATGAGAAGCTGCTTCAAAGAGACAATCTTATCTTAAAGCTATAGTTAGGAAGTCAGCTAAAAGACAATTATCCAAATCACAGGAAGAGGGACTGCAGTGCTCAATGTCCCTTGAGGCCACCTTTACATTTATGTTATATAAAGATAAAAAATAAATTGACCATAGTCAAATGTCTCCTGTGGCTGATGTATATTATCATTTAGTACATGATTAGATTTTTATGCGGATGCATCAATGTGTACGTAAGTAGCACTTTACTGTTTATGGCTGGATAAGATGGAGCTATTTATTATACAGATTGGGGGTTTTAGTTCAGTGGTATCCCACTAGGGTTCAGGCCTCTCAAAGGGTCGCAATATGAATATGGGGTTTAGTATGATAAAGAAAACAAACACAAAAAAACGGTGTATTACATGTATTACTTGATATGTTAAAATGTGTTGGTAATCTACTATTTAAAATCTTTTCTCTGATCCTTTCTTTAGGGGACTTTGAAAAATGTCCCCTCATTGGCTTCAGACATAACATTAAACTGTTCATACATTCTGCTCCGGTTCTGTGGCCTCTCAAGCCAGCTAAAGTCTAGGATACTGAACCTTCAGTTTGATCCAGGTCCCAATACTGCTCAGGGATCAGGGAACACAGAAGAAATTGGAATGTAAAGTATAAATAGTATATCTGACATGAATTATCTATATAAACTGAGCAGCCAGAGTATATCTTTTAATATTCTACAAAACTCATTTCTGGGGAAGAAACATCTGCCATCACACAATACCTTGTCCCATTACCTTAGACATGAACATATAACAGCAATAAAAATGTGAATACATTTTATTGAAACACGTAAATCACAGGAGTTAGTTTTATTTTTTTTATTTTGAACCATCTTAAAACTATTACAACCAAACTCTGTCCTCATTTCTATAAAATAAAATATCCTTTTAAGGTCGATTGATCATAACCCTTAACTTTTAATTCATTATAAAAAAAAACTTAAAGAGATTAAGCAAAATCTTTGTTCTTGCAAAACTAATATTCTCAGTCTAAATGGTCTTAAATTTTGCTCATGCAGCCAACATTCCCAAAAAGTTGTCCCCTCTTATTCAGGCCTTTTTTGAAGCAGAGATGTTGCATGTCTTTCTCTTTTAAAAGCACAGTATGTAAAATCCGCCAGCAAGGGGGTTCTCAATCAAAACAATAACAAAAGATGACGTCGAGGCTGGCGGGGTATCATGGGAGTGATTCTCTCCGGAAATATTTTAGATAATGTAAGTACTCAACAAGAATATATATATATATACAACATGTCATGGGTTTAGTACATTTTTAATTAATCTACATATTTTAATGTGAACATTAGCAACCAAATTCTACGTATTATACCTTTAAATGTACTATAATGTTGGCTTTTTGTGTAGCTTACTGTTGATGAGGACAGGGTTCAAATTACTCATACCAGTGCTACTGAGGCTGAAGTGCAGATAAAGATTGTGTTGATTATTCACTAAAGGAGCTACAAGGGCACTTCAAAACTTCTCCTTAAGGAACCTTATTGAGTTCGGCAAGAGGCCTGCTGGATTTGTTCTCCTTGCACTGTTTTATTTTATCAAGGTTGTCCTCTCCTCCTTTGTTGGCATTTTGGTCAAAGATGACGGATGTTTTTTTTGTCCTTCTAAGCACTGGCCGCTACGACCAAATGTAAAGTTTTCTGAAGGATGACATTGTTGTTATTCTTTAGCATATACCAGAAAAAATCCTTGTTCTACCACAGAGTATTGGTTGTGATTCTCTTGATGACATGAATACATTGAAACAGGGCACTATGTTTCCTCTTAGCCTTTCTATCGACTCATAAAAGACATGCAGGACCTTCATTTCTCTCGGGGGCTCCACCAGCTGGCTGGATGTACTTAAATATTCAAAACATAACGGGAACATTCATTAAAGGCTGCGCATAACTGTGTCATATTTTCCAAGCCTGCAAGTCTCTGGTGGAAAGGTCAAGGCAAAGAAAAGGAAAAAATCTTTTCATATAACAAACAACAGCATTTGCATATTGAAGCATTCACTGTTACCAAAGTTGTATGAGAAGTAGTGGTTCCAGCCAATCAAAAACATCTTGGGCTAAATTATGAGGGTATTAGGAATTGCTAAAAATTGCATTTCCTCGAGTAGCCCCTTGAGGTCGGATCCAGGAGAGAGTCAATCCCCATAAGACACCATATTAGGTGTCTTATGTGACCTTTCTTAAATTTCCCTCGGGATCAATAAAGTATCTATCTATCTATCTATCTATCTATCTATCTATCTATCTATCTATCTATCTATCTATCTATCTATCTATCTATTAAAATGCCAAATATACAGCAGAATCGATATAACAGTCTGGTACCAAAATAAAATACACTCGGGCACAGATAGCCTAGTGGTTAGCACGCACGCCCTATGTACAGAGGCTGTAGTCCTCAAAGCGGGCGGCCCGGGTTTGAATCTGACCTGTGGCTCCTTTTCCGCATGTCATTCCCCACTCTCTCTCTCTCCCAGATTTCTGACTCTATCCACTGTTGTGTCTCTAAATACAGTAAAGGCATGAAAGAACCCCCCCTCCCATCAAAAAACTAACAAACAAATAAGCTAATTTCTCTACAATTGAACATTGCTGAATTTTTAAATACATCATCTGATTGAATTAGATTTATTTAGACTAAGACTTAAAGTTATGCACAATCAGAGGCGTTGTCCCCTTGACTAACCAGTGGGGTTGTGCCAGTTGTCTGCTGGCTGTACTTACAATCATCTCAACATCTTTGCTGTGTTTGAGGCAACTTTCCATCTTAACAAAGCCGTCTGTGCCCATGGCCAGTTCAAACCTGACATTCCTCCCCAGCACCACATTTGTAAAAACATTGTATTTTCAGCCTCCAGATTAAAATGAAGTTAGCGACAAAAATGCCAAACTCAAGACTTCTAAAAGAAGGTGGATAAACTATTAAACTAATGGGTGGCATTACAGTTTTTGATTCCAACCAGAACAGGACAGGACAGAAGACAATGGAACAGAACAGAACATTGCAAGAAGCAACTCAGGACTTGTACACGTCAGCCAGCATAAGAAGCTCCAGAGGCATTTAGCCCAGTGACATCCAAAGTCTTTCGTTCTTCACCATACCCAACATGTTTGTCATTTTAGTGACAATTTATTCCAATAACTGGAGGGGGAAGCTCTTGAAAGTTGAATAAATGTCAGATGCATGGGAAATAGTGAGTCCTGTGGGCCCTAAAGTCATTCAAATGACATTTTCCACTTCCATACTGCCTGCAACATGATATACAAGTGAGGATGAACCAATTGCATCATCCTTGAACATAAATGTCTCCCTTGCTGCCTTCTTCTTTCACTTAGTCATTTTAAAATGAGGGGGCTAAAACACAGTTTTCCTCCATGGTATCCTCTTGGTCTTTGCTTTGTCATACAAATCACTTTCTGCTTGTTCATCTTGGTAAATAAATCACTGACCTCATGGACAGTTAGTCTTTCTGCCAAAACCTCAGTATCTGAAATGGCAGGCCAGCTTCCCTTAGAGTGATTGGAAACCACAAACCACCTCTGTTGATTTAGCCTCGATATTTAAGAATAATGATGATTTAATTTGTAATTAAGTTCAAGTAAAATGAATAATAGATTTTGAAGCAAAGAAACAAGGCACATTTATTTAAATAGCACATTTCATGAACAAAGCAATTCAAAGTGCTGCACACAGGACATCAAAAGCACCACACCAAAGGAAGAGAGAAACACATTAAAAGAGGAGATCTAAAATCACTTAAAGACACCATTTAAAATCAAAGAGAAGATGAAATCACAAAAGCAAAGCAAAAAGCTAAAATATAATCGGACCATTTAAAAAAGTAAGCAACTTTGTTAACCTTTACCTTTAACAAAGATGTTAACTTCAATAGTAGTTAATCAGTTAATTCAGTTCATAATAAACTGAAGTTATGCTATCGTTAACCGGTGTTATAAAAAACAAGTACATCAGCTGTTTGCAATATCAATAGATTCGAGTTTTCAAGATTCTATGAAGACTTCGAAAACTCAAAATTACACACAAGTCTGTATTGAAAATATACAAATGATATAAAGTTTTCTGATGTATCTCCACCATCTTCACCCTAGGCCTGCTCCAGAAGTTCATTCATGTAGATCAAGCACCATTTCACAATAAAAGCACCTGGGACAGACATAGGAATTTTGGCTCGTTATTATAAGCTCTCTGGAGTAGAGGAGGCGGTATGCTCCAGCTCGGCTAGTTCTCGATCCATCTTACCATGTAGGAGCAGGGTTTGGACATTATCAGAAACCCAAATGTACCGGAAGTCAAATATTTGTTTAATAAATTAAAAAAATTAACGCAGATAATTAATGTTTAACAGATTAAGGGACGTGTGAGTCTTACATAGTCAAATTAATAGTAAGATAATTTATAAAAATCATCAAATATAAGGCAAATATAAGTTGGTTTCATGTCCAAATCCCTGGATTTGGGCTTTAGATCATAAGAAAGAAGAGAAGCTGCTTACAAATAGATTGGTAGTTGCATTTTTTCCTTATTTTCCCAACTAATAATTCCTTCTGAATGTCTGAATGTTTGGAAAATATCAGGGTTGTTAAAAAATGGGACCAATGTTTTATGTTAAAAAGCAGGTAAAAAAATCAATCATATAGACTATATTTATATAGATCTGTAAAGCGCTAGGCAGATGCATAAAGGAACAGGACAGAGATATAGGAAAGAACTCTCAGAGGAGTGTCCACTTTCTGACCTGTTTCTGGATGTAGGTCAAATTGACCAGGAACAGCCTAAAGTACACATGAAAAGAACGCTTTAGGAAAGGTCATCAAAATGGTCTGAATGACATTTTACGTGTTCTTTTTAGCTGCCATTTGTCAATACATGTCGACTTTAAACACAACAGTACATTATGCTGGCACTATGAGACAACTTACAGTAGGATGTGAAATCATCTTTGGTTGAACTTAAAAAGGGGCCCGGTAGTTAAAAAGGCTGCGTACCACTAGTTTAGTTTAAAGATAATTGTGTTTTTTTACAGGTCATATGTGATACTTGTCGTATCATAATCATGAAGGTAACCTGTAACTGCAGCTATTGAAAAGTGTAGTGAAGTAAAAGTACAATATTCAGGTGCAATATAAAGTCATAAAAAACATCTGAATTCCACAGCAGAGTAAAGGTACTTCATTATATTCCACCAGCAAGAAGTAGATGTGGTTAAAGAAAATGAAAGATAAAAAGGCATCACTCAGTTTGTTGTTTGGAAAGAACAACATGTTTACACAGCATCAACTTTCAGCTTAATGGGATTGTATCCCCAAATTTAAACATTAAGCTCTTAGTAATCACCAGACAGAGACATGATCAATGTATTAACATTGCCAGTGATAGGAGAACAAATTGACTCACAGGAAAGAAAGGATCTATGACATACTTGATCCCAATTGCTCGCATATTTGTGTTTGGGTTTATCACGCACAACTGCTGCCAAAAACAGGCCTTAATACTCTTAGTGATGACTTAAATCATCTTTCTGCAAATTATCGACAGATCATTTGGTAGCATTCGTAATACAGGCAATTTTAAATCGTTGGTGACATCAATATTTGTTGTGGAGAAGAAAGAAAACAGCAAGCTCGTGATGATAAAAAAAATCAACTGATCATCAGTTGGTGTTTTTGATTTATCTGATACTTTAGTTTGTGACCAAATACCTGCAAACTAATAACACTCCCATCATGTTCTTTCTCCCCATTAATACTTATGTTAGTATAAACCATGCTAGCATTAATTCCAAAGCACAAATGTGCCTGAGTAAATCCTCACACTGATGCTAACATGGCTGTAGACTTAGCATATATAGCAATTCAAAAATGTACCTTTCCAGTAATATTTTTTACATTTGGGATAAAACAGTAGGCTAAGTGTACTGCACTCAACGGACTGCTTTAGGAGTCGTTTAACCCTAAAAGAAGCTTTTATAATTGATGTCGCATTCACCCATTCAGACACACATTCACAAACTGATGGCAGAGGCTGCTACTTAAAGTGTCAAACCACCCATCAGTAATAATCACATTCATACATAATCAGACACAATCAGCTATGCCTGTAGGAGAAAACTTGGGGTTATGTCTTGCCCAAGGACACTTCAAAATGTTCAGAGCAGGAACTAAGGGATGCACTTCAAACCTTACTATAGAGAGACCCGTTCTACCACTGATCCACAGGCGCATATAAAAACTGTAGTTTGTTCACAGAGGGAGTCAAGCTAAATCAAGCATGACATTTTGACAGGTTATTAACATGTTTGATGTGTTTTTAGTCAAATGAAATACACCTTTGTTGTCAATGCCTCACCGAGACAAGTATTGAATACCTAGTTGTCTGTACCATTCATGGTCTTACTGAGACAATGTTAATACTAGCTGCACTAGGTAACATGTTTGACTTTTTCCACCTTCACAGCAACATGATTCTGAGAGTCTACATTTGTTCTTAACATAAGCATGTAACTGTTTTATATTTGTTGATTAGATTTATGTTTGGGCTTTTAGTGCCTTTATTGTCGAGACAGGACAGTGGATAGAGTCAGAAATCAGAAATCAGGGTCAGAGATAGTGGGGAATTACAGGAGCCACAGGTTGAATTCGAACGTGGACCGCCAGCTTGTAGACTATAGCCTCCGTACATGGGGTGCATGCACTAACCACTAGGCTACCGGCGCCCACAGTATGTCACTTTTTTAACTATTGAAATCTGTAATAGACTTTATGACTATAACCAACAATATTTTCACAATTCCACAAAGCCTACAATGATGTAACATAAAGTTGTACTTTCCTCACCTACCCAAACCTTCAGACACTAAGAATTAAATAAATAAATAAATAAATAAAAAGTCTGCAGAGAGAATAATTGGACAGTCAGGCACAAATTGACCCAACTTCTCCCCTCTGGTGATATAGCACCAAAACAACCCGACACTAGAACAGTGAATTTTTTTCAGGCAGTCTTTGATGAAAAATTAACTCCGTCACAGAGTGTGAATAACAATTCATTTACAGTAAGCCAAGGGCAAAATCATTCAAATCCATGCTCAGTTTGCATACTGCAAATGTTCTATCTCCTATATAGATAACGACCCATTACATAATCATATTTATTTCAGCACCTTTGCACTCACCACTGCGCTTTTATTAAAATGTGTAACATCTCTAGGCCTGTACATAGCAGTTTTATATTTTAACGCTTGGGTAACTTTGTTTATTTTGGTATCAGTCCATTGAGAGTGAGGTAAAACCAGAGTCCATTCGTTGGATGCGCAGGCATACCTGACCAATAAAGCTGATTCTGGCCTGGAGACAGAGAAAAGCATTACATTTATCTTAGGTTTTACGGTAGAATTCTGCTTGACACTTTTGCTTGATAGATTAATCAATTACTCATTGAAGCTTTAACAATGTCGCCTGGCTGCATCTGATAGCCAACATAAACTGACCCAAAAAAAATCTATTTACATCAGTCTACCTCTTTTAGATTTCTGATAACATCTCCAGTTTAACGTGAGACAGAAACCTCATCTTTAAAATCTTCTCACAAACTCTGTAATCTCCCTGTTTGATGAGCAGCCTTCCATTATGTCTGCAAGCTGAGTGATTGAGGACTGAATCTGCAAACCTGTCACACAACAACACAGCGAACGTCTGCTCAAAACTTCATTGTTAAAAACTTTTCTGATTAATGAACAAACCTGGGGCACACTTGATTCTAGCAGCGACCTGAGATCATCTAATTCTATCTGGTTCCTCCACCATCTCTTTTTTATTTTTTGTTGACTAACGCAAAGGAGAAAAAACTCTAAAAATGTATGACTGTATGTACTGAAACTTTAACTCAACTGAAAATAGTTGTCAGGCTAATTGAAGGGACACTTGTGCATGCACAGAAGCGCTCTTAGACTCTATGTGCTCCAATGTTTTATTTCCTTCCCTTTGTTGTATTTAATTGGATATTTTTCTGTGAGTTTCTTGACAAAAGATGAACTCTCAAGTCAGAGATAAAAACACCTCACATAATGCATAAACCAGCCATCACATCCAGCCCGCTGAGATGACTAATAACATGGGATGTATTAATACAGGAAAAGAGGCAGGCACAATAGAAAGTGATGCATTTCAGGCTTCTTTAAAGGCCAGCAAAGGTTTGAGTATGGAATTCAGAAGCAGATGTGAAAAGACTTGAACAGAGCATTCATTGATTTTGGATAGAAAAAACTTGCAGAGAATTAGCATGCTGCGGTGAAATGTTTGCTGAACACAAAGCCTGAGCACTGTGAATGCTGACACACTCTTTCAAGAGTTTTGACTTTTTGTTCCCAGACAAAGTTGAGACTCAACAAAAGCAAAGATGGAGGCCAAACTTCTCATGATGCCTCCTCCACATACACTACAGCAACAGATCAATTTAAAAAGTCAAAAGGGTCCTCAAAGCAAAGAACAATAATGGACAAAGACTTGATTTTTTTTTATCAAAGATTTTCTCAATGCACCAGTGATTAGTTTGACAGACACAGTTAATAACGAAATGCATTTTGATTTTGTGAGAAGTTTGAATGTTTAACAGATTATGAAATGTTGTTGTGTATTTTATTTGAAATTCTTTCGTGGTGTGGATTTGTGAAAGTTGAGAATGACTTGTGAGACTGTTTTTAAAGATCTATTATTATATGGGTTAATTCTACAATTCTACAAAAACATTTTTTTTTAAGCACTGCTTATTTGACACCGATTTGGATTTGTTTAGAACTTTAAATTAGAAATAATAATTAAAATGTAATTTTGAGGCCTAAAATATAAAGATCCTCCATTGAATATCTCAAAAATTCAAAACAGTGATTGAGTTTAGATATATGGGGGAGCATACACCACATTGTGTTGTTTGAATTAAAATACCCTTATTAGGAAAACTTCAATCTTTTACTATGTGACTTAATATTTTCAACTTTATACCTTAATTCCTACGTTTAAACCAATGAGGGCAATTGGTAAAAGTATGAAAGGGTTCAGGCATTCAGATTGATTTTCAGAAGTCAATCAAGCTTGACCAAAAGGACAACTTAAAACTACTTATTTACAGTCAACCACCAAAAGTAATCACACCTAAAATACTGCTGTAAGAAAATCTCAGTATCAGAAAACTGCATGTGTTAACAGAAAGTACTTCAGTCTGTTAACTGTGAATGAGGTTTACAATAAACAATGGCTGTGTCGGAAACAGATACTTTCATACTATTCATACTAAGTATGACATCATATTGAGCACGTTCCAAATGCATAGTATGCAATTTTGTGTATATTAAAGGATGATATGGGTATGTATGATAAACGCCCCACAATACATTGTTGCTCTTCAGACTATACAATGGCAGAGCTCGTCAGCCAAAATAGAAAAGTTATTTCATCAAAGCGATGTGTTCATCAAAAGCTTACAGGTTAATTCCAGTGCTCGCCAGTGAGTCAACAAGCAGCATACAAATAAAAGTAACTGTACCGTAATATTCAAATATCTGCGCAGCTGTATTAGTCATGAACATGTGTATATTGTTGATTAATTCTATATAGTGCCTGATGGTCACGCTAGCCTGGTGCTAGCTTATTCAATGTAGCTTGGTATGGAAATACCAAACATACAATTGTGCACTGAAAATTGTCTATTATTCTTCAACATCAGGGCTGGACTCTTATCTTTTGCAGGCACACCATCCTAAATTTCCTCCCTGACATTTCTTATCTCCTCTGGCTTCTTATGTTTGCCTGAAATCTCAGTCCTCTTCTAAACTAAAGTAAGGATAGACACTTCAAGTCGTGAAGCAAGGTAAGGAGCCTGGAAATGAAAAGAATGAAAAGAAAATTCAGGCCAGCTTTTGAGGGAATTCGCTTTTCTGTTCAAAGGTCCGTCTCCATCACTCAGTCAGTCAAAGTCGGTCAAAGAAGAAGTAGAAGAAAAGGAGAAGGCTCTCAGAGAGCTGCTAGCCCCACCAGGCCTTACAGTCCAAATTACATTTTAGTAATAAAGAAGGTCCAAGTTTATTAAGTGCACATAGAACAAGACAACCTGCTACATAAACAAGTCTTAACTGGGCCAATGGACGACTGCTTTGCAAAAATGAAATGGAATCAAAAAATAAATGCAAAAGCACAACTAGCAAAACATTGATTGATTATTTTTTGCTAATAAAATCTTTTAAACTCTCTAATGAATAATTTTTAAATCTCTGGCTAGAGATGGATTACATCTGAAACGGCTCTCTAAAGTGTTTCTCAATTGGTCGACCAAACCAAAACTCTGCAACCAGGGGTCTTTATTACCCAATCTAGATGTGAATCAGGGAGCCTGAAGTTAAGATAAGATAAGATAACACTTTATTGTCCGTTTGCACGGATATTTGTCTTGCATTACAAGCTCAGAAATCCTCGCATCCTAATCAAATCACATCACACTCAAAAGACAGAGCATAAAAACAGCATGAGTTACATTAAAAATCACAGTTCAGCAGTGACATAGATATATAAATAATGTTAGGAGATTGTCCATGAAAAAAGTTTAAAGTGCTCACAGAACTTGTGCAGCCCAGGTCAGGTACATTAATGATTGGAAATGTGTGGGGTGGGGTGGGGTTTGGCCTGCCTCCGCTCTACTGTTTGTTCAGCAGTGATATGGAGTGAGGAATGAAAGAGTGTATGTACTTGTTCCCTTTTACAGTTTGGCACCCTAAAACGCCTCCCAGAGGGCAGGAGCTGATACTCCTCATGTTAGAAATGAGAAGGGTCGAAGGCTATCTTCCCAGCCAGTCTGAGGGTGTGCTTAGTGCAGCTCACGAGCAAAGAGTGCTCAATACAGTGACCCACCATCTTAGAGCAGATACCCAGGAGTCTTAGTATCCTAGACTTTAGCTGGATTGAGAGGCCACAGAACCAGACTGGGCGTCTGTATTGCAGGACACTCTGGATGGTGGAGCAGAAGAATAGGTGCAAGATCTTTTTACTGGCTCCCAATGATCTGAGTCCCCTCAAAACAGAAATTCTCTGTTGGACCTTGTTACAGAGGTAATCCACATGGTGTATCCAGGAAAGAGCACTGTCTATGTACTGTATACTCCCATATATTTAAATGATGAGCACTGTTTAATATGTCTATTGTGAATGATGACTGGAGGAGGTGCATACTGTGCGTTACCAAAGATAACCTCCTCTGTTTTGATGGGATTTAATATGAGGGCATTTTGGTCACACCACAAAGTTACAAGGATTAGTTATCAGTGGCATAATTATGACACAAATTGTACAATTATCAAGCATATATGTGAAGGGATGCAATGTTAAGCCGGGAAAATTGGTGAACTCACATCATGTCAATACATGATGATGCAGGTGGAGGTTTTGGCTGTGCAAAGGCTAATGTTTGGTTGTATTCATGCATGTTCTTCTTAAGAGTCTACAGCTATGCTAGCAGCTCTGTAAGCATGTACTTAGCTAATAAGCTGTTAACTAAATGCTTGTGTTTGCTCGATAACACCCTGTTGTTGAACACTTTAACATGTTGATGATAAGCAGATTTTACATCTTAATTTAGAGTGTTACAAGCTAATATTTAGTATCTAGCATTTTATAGTAAAAAGGTGTAGGGACCACCCAACAGTTTCCCTTGTGGTGGGCATGAATGTCCACAACAATTTTTCTGGCAATCTATCCCAACGTTAGACAGACATTTCAACTACAACCATAAAGAATCCAAAACTAATGACGACAACATACAAAGAGTCTGGTCATCGTCTGAAAACCATGTATGACTGCCAAGTTTTGAGCAAATCCATACAGTAGATGTTGAGATATTCCACTGCGAAGTGAATAGTTTGACTGGCTAGTGACACTTAAAAGAAAGTCAGCTATTGCCAAACTTCTCCAGGTTTTATCCACCGGGCAGCATGATTTTTTTTTTAATTACAACTGAATCCTTCCAGTGGTATTTTACCATTGATCAAAGTTTTGTGAGCTCATCCCTAGAGCCATGGAGCTAGCATTGATAACAGATCAGAAAAGTCTCACAAGGACCACTTTTGACTAAATAAAGTTTATTGGCATTGAGATGCAGAAGGCCTAGTTATTTTAATACAAAACTTTTATTCCAGTATGTCATCAATTTAGACCCCTGAGATATCTGATTGATTTAACATCTATCGGTAGCTGAGAAACAAATACCAACTGTTTCCTGAAGAGCAGAGTCACTGCAGCTTTTATCTCTCACCTCACTCACCTCTCTCTCTCCCTTTGGTTTAAAGCTGAACAGATCAGGCGGTGAGTAAACATGAGCTCACTGTGAGGTCTTTAGCTTATTGCATTGCAGCGTCTCTCAGTGTTGATGTTGGCTTAAAGAAACAGCGTCGTGCAGCTGTGAGATTTGGATGGATGCTTTTGGCTGCAGTTTTTTAAGGGCAGCTTCTGTTTAACTTCTCGGTCATGTCGGTGGTTTTTAGCCTCCACCAAGAACAGCTCATGCATCTTTCTCTTTCAAACCACCATGTCTTTCACCTGCAGGCTTTTTTCTGTCATGCCCCTGTATTTAGACACAGCTTGCTCTTTTCTCTCTCTCTCTTGCTCTCACACCCCTGCAAATGTTAAAATAGTGTGTTTTCACCCTGAGGGGAACTTTTTCTTGTCTCTCATCCAGCTGTCGACACTATTAAATGATTTGTTAGAATTCACAGCAGGCTGAAATTATGGATCTCTTGCGACACAACTCATTACTTGTCTAACAAGTCACACTGAAATGAATTGACCTTGGCCTGGACTCTGGAGGTTTAAGTCCACATTGGAACCTAATGAAGTGTTAAGACAAATGTTATGTGCCGTAGTAGTTTTGTGTTTGTTTCACCCTCTCCATCTCTTGTGCTCTGCAGGTTGATGCACAGTGCTACAGCACGTTACAACAAACAAGAGAAGTATAACTTTAGACTGAAGCTCTTGCCTCAATGCAGAAAGGCAGAAACAAAATGGAGTAGCAGAGAGAACTCCCATGATTCCCCGCTAGCCTCAACGTCATCTTTTGTTATTGTAGTATTGATTGAGAGCCCCCTGGCGACGTGATCTACATATTTAAAAATGAATTTAGCCTATATTATAAATGTATATTTTTTGTCGAGTACTTACATTACCTCTAAATTTTCCAACAGTTATCAAAGCCAGAGAAATCCTTAACTTTATAGTTGTAACGCCGTGGAGGTTGCCATGATAGACACTACATGTTATCGTTGCCATGAAAATACCGGATGTTACATCAAAGATAGCTGCTTAAGGAAGATCTCACATGTTCTCTTCCTCAGTTTTGTTTCGCCCATTCTTCATGCCTTGAGTTAGTTTTCATCGTAGGTGTTGGGGGGGGGGGGAGTAGCACAGAGAATCACTACCATGATTACCTGCCAGCCTCGACGTCATCTTTTGTTATAGTTTGATTGAGAGCCCCCTGGCGATGGAATTTACATACTGTCCATTTAAATTAGTGTAAAAATAGATGTATTACTTGGATCGCCGACAAAAGGCCTCTAGTACAAATGAAAAGGCTATTTTAAAAGATAAGAGTATTTAGAAGGCAAGGACAGTTTTTGAAAGATGAGAAAGGTTCAATAAGATGGACCTTTATGAAAATCTCCTTTGGCACATGCCACTGCTAACTCTGCTCACTCTTACTTTGATGCCCTCTGGAAAAGCAGAGCAGTCAAAAGATATAAGCTGCAGCTCAACAGTGTAAAAACAATTCAGAATAATGTAATTGTTGTCAACAATACAATACTGTGGGACCTGAATTGATTAGTGGGAAAACAACCATCTGGAAATGAACAACATTGGTAGTGCTCCAGTCGTTTTGTGAATGAGAAAGAATAACTGTCCAATTAGAGCTGAGTGTGTAACTGACCTGCTCAACACCAGAGAGCCTGCTGATGCGAGAGCTAATGTGTGAACGGGGTGTAAAAGGCAAGGCCTCTGCTGAGAGCTATCTTTTTATTTTTATCACATTCACATGTCCTCCCCTTTTTGCAGAAGTGCAGTAATAAAATTCTAGAACCTTCAGCTGCATTTCTAAATCAAAGTTGTTAACCCCAACATCCCCCTGCCCATCCTCTCAGCACTGAACCCAGCAATTGGGTTATCAAAATAACCCAGCATTTTTTAGTGTACACTCTATACAGAGAACATTCGTCATAATGCTCGTCAATTCTGGGATTTTTAAATGGACTGGGGCACCAGTTGAAACATCTAAGGAACTCATTAAAAAAATCTCAAATGTTATCTAGTTCAACTTTGCAAACTTCCATCATATTGGACCCTCTCTGACTTTGGGCGGCAGTAGCTCATTCTGTAGGGACTTGGGTTGGGAACCTGAAGGTCGCTAGTTGAAGTCATGATGCCTGATACTACAGATGTGCCCTTGAGCAAGGCAATGAAACCCCCAACTGCTCTGGTGCGCTCCCTGCGTAGCAGTGTGTACAAGCCCCAATCTGACATCTCTCCACTAATGCATGTCCACAGGTCCTGTTTGTGCATGTGTGCGAGAAGCATGTCTCTCAATAACAGAGTGTAAAACCAGAATTTTATCTCGTTAATAAAGTATATAAAATAAAAATATATAACTCACATAACATAATGTTTTACAACCTGGTCTCATACAACAGTGAGCACAACCCATCAAGGTGATCTTCAAAACCAGTCAACATTTTGTACAGGAAACCTAATCAAAGTCAAAGTCAAAATCTTTTTTGTCAATTTTTTCCATACGTGCTGGACATACAGAAAAATCGTTTCTCTCCACTTCCACTATTAAAACCTTGACAGTTACCAAACATACAAAGATGTTTTAAAGTTTTAGATGCCTCTACTTGAAAGGGAGGTGAAGGAGACTGTACTTACTGAGGCTGGGTGCAGTCCTGGAGATTGCACATTCTGCGGATGGGTTTTGGTTTCTTGTTGGCGTCGCAGTAGCCTCGATGGATCATTTTCGTGTCTCCTTTCTTTCGACAGCCGTACTTTGTGTACTGGAACCCTGAGAAAGAAGCCAACATTCTTTTTAGTTTAAAATTGCTGTATAATCCGAACAAAAAGAATCCCTGAAACCTGTGAGAATAAATGGAGATAACACTGTAATCAGTTTAAAAAGCAGGCATCGAACACCTGCTCACCTGCTCTTTTTTTTTTGTATTCTGTTCCTTTTCCTGAAGGTCTCTGATTTAAATGGTAATGTGACATTTTAAGAAGCACATGACTTCAGTTTAGCTTGTTTCGTTGAAAAGAAAACTTAATGAAAAACACCAGGCATGCTCACAACAACACAGCTACCATTTTTTTGGCTGTCTGGCCATTTTTCCCATTACATTACTGTTAATTATTATCTTTTGCAAAACACTGTCAGATATTTGTGTGACATGTAATTTGTGAATATCAGGACCCAAATTTCTGATATCTGTGGTGGAATTTCTGTACCTATCTGTACAGACATCAATCTGTTTATTCACTGTTACCAACGTCATTTAGAGCTGATAGAGTTCAGCTTTGACTAGACTAGCAAGCGAGGCCTGCCCCACTAAAGCCAAATATCCTACTTTTACCACAAGTTTCAAAAATAAAAAGTATTTTATTTTTTCCTCGTCGATTCAAGAAATCAGAAAATGCCACTTCTGAATATTATGTTTTACTAATATCTGATTGGTTGGTTTGGCCATATAAAATATGGAGACACATTGAGAGAGGTTGTCAGTTTTTTGATCAGTTAAGACTGTCACTTACCTGTACACAGCCTACTTGTAGCCGTGTTAGCGTAGCTTGTTCAGCTGGAGATTGGAATTTTAAATACTGTTGTGTCCAGTTTGGTTGTTTGGTAGCTACCATAACCTAATGGTTGAGCTGGTTGTGTGTTGGTGTCAGCTAGTGTCAGCTAACATTAGCGTTAACATTAGCGTCAGCTCTGCTCTGAACATTAGCTCCACTTTTCTATTTTCTCCAGAGATTATCCCTCTGCTGTTAGTGTTTCTCTCGCCAGGCTTTTAAATGTACATACACTACAGGTGTAAGTATAAAAGTTACACATTAATTACTTTGGTTTACTTTAGCTTTAGATAAAAACATAAAACAATCCACATTGTAGTTTATATTCATAAATAACACGGATATATGCAAAGCCTTTGGGAGAGTCTAGCAGAACTGACTTAGCAAGAAAAAGTGATACACTCTGTTCTGTTAGCTCACTCTTCTCATGAGTCTTTTATAAACGTCTTCAACTTAAGTCATCCAAGTCTCCTGAATAATTCTTGTCTGAAGTCAAGTGTTACAAATTTCCACAACAATATTGTCAATTTTCAGAAGGTCGTGTGTTTTAGGGGCTCAATGCTATTTTTAAAGAGTTCATTTTAAAAGAAAATACGGTCAGTTTCTGGGTTTTATTTCTGGTATAGGCAAAGAGGCAGCTTTACTATGCTTTAACAACATCGAACCTCATTGAACCTGCTCTCTCAGACTTAATAAAAAACAGTTTCTCTGCATTAGCTGCCAAAACAATGGAAAACACTCTGCTTAAATGATAAATTCAGCCTATCCATACAAACTGTCTAAACAATCACACAAGGGCCAGCAAGTAGTCCGTTTACATAACATATTTCTTTTCTCTTTATGCCTCAGACTTATACAATACTGGACATTATTCATTTGAATACTGTGTAGGGTCACTGTTTATATTTGAAGGCTGCCTGATTACAACAGAAATAAAGAAAACTAATTAAAGCATGATACATGTGAAGAAACACAGTATCCCTCTGTGTTTTCTTCTCATTAGACTTTCAGATGTATTATTACCTCCAGCACAAGGCTTTGAACACGGAGACCAGCTCTTAAGAGCCCACTCATACGTGTCCTCCTGGATGACATTGTTGTTGTTGACAGGCACTGAATCTTCATGGATGATGTACTTGTACATTAAAGTAGACCGTGTTTCATTGTCCTTGGGTACAATCTGCATATGAAGAGGAAAATACAACAGATCAAATTATCATTATAGGACTATCAGTAGCTGTATTTGAATTTAAATACTACAAGTGCAAATGTCTGTTTCTAAAGAGAAAGAACAACGACTAAAACATTTTTCATAAACACAGCTCAGGACATAATAGGATAATAGGAGTTCATGCAAAGGATAAGAAATAACCCATTATGGTCAGGTCTACACAAATGTGTTCCTCCCTGCTGTTTCTGTGTTTTCCTTTGGATCAGGAAAGTTTGTCAGGGCTGGTGCGGAGTGGATTAGAGAGTTTGATTCCAAATTGAATTAATTAATGAAACTTGGCAACAGGTGTTTGCGTGGGTGCATGTTTGAATAATTAACACACTTATTATTTGAATTAAGTACCTGCCAATATAGGCTGGAAAATATAAATATCCTTTTTCTTATAAAAGTCATTTGTGAAAGCCTTTACATTTGTATGAAACACCTTTCTTCTTAAATAAAATCAAACTATACTTTCCTGGTGTTCATCATATTTTGTATGATTTTATAAAATCAACAATCTATTGATTACAAGTTTATTTTTGAGAACATTTCCAGTGAAAACAAAACAAAACATGAAATTATTGTTTATGTGCATAAGTTTGCAGAGTTAATCTCAATTAAAGGTTATTGCTTTAAGACTGTGAACAAAAGTGCAAAACTTCTCATTTGTTTCAGCCGGAAGGAAAAAAACAAAAAATAGAATAAACAAAAATCTGGTCAGTTTAAACTCTGTCATTTCGTGAGTTGTCTAGACTGACTTAAGAACATTTTAAAGTTTCTTCATATCTTTTCACCAAAAGAAAGACAAAATGATAACTTCTCCTTTTACACTATGCTAGAAGATGTTGCGAAACAAGACCCAGTCGGTTATTGCTTTCAACTTCTGTTTGATGTGGGTTGTGTTTAGAATTCATTTCGTGTAGACCTGGGGGAACTTTTAAAGAAAATAGTTGTTATCCTTTAGGAGAAGACAGGAAGTGCTTTTGAAAGCTGGATTAACAGCATGCTAGCTGTAAATGTACGTCTACTGAGTATTAGCTCCATTTCATCCTCTAGTTACGTTTTCATCATCATGAGATTATTAATGGATTAAAAAGCCCTTTTAGGAAAAAGAATACTTATCATTACTGGCCTCGGTCTGTTTAAGAACTTTTTTGACTCTAGGTAACGCCCTTTCTGGAGAGAAGCAATAAATTAAAAATGAATTATAGCAGAATGTTTCCTTTCATCTCACTAATTTCTGTAATTTTGGATTTTAAAGTTGATTATAATGATTGAAATGTTAATATGCAACAACTGTCGGCACAAAGGATGTGGGCCCACTGCTCTCACAAATCCACTTCGAAATTGATATGTGACAGGATCAAAATAGCCGAATACCACTGGATGACAAAACCTCAATATGTTAATGTTAATGATAATCTAAAAAAGAACAAACAACATGATGTTATATCATTTGGCAAGATAAAAATAATTTGTAATGTCATGACAGAGTTGATATCAGTCGTAATGCTATGCACAGCTTAACGAAACGACACAAAATAAAACTATCCCTCCATTTTCTCCCATTTATCCAAGGTCGGGTCATGGTGTCAGCAGGCGAAGTAAATCAACCCAGACTTCCCTCTACCCAGCAATGTTTTCCAGCTCCTCCTGGAGGATTCAGAGGGGTTTCAAAGCAGACGCCCCCAGCAAACTCTGGACCTAACCCAGTGGTCTCCTCCCGGTTGGGCGTACCTGGAAAACCTCTAAAGGGAGGCATCCAGTAGGCATCCTGATCAGATGCCTGAACCACCTCAACTGACTCCTTTCGATGCAAACGATTAGCGGCTGTACTTTAAACTCCCCCCCCATAATGTTTGAGCTCCTCACCCTTTCTCTGAGGGTAAGTCCAGGGTAACTCATTTCGGCCGCTTGTATCCTCAATCTTATTCTATCGGGCACTACCCACAACTCATGACTATAGGTGAGGGTAGGAAAGAAGATTAACCGGTACATCGAGAGCTCTGCCTTCAGGATCAACTCCCTCTTCACCACAAAGGTTCGAAACTATTCCTGCTATCCAGCCGACGCTGAACCAATCCACCTGTCAATCTCCCCGTTAAGTCTTTGACCCAAGTGAAGGAGTTTAATTCAGGGTGTTGTTCACAAGGGATAGTAAACTAAACCAAACCAAAAAAAAATATTATGAAAAGCTAAGATTTTTTCCACAGACACACAACTTTATATTCAATTATATCATACTTAAGGGGCACATAGCTTTATGTCATAAGAAGGCATGCTGTTACAGACGTGTCCATGTGCGTCATCGTCATTCTTTGTGTTGTAATTAATGTCCTCCATTTTAATTATTGAGAGACCTGTTAAACTTCTCCTTCCACTCCTAGCACTGGCATCATTAATCTTTTGTCTTACCTGGCAGTAAATTGATAAATGTGAGGCGAGCTAGGTGCAGCTTTGTTTTAGACCATCCATTAGATGCTCAAGCAACTTGTGTGGAACTACCATTTTTTATTTATGACTGAGATGAAGTCCTTTCTTTCATTGTCAGACCAAGTTCATCCATGCTTAGAAGACTACCAGGATTGATTAATGGATCCTTCAAGAACTCTTTCAGGCCTCAGCAGGAGAAAGACCCCCAACGTTCAGACGGGCCGCTATTTGACTACTAATACCCTCCAAGAGCTTTGACCTTATTACTTTAAACTATTGTTCCATGTCACTGATTTCCTACCGAAATTGCATTTCTTTAAAATAATATCATTTTTTTAATACTCTTTTTCTAGAACACTACGTATAATGGGACTTTTCCATACTTTGAAGTCATATTTCTGCCATAAAGATGATGCTAAGTGGTGCCTTGTTAATTTTACGTCTCAGTAATTTAAATATCCGACATCTAAAATACAAATTCAGGGTCTGCTCGTTCTCCTTTTGAAGATTTCTCTTTTGTTTGTTTTCAATTTGCTATGAAAAATATTGTTCCTGCTTTTCCACCAAAAGTCACTAAAATCTAGCTTCATTGTAGAGTAAAAGTGAATTACTATATCACTAGTCGATTCACGAGTTTTGTTCATTCAAATCTAACAGATATTGATGCTAAAATGAGACTGGGGAGATTAAGCTAAATTACTGACCTACTTCTTTGACACAGTGCTCTTTATCAAGCAAATAGCCTATTAGATCAATTTAAATATCAAATTTGATGAAAAGGGACACATTATTACCAGAACCACCACTGGGTCATGCAATGGTCCGTCAGTGTGCAGCGTCTCCACGTCTTCCTCGATGATGTAGTGCCACTCCACGCCCAAGTCGATGAAGCTTCTGGACTTGACGTCTTCTCCTTTTCCGTTGAGGATGTAATGCCCTGTCGCCTGGTTCTTGATTGCTGTAATCAGTCATATTTTATGAGCAGCTGACAATGTCAAAATGGCTTTACTCAATCAATTACACAGTTTGAATTACTTCGAGGATAAAAGCTCAAATTGTGCTCTCAAAAGGATGATTCATTGAAATTCTGTAACCCCTGGCGCTTGTTTGGGATGATGGTGCTTGGAAATTAATTTCGATGTCTAATTCATATAAAACAAGCTGCAAAACGACTCATATTATGCATGTGAAAGAGAGAGGCTAAATTTAGTTTGAAAATGTGACCTAAGGGTGCAAATTAGCTGCCAAAAGACCCGTGTCACTGCTGCAGATCCTGTCGTCTGGTGCTTTAGTCTAATATAAACGCCTGCATCATTATTTCCGAGTGATGGAAAGAAACTTCAGTTTTATGTCCTGCAAGTTAATCCAGGAGCAACTTGACTCAAACGTGTCTTACTGAAGCTAATACAGTGGTCTGACTCATCTCTAAGCCCTGACCAACACTTTGATGGGTCTAAATGGGTCTTCTAAATACCTCATTTGACTTTATCACTAAATAGTAAGTATAAGTAACAGTTTCTGAATATACATTTTTGATCAAGTCTTCCATTGCTTCTTGTTAAAAAGTGAACAAGGTCAAGGTTCAGGTTTTGGCCCTCAGCACCAGAAGAAGAGTTCTTAGCAGGTCAGTCTTACAAATGCAGCAAAGAGCTGTTTTCATCTAACACCTGTTGCCTAAGTTACCATTTTAAATTCAAGTAAATGTACAGTTTTTAAAGTGGAAAAAGAATGTGATTATGGACAGGCTCATAGTGCTACAGGATCTTCTATATGAAACGTTTGACACATTGACATCAATTACAGAGTGAATTCTTGAAATGTAAGAAAGTTGGAAACATCTTCAGTCATCCATCAGCACATGTCATTTTAAAGATAATGACAGCGACATAAAGGATGGATGCTGTTACTAGAACTACCGCAGAGGAATATGTCTCATGATGCAAACTGACAGAACTATTTCAAGCATAAGAAGGTACCTGCGTCATCAAGAATCAGATGTTCACTCTGAGAGAAAGATTGCCATATTTTGTGTTTTTTTTCTTAAACGGTTTCTGTAATAGAGAGTTTTAGAGCTGCAGGCTTTGTTAATAATAACATGTTACACACGTTTTTCAGTGAATGATGCTCTGTGATGATGGAGGCTATGCCATCTAGTACAGGTCAGTTTTCTCCTGGAACACAGAGCAACAACCTTCAGCCTTCAACATTCACACTGACCGCTCAATGCACCGTACATCTTTTTAATAACGCAGGAGAACTCTCCATCAACACTGACTGTGTTACATTATGGCTATATTGTCTTTAAGTATGCTGGGTAATAACAGTGGAAGGATGTTTCAGTCTTTATGTAGATGTACTGGAATGACACTGACAAACTGACTGGACTGAAGTAAATGGTTTTTGGTCGCACATAGTTTGTGATATTCTTTGGTTAAAATATCTTAACTTCACAGGGCACTGTGGTTTAACATTACCCTTTGTGCCTTAACTACTTTTAACATCCTGCTCTCATCCACTGATATGATATTTGGTTTGCCGTTTACTATAAAAACATTGTTGTTGTAATGAGTTCCTAAGCCTGGCATCCCTGATCTTAATTTTAGATTTGGTACTTTCATAAATGGTACTTTCATAATTTCCAGAAGTTAGGCAGTGAACATTCAGTTGTTTAGAAGGGAGAAGATGTGTGTTTCTTTTCAGGGTTCGATACTCTCAGAATCTGGCTTACTCTTACTGGTTTTTAAAAAGTTTATCTACCTCAGTTTTAAGTTCATTAGGAACCATGGGGCTCAAAGCAACAGACAGTAGAGGAAAATCTGAAAGTAACGTTGCCCTTAAGTATTGTTGCTTTTAGTTTTTAAGAAAGAAATATAGTCATTAGTCTCCTCCTTAAAGCTTTTAGATATCGACAACCTCCCAATCAAAGTAAAAGAAGAAAAGCCTGCTGCATCTGAGTTAGATGATTATTGGAGTTCACTCTAAGAACTCAAGATAAGACGCAACAACCTCGGCTGTTTAAAGATGTTGGGGCTGTTTGTTCAAAGTTCATGTTTTTACAAGTTTAAAAAAAGTTAATTCTAGAAATTGTATTAAGGGGTAACTGCATTTCCTTTACCTCAAGGTTTGTGCATGAAACTGCAAATCCGGCACAACTATTTTGACATGACAAAAAACGTATTGAAGGATAATTTGAATGAAACACAGCAGTTAACAGCCACCTTTCAAGTGTAGTAATGAAAATAAGACCACAGGTGTGACGATTATTAACTATAAATTGTCTGCTTGTCTGTACCTTCTTTTACACACTAAGTTTTACATTTGCAGTTATTAAAGGGTTGTTATTTGTAATCTTCTTCCCTAATAATGCATACATTTAAAATCAGTGTCTTTCCAGCCTCATGCTTGTCCCTCTTAGAATAACTTGCTTAAATGTCTATGATTGAGTTTCTGTCATCATTAATCAAGGAACCAGACAGAGACAGATGAGTGGCAATGATCACTCGTACAAAGCCTGTAGAAGGAACTTTCACCCTAATCAGCAGGGATCAGCACCCTGTAATAAGCTGTTGACCCTATAATCAGACTGAAACTTAGATTTATATTATACTGTTCTATATATGGAAGATGAGAAATGTAAGTTGTTTGTTATTATATAGCTAGGCAGTGGACATAGGAGACACTGGAGTTCATCCGCCAGTTTTTATATCAGATATTAATCCCTGAGCAGGAAATAAAAAGACAATCTCTGTGGCTCAGAGCAGACTCCCTCCATATATCACTCTCATGCTAAATAGAAAGTTGTTGTTTCTTTTTTTAATTGACTCAGGCTAAGAGATGCTTTTAGTTTCCCTAATTTTGCAGTAACAGTTAAGCTCCCCTGAGGCGAACTAAAGAGATGAGATTACTGGTTCTATAAATACATCGACTTGAATTCATTACAATAAAACTCAGGGAAAGAAAAGCTGACATGTTCCCCTAGTGTTGCCATGGCAATCTTTGCTTATTATTATGCTGTTTCGTGACAGTAAATGTTGGGGGGAGAGAGAGTGGGGGATGACACCCATAACACAGCTTGAGGATTGAGAGTCTGACCTGTGACCAGTGTGACGTGGACAATAGTCTCTGTACACGGGCTGCCTGCTTTACCGACTGAGCTAAACCAGCCTTCAAAATATATGGAACATTTTAAACTTGTTTTGAAGAGATTGTTCAATACCTTCAGAAGGACAACGGCCTCTGAAGGATTGTCAATGCTCTGTGGTAAGGTTATACTGTGTCTTAGATTTTTTTATCTTTTTTTTTTTAACCATTCTGTTACTTCAAACCATTTTTATTTAGGTTATGTATCTCTTCTTCACGTCTGTCCTTTTTATCCCTGGATGAAAACAGTTGATCAAAAAAAAGTAAAGCCCTTCATAGTAAACTTCGAGAGCTTCTTAAAAATCTCGCTGCCTCCTGCTGAGGAGATCGATGTTGCCCTGTTTCACCTCCTGTATGATAAATTAATCATGTCTGAAAAAGTCTTTATAGAGATCCATCAGTTCTATTGCAGTTTAAAAAAAACAAAAACTTTTATCCCTGTACTGTGCTTGAAGTAGTTTAACTTTGAAGGTTTGGTAAGTAGAGTAACAAAAGGGAGACACTCACAGAATAAAAGCACACAACTTTGGACGGAGACAATGTTGGTACACATGAAGGAGCATCTCGAAAGTCGATCTTGTAGTTCTGGATGGTTTGGAGTTTGGAGGGATGATATTTAGCCAACACGATGGAAATCAATTGCTTTGTCCCTATTCAGGTTGACCTTTTTTTTCTATTTTATTTTACCTGTATTTAACCAGGAAAGAAACTTATTGAGATTAAAAAATCTCTTTTTCAAAAGTATCATGGCCAAGACAGTCAGCAAAGACAGGTTACTGTGGTAGCACTTTTTAATCAGATGTAGCTTATAGCCCTTCAGCATACCCTATTTTTTTTCTATTAAACTAGCAATGAGCCCATATTAGAAAACAATAATATCAATAGTTTTCATTAAAGAACACTTAAAACTACAGAAATGCACTTTAAAATGTAGGTAAAATGTTGACAAGGTTATTATCAAGTGATAAGTTGATTAAACACCTCATCTGTTTTCAATACTATCTGACACCTTTTTCGCAACCAGTAGAGTCGCCCCCTGCTGGGCACGAATAAGAAGGCAGGTTTAGAAAACTTCTGCATCGGCATCCCTTTTAGCCTATTTTCCAGCCTGATGTTTTAGCCCTTTTTAAAGCTCCTGTGAGGAGTTTTCAGTTTGATTGATTTTGGTGCCCCCTGTGGACAGAGCGGTACATCTCCTCCCTCTCATTCAAAGAAATGTTTTTCCGAAAAATAAATCTCGCTCCTGCTTCCTTTCAACAGTCAAACACATCACTGAACCTTCACTGTGGAAAACGCAATCATAAGCTGTTTCTGAAGCGTGCTCTGAATTGTTTTGTCTGTAAATCTGCTCTGCATCATTGGTTTCAGGCGTTACTAATAACTTAATCAAAAGTCAATCTTGTTGGTGGTCCTGTCTTTCTTTTTGTAGGTCACATAAGGAGGCATCAGTATTGATTCCAGTTTGTTTTATAACCAGCAAATATCTCCTCACAGGACCTTTATGTGTCCCATTTAATACCTCACTGCTCAAATCAGACTTTGTCACTTCAACATAATCATATATTTAAAATATTTACAGACAGCTGTTGCTTTTCTCTACTGAAGACATTGATCATCATTTTGTGATGATCATGTCATATAACTTTGTGCTTCACTGTCTGCTTCAGAATTTTTTCGAGCAACTGCAATAAAAAGATATTTCATATGGTCTTATTCCATATTTGTCATATTGGTCATATTGTCATAATATCCATGATTTGACACTATGCTATATGTTCCCGATTAGTCTTCTGGGGAAACACGAGGGGGATGGTAATGAGCTGTTTTTTAGTCATCCTCCTATTTCATTCATGTGTTTATTTTCGGAAGTCACACTTACCAAGAATTTGAGGGGAGGCCTCGTGTTCTTGGATGATCACATGTCTTGCTCCGGGAGGAATGTGAAACATCTTAAGGTAACCTTTGCCATGTTTGTTGCAGGAGCAGCAGCAGCAGCAGAAGCAGAAGAGGGGGGTTAGGAAAGATAAGAAAAAAGGAGACAGATGAGTAAGGCGGATAAAGAATCAGTCTACTTGTTTGCAGTGGTGGACATCACACATGTTACAGAAGTTTTAGTTTACTTTGCTCTACAGTACAAAGATGTGTGAAGACACTTTAGGAAAAAACAGAAAACTACGTTGGCTATCCTTCTCGCTGTTAGAGCCTGCAGGGAAAGCTTTTATCGAAACACACAGTTCATTCACATCTATCTGTTGCGTAATCAAATGACTCTTTTCCAAGGCTTTTGCCCTTATTTGACAGGACAGCTGGATATAGGAAATGTGGGTAGAGGGTGCAGGATGACGTGCACAAAATCGCATCAGAATCAGGGGTTGAACAAGTGACAAGTTGAGGAGGACTAAAGCCTCTGAACATGGGGTGTCTGCTCTCAACAAGCTCCCCATTCAAAGGACTATTTGATTTAGATATATTATAGCTCTGCTTTAGAACTATTTATGAACATAGGAGGAAGTGAAGGTCTCTTTTCTTTGTCCTCATGTTTTGTTGCAGACAGAATGTGAATGAAAAGAGCTTTCAGCTTGGTTTCAATAGGGCATGAAGAGCAGGTTTTTACAGACTATAGGGCAGCAAAGTCCTCTGTCCATGATGTCCACCACTTACAAACCTACCATAACTCACCAAGTACATTTTTAGAGTCTTCCGTTTCATTTAAAAACACATTTCTTGCTCCTTTGGGCAAAGAGAAGGCTCCTCTGGTTTTCCCTTGAAAATAAATGGAAGAAGGAATCAGTTAGTTAGTCTCAAAGTCATCCAATTTATCCGTATCACTGTTTCTCTGCAACAACATCACCTACAGATGAAGCAAATTTAATTAGCATAGCACAGACCCGAGGATGAGGTGGCAGACTTATCTTCTTTTTTTGTTTGTTTTTTTGGCATGGTGCATGCCAATCACCTGAACAGCAGCCCTGTAATTACTTGTCTTTACGTTTGACAGGCAGGCCTTCACTGGGGGCCCCCTGGTTCTGACGCAGCAGTGTCACAGAGGTGATGATGACTGGCACGCTGACACAGGGTTCACACCAGGCTACAACAGGTGGCAGTTCAAATGCTTATATTACCTAGCACTGCTGATTTGGAGGTTTCAATTTGTGTAAATGAAATCTGATGTATTGTTCTGACTTAATCATATTGTGATGGATCAGAAAGAGAAAAAGTCATCGTACAGATTCAGTCTTGGAGAAAATTTGAGAGTAAAACAACATATTTGAAAATTATTATTTTTACTCCTGTGACAAAAGGTAACGTTAGCATTCAAATTCAATCCAATCTGTAAACCCATCAGATAACATTTAACAAAGATATAGCCTCTGGGAGTGAGGGCAAGATTAATTAAAGCTTGATTGCAGTCGGATGATAGCCAAAAAGCCTGCAGAATCTTAGTGGAAAACACTTGTCAGACACTTCAGACACCAAAGATTTTCAACATTAACCTACAGATTCTATTATGCACAAACAATATATCTGTTAAGAGAGCTTACACCTTTCCTATTGTTTCCTGTATCAAAATGAGCCAGGAAGCAGCTAAATATTAGAATTATCTTAAGATAACATCTTGTCACCTCTTGAAATACGGCCAGCTGTGACTCTAGTTTCCCTTATCATTATTTCAGTTGCTGATCAATTAAGGAGGCAAGAAATGTCAGAATCCCACTTCTTCTTTGGAACACAGCAGTATAACAGCACCTACGCTTCCCACCCTGAGCATGACATTCAATTGGTGTTTTTTGTAGACCTATAGAAATCCCTTCATAAGGGCTTGCTGTCTAAAAGAAAAGATGTTTAGATGTTGAAGCTTGGGTTGAACCAAGCATCATCATGCCAGTTCAGGTTCGATCAGTCATATCACAAACAGCTATTAATGTTCAATATTGCAATCAATGCTTGCGGATTGTTTTGATGCAACATTTTTCAATGAACAAAGTATTTAAACTTGGTTTGCTAGGGCTGTTGAAGCTCAAGATACATTTACACATATCAGTATAATGATCTTCTTCTCACTTAGAGCTTTAGAGACTCGACTTGATGATGATGCAAAAATGGCGACAGTTGAGTCAGTCCTAAATAGAAAATTAGTAACAAGACACTGAAGACACAGCAGCCTATATCTCATGTTCTACATCTCTACAGCGTTAGGCATCCATCTGCACTACAAGCTGGACAGACAATGCTATAAGAGAGGATGTGATGGTTACACTGGATACTTGCATATTGTGTTTTCCAACATAGGGGTTTCTTTTTGGGCTCTCTTGCTTAACTGTTTCCCTGTTAAGAAATGTGGGTGGTTACATGAGAGTTAGATGTTAAGAAAATGAAAAAAGAAATAATGATAGTTTCAACACAGAACATCCTCAAATGGTTCTATTTAATTCTTCCTCTGAAGACCTTCAGTGACTTTTTGACATTACCATGTTTGAAGAAGTTTAAAGACCAATTATTCATGACAGAAGACGCTGTCATCAGGAATGTGTGTATGCCTGTGTGTGTGTGTGTGTGTGTGTGTGTGTGTGTGTGTGTGTGTGTGTGTGCGTGTGTGTGTGTGTGTGTGTGTGCGTGTGACTGCAGTGCAGAGATTACCTGGGGGAAGCAGTTAGAATTGAAAAAGTTGGTGGAAAAAGAAATGCCCATTTTCTTAACAAACTTTCCAATATGAAAACCCCTTACTATATTAATGAATAAATCACAAAGAGGGACTCAATTATTTCTCAGCTAATTAATAAAGGTTGAAATCCGAATGAACCGTGCTGTTGGGGGTTGATGTCCGTGACAGCTGACAGGCACTCAGCAGACCTCCCTGTCACTCTGCAGCCTCCATGCAGATAGACTCATTTATTAGCTGTAAATGCAAATTTGGCACTTCATCAAATTGGAAAAAACACGGAGGTCTACAGGAGGTTGACACACTTTCAGAAACATCTCTATGGTCTCATGCAAATCAGTACAAGAGGGCAGACTCTTTCTTTTACTCGTGGATTTTCATCACTAATTGTCAATCGCCTTTAATCAACAAAAAAGGATGTTGTTTTTTTTATATTTTGTAATTTCCTAGAAAACAAACACGATGATGAAGCATCCTCCGTACTCCGGCATGGGAACTAACTTTAAATGTGCATGACCCATTAAGGTAACTAACAATAGACTTTACCGGGAGTATTTGAGCTCCCCTGTCTGGTAGGTACCTGTAGATTATTGATGCGGACGATATGCTGCAAAAGATCTGCCTTCTCTCACTCTAATTACCATTTGACAATCATTAGTGTTAATTTTAGAGATGCTTGACTCCAGCTGCCATGATTGACATTATTAGTCCTCACCATAGTACTGCAATTACAGTTGTCAATGTTAATAGAACAGGATAAGTCTATCATTACTTTGCTGCTTTGTAAATATTACACTTTCTTTAACCATTATTACTGACACTACAGCCTTACGTCTGTATTATGTGCTGTTGTTGTTGCTACATTTGTTTCTCTATCCGTCTCTTTTGTTTCTGCATTTCCCTCTATCAAACTGTACAAGCACAACACAGTCGCAGCAGATGGCTGTTCAATATGAGTCTAGATCTGCTCATGGTTTCATACCAGCTGATTTTCTAGTCCCTGTGTTGTTCTTGTTCTGGATCTTTTCTTTGGATTCTTCACACCTCGACCCTTGTGTTGATATGATCACTAGCTATTTCTGGACATTGTTGTTCTGCTCTATGGACTTTTTTTTCATGCTTCACATTGACCACATTAACACCTTTTGTTTTGCTTTTTCTTCTTAAATCAATTTTATCTAGAAGACTGTTTGTGGGTCCACAGTGACTAAAGTGAACTTGATGGTACATACAGTAGTTTGCTGCATCCACTATCTTCATCTTGCATAGAGGGGTACTGATTTACTGTAGGTGTAATCATCTTCAATTCTTCTATTTTTGCCCAAGTACGCTCATATTGAGTACTCAGGAAGAATGCTCTCAGGGGGTTATTATTGCATTTCCTATGAGATGTTTGATTGCAGTGCCAATGTTGTCAATATCTCTCAGTCAGGAAAATATAGATTCCAGTCCAGCTGCTTCTGCTCTGCTAAGAAAATAACCAGTTGACTCAGTGATGAGATATACAATTAAAGGTATGGCACAACAAGCCACACAACCTTTTTAAAATAAGGTGCAGCTTCTTCCTGAAATTAATTTGGTTCCCTAGAAGAAGATACATTTTATTTGTGTCCACGTTTGCATTGATGACCATGTACTG
Source organism: Tautogolabrus adspersus (assembly GCA_020745685.1). Lineage (NCBI taxonomy): Eukaryota > Metazoa > Chordata > Actinopteri > Labriformes > Labridae > Tautogolabrus > Tautogolabrus adspersus. Next base: position 21,571,124 of record CM036534.1, read on the forward strand.
CAGTTATTTTATTTCTATTTTAAGAAGCTAGATGTTTTCAGTTTTATTGGCTTTTGGATGTAAAGAAGAATCCAAAAGTTTAGTAAAAAGCTCAAAATGACAAATCAAAAGATTCAGTAAAAAGAACCCAAAATGAGTACTATACTGTTTTCTGCTAGTAATTGGGTGAATGTGGTTAATCAAGATCTGTTTTTGAGCCCTATAGACATGCTTTTTATTCTTTGCCAAAGGACTTAATTCTCATCTGAGTATTGTAGGCAAAGTCCTCTCCACATGCAAATGCAGAGGAAATAGTGTGAGTTCCCTTGAAACTAAATAAAGGAATTGAAGAAAAGAAGTTACATCAGAAGGGGGCACATGGGGTTCAAATGAAATTTTAAATTCTCTTGAAAAATAACAACACAATACTTCTCATTGGGTTTTTTCTATGATTATTGACTTTTTCTTAGAGGTAACAACTAAGACAGACTCCATGAAACCAAATGAGCTGCAGAGCCAGGGTGAGAAGTGTGCAAAAAGGTTTAGGAATGAGCCAATAGTGGATGATTGTGTCGCCTCTTTTCTTAGTTGTACATGAAATGCTACATCTTGCTCAAATACACCATGAGCCCTATCATAAGCCCGGCGTAAAAGTAATTTGGTTCGCAGTGCAGATATCTTTCCTATTTTCCACTTGTCCTTTTTTTACACCAATCACCCATGTTGTTTAAAAAGCTAATGAACTTGTACCACCATTAGCACCCAGGGGTGTATTTCTTATAAAATGAGGTGTGGTCTGGTAAAAAGCTGGTGCATTCCTATTTTGAGGACACAGAAAATGACTGCACCTTAGACCAGTCATTCCTAAACATGGTCGTAAGAGTCTAAAGAGTCAAATCTGTGGTGAAGTATGTTCATGACATTAAGTGGACGCCCTAGAAAGATTGGACACATTAGCGCAGGGGTCACCAACCTTTTTGAACCTGAGGGCTACTTCATGGGTACTGAGTCATACGAAGGGCACCCAGTTTGATACACTCTTCTGAAATAACAAATTTGCTCTGTTTGCCTTTAGTTATATATTATTATTAATGATTAATGATACTCATCTATGTGAAGACACTGATCATTTTTACAAAATAATCTTTTACATATCATGAATACTCTTTTGAATGGAACACCATTTTCCCAATTTAATTTTTTAGGACAGGCCTGCGGGCGCCTCATATGGTCCTTGCGGGCGACCTGGTGCCCGCGGGCACTGTGTTGGTGACCCCTGCATTAGCGAGTTCACGAAACACTTCTACTGAGCTTGTTCCACACACACAGGATGCACAAAAGTGCACATACTCCACAGTTTACCAGGGCATTTTTCTGATACATAGAAATTGAGTTTAAATGGAATAGAGAGAGAGTGCTGAGAGACAGAGAGCTTTTGTTTGTGTTTCATTTAGTTTCCAAGCGCCTCCATAGGCGCTCGCTCCGATGCCTGTTTCTCTCTAATACATGCAGATACATGTGCTGAAGCACACACACTCCCAGGCTCTAATGTGCTCATTTATAATATTTTTTCTTATACATCAGAGTGAGTGCCACTGACAGTATAGCTCTCAGATATTAATAAAGACTGATCTGTGTCTATTACACACACATTACAGAAAAATGATAAGGAGGGAATTGGATTGGTTTGATTTGTATTAATCAAGCATCTTTATCCAAACTCTTTGTGCTACCTGCCTCACTTAATGCCCAGAAAGTGCGCCGTGTAGTTAGTCTTTGGGCTTTAGACGACATGCTTTACTCCATCAAAATAGTGCCCATATGAGTGTAAAACATGCTCACCAGAGGGTTTATAAGAAATCCACTTCTCCAAGCTTGGCAGTTCAGTTGATATTGCACTTTTGAGAGGAAACTATGGAGTCTTATAGGAGTATTGTAACACTAAATCACAATTCTATAGTCTCCTTATCTCTCTCATAAATGAGCAAACTAATATGGCTGTGTCCTAACCTTTAATGTCAGTGTATTTAGAGCCTGATATATCTTATTGCTCTGTGCCAAAGACATTTATTATTTTCTACTGATTTATGTTGGACTGAGAGTGAAAGAAGAGACAGAAAGTTCGGACGGTTGTAAATGTTGTTGTGTTGGTTTTGAAAATAAAGCGTTATAGGCAGAGCTGGGCACAGTTAATGAAAACAAGTTACTTTGTTAACCATTAACTGAAATAAATGATTCAAACTGAAGTAAACCAGCATTATCAAAAAACAACAAAAACATCAGCTTTTTCCAAGGTCAATAGATTTGATATCCTAAGAGGCCACGATGACTTAGACAACTCTAACACAAATGTGTCTGTATTGAAAATCTAAAAATAACAGAAACTGACCGTGATCCATCTTAGCATGTAAGAGCAGGGATATATAATTAAACTGAGTTTAACAGAAGTTTAAAGTTTCAAATATCTTTAACTAACGTCTTCTTTAAATACTAATAAAAATGAACACTTATAATTAACGATTAACAGATGTGTGCCCAGCTCTGGTTATAGGATAACACCAGTCCTTTTCTTCAAGTGGAAGTCAATGGGTTAGAAGTTATGGAGATGTAAGTGTACTAGTCAACAAGCTTCAGTGCCTCAAAGTGTTGCCTTCACTCATTACTTCTTACACAGGCCTTTATAAACGGGAAAAGAAGTAATGGTTGAAATCTTTCTCAAAAAAATAAAAAGATTGCAGAATGAGTAGAAGGTATGTTAATTAAACATCAACTTGTAGTTTATCATGAATCATAGAAAAGGAAAAAAACGTTCATGGTGAATACATAAAGATATTCATAGTAAAATGTTGTCATGAAAGGTCTCTGTTCTACAGACATTGTGTTTGTGCTCACCAGGTTTCTTTGGTGTCCGGGTAAAGGTTCCTTTAACGGTGCGGCAGTGGGAGTTGTCTCCACCACAGACTCCACATTTGTCCTCAACTTTGGTAGAGCCGATCACTCTGTCACAGCCAACTTTCTGAAGACCAACACAGAAATAACATGCATCACTTGAGACCCTTTTAGACATATTTTAAGTGTTTCTTGTATGTTATACCTTTTCACTAGCCTTGTAAAAACCATCTCACTTTTCCAGCTTAGCACTGTAGGTATTAAAAGTTGGATATACCTGCCAAAACAGTTTTCTTCTTAATTTGTTGTAATGTTTAAATGCTAAGTTATATGTGCTTGTAGCTTCAGTTAACTCATCTAAACTTCTCTAAAGTTAAAAAAATGAAATTTACATGAAAAAAGGGCCGACATTTACCTCATTATGCACTAAAATATTCAATCATGTAATTAACTTATACTAGCAGAAATCTCTGAACACACATATTTGAATCATAACATTAACAGAAACTTTTAACTGTACATGAATGCTGCCTTTAAGAGAGCACTGCATGAGTGCTCTGGATCTAATCACTCTGTGTAGTAAAATGTCCTTCAAACAGCCCGAGGCTGATAATGTCCTTAATAACCTCATTCAGCTTTTAATACGTCAAACACATGTTCTTTAAACAAGTCCTCACCACACACTCCCCACGCACGCAGATACTGTAAGCATCTTTGTAGGAGCATCGCGTCCCATCATGCACCAGCTGCTTCATGTAAGCTACGTCTCCGGTCTCCCTCGATTGGCAGTACAAGTGGCATCTCCTGTTGGCTGCAATACAATAGATCGTTAGATTGTTGTAGGATGGTTATTAATAAGTCCTGGAAATAAAGGATATTATGGAGGGTTATTAAAATACCGGAGAGATTTATTGCCAACAACGCCTTTTTTCAGATTCAAGCAGGCAATTTGTTTCAATTGGCATCTGGTAGATTAACCTGATTCAATTGCTGCAGGGATTAAAATAATGGGGTTAAAAGTAAACACAGAACAACCCTAATACAGATCATTAGCTAAAAGGTTCTGAATCCATTTGAGAAAACCTGTGCAATTTAGACAAATGAATAGTAATTCATTACGGGAAAAGGTTGTCTCAGGTAATTAACTCATTAAGATCAAGATCTCCTTCACAAGAAGGACCTGGCTAAGAGGGCAGCAGCACACGTCTTAATAAACATGACATGATTAAGAAACAGTTCAAAAACATAAGTGAAAAGCAACAGCAATTTCAATGTGCAAATGGGTTGGCAGATAAAGGGCAGAAGTTGTATCACAGATTACAGTTCAAAAACACAGGCGCTGTACAATGGTCTGGCGTTATTTTTTATTTTTAAGATAGAGCCAAAAGCTTCAAGTGAAATAAGATCTGCCAGTTTCAAGTCATTCTGGGATCGTTCCATAAGAAGACGCAACAACAAGCAACACTCATATTGTTCAAATACAGTTTGACATCTTTTCTTGTCTTATCACACAGCTGCTTTGTTTCAGTTTAATTAAAGTGTTTATTTGAAGTGTAAATCTGTGTATGTCTGTACATGATAGTCTTTGATCATTGATTTAATCTTTTCTCTCATCCATTTAAAGATGAATAAAGTGTGACACAATCTATGCACTGAGAGATGGATTTATTTTTTCCATTGTATTTTACAAACTCACTATGAATCAAAAATTGATAAAAAAGGAGTTTTTATGTATGTTTGAATACCTGATATAAGTTGTTGCATAAACATATATCTTTAACATAATGAGGAAACCTTGACATACATTTTAAATTAACACTCAGAAATATGACCCTGTATAAAACCAAATGTTTTTCTTGAACCTTATAACTTATTTGATGACCTTATTATTAAAATGCACTGCTGTCCACAGAAAAGCTCTTTACAGTACATATTAATGGATTCCCACTGTCAGTCTCGCCTCCCTATAGTTTCTCAGCAGTTTAACTGACTTCCTTTTCTACATCAGTGACCTTCAAAACTCAGAACAATTTGGGTGCAATAAGTGACAAAGGGCTCCATGAAGCGAAGCTGGATAAAATGCTATGTCTGATAAAGAACAGAGACTGAAATAGGATGCAGGCTTTGCAAAACCAACAACTTTGCAGAAAGAGCACATTTTGTGCTTGAATGGTTTTAAATTCTGCATATAGTGGAGGGCGACCGAAAAGAGAAGAGAGTGCAAAATACTACAAAAACTTAAAAAAGAAAAAAGAAAACACCAAACCACTTTAAAATGTTCTTTTTGTACTGTAGGTAAAAGTGTGGTCACTATGTTGAAACTGTCTAAAACTAATGACAAGGAACATCCATGTCCTGCTCTGGCTGTGAGACCTTTCATTGTTTTGTTCTTTTTGGCTTTAAAAAACACTCCAGCTTCACGCTGAAACAAAACAATCTGGTGACATTTTTTGGCTTACCGTCGGGATGCTCGTAGGCCAGCCAGTGGTGTTTGGCATTTTGGAACTCAAAGTGGGAGTTGCGGAGCTGGCACTGCTGGGCTCGAAAGTCTTCGAAGTGCTTGGGGCAGTCATCAGTGTTGCACAGCTGATACTCGTAGTTCACTCCCGGGCAGTCCTGGCCACCGTTTGAGGGCCTGAGGGAAGGGAACAGATGAACAACAAAGGTGCTAATCTGACTGGGAGTCATTTTTCTGTGCAGATAGAGCGATAGATAGACAGAGATAGATAGATCCTCCTCCTCCAAAGCCAAAGGAAGCATTACCTCCCCAATGAAATATTCCATGTAAGGAAAAAACACTAATGTGTCTTTTATTGATTTTATTTTTGTCATTTCATTGTCAAAACACTCCATTCACAAATACTTCAGCTTTGGCAGAGTGTAAGGAGTGACACGGCGTCCTGTCTCCCCGGTAGGCATGGTGTAGTGTATCACACTGTGTACTTCTTGCCCTGTACTCTGTCTGGCAGTCAGTGAAAGGCTATTTTTTTAGAGGAGGCCAGCTTCTTCTGGCTTCCCTTGAAGAAACAATGTCAATGTATAAGCCAATCAGATTGAAGCCATGGTCAATTCACATTTACAAAATTAAAAACAGAAAAATGAGCCTGGGATCTAACCAATCACATGCTGTCTTAAAGAAACTCTACCTGCACTGCACTGACCTCCTATCAGCTAGCTCACACTTAACATTTGCAGGCGGTTAGAAAGTCGCAGAATGAATGGAGTTGGGGACCACTGGTTTCTCATTAAAAATAACTCATCTTCCTTTTGAGGTTAAACTGAAAATCAAAGGTGACGGTAGGCCTCAAAAGCTTGAGCTGACTAAGGGGAAAGCTAAAGAAAAAGCCTGATGTTTTTGTGGAGTGAACTATGCTCGGACTGAATGGCTAACGCGAATGCCAGCTAATATGGCTGTTTTTTTGCTTGATTTGTCTCTTGTTTGAACGGTCTACCAGCTCGTTGAACAACCAATGGAGCACAGGATTCGTGGATCTAATAAACCTTTTATGGGCCACAGAGAGGCATTCAAAGTCCCAAAGTCATATATAACCAAGACAAATCTTGTCATTCTGAAGAGACTGATTGTTGCTGTTTTGATTCTCAGAGGCCTGTAGCAGACCGGGGCGACAACACATCGGCCAGTAGCTCCTGCAACAAGGGGAATCTGGCAGAGCATCTAGCATCAGCCACTACATCTACAGGCATGTAAAAGACAATTCAGAATAATATAATAGAAGGCACTGCTCATGTAATTCAGGACGAACCAAAGAAATAAACACTGCAACATTTATAGCAGTTGAGGTGGATGACATCACAGACATATCATGCAAGTGCTGATTGATTATCATAGTCTGCTATATTAATGACAGCGGCTTAATATGCAAGCAGTTTCTTGGTTTCTTTGAAATTAGCATCGACAGAGATGCAGAAGTCATAGCTGCTGTGGTGATGATGATAATTGCAAACTATAATCCCTAAACGTAAGCTCCTTTGTCAAACATATGATGGAGCCAGCTGTATGAGCAGGAGAAAAAAGGCGAAGTACAGGCACTCGTCAAGGCGAAATGCCCATATGCATTATTTCTGGACTAAGCAGGATCCTACACCAGGATTCTGTTTGTGGATTTCAGCTCTTCTTTTAACACAATAATCCCGGCTCTGCCACAGGACAGAACGAGCCTGACTCCACCTACAGGAGAATCAAAGACTTCCTGTCTGACAGGAGACAGCAGGTGAAGCTGTAAGCTTGTCTCGGACAGCAGGACCATCAGCACTGGCTCCCCTCAAGGATACATTCTTTCTCCTCTGCTCTCCCTGTATACTAACTGCTGCACCTCCAGTCACCAGTTTGTCAAGCTCCTATAGTTTGCAGATGTCACCAACGTCATTGGACTCATCTCTGGTGGGGATGAGTCTGCCTACAGGTGGGAGGCTGACCACCGTGTGACCTGGGGCAGTAAGAACAATCTAGAGCTTAATGCTCTAAAGTCAGTTGAGATAGTTGTGGACTTCAGGAAGAACGCAGCCGCCCTAACCCCCATCACCATCGGTGACTCCATGGTGTTTACTGTGGAGTCTTTCAGCTTCCTGGGGACCATCATCGTCCAGGACCTCAAGTGGGAGCTCAACATCGGCTCCCTCATCAAGAAAGGACAACAGAGAATGATGTTCCTGAGGCAGCTGAAGAAATTCAATCTGCGAAAGATCATGATGGTGCACATCTACACTGCCATCATTGAGTCCATCCCTCTCCTCCTCCATCACAGTCTGGTACGCTGCAGCCTGCCTTTGTCCTTTGCTGTGTCTGCAGCATACCAGACTGTGATGGTGTATCAATCGCTCTGACCTGTACACCTTCAGGACCCTGAGGCATGTAAGTAAAATTGTGGCCGACCCCTCTCACCCCGAACACAGACTGTTTGAGACCCTCCCCTCTGGTAAGATGCTGTGGTACATCAGGACCAAAACCTCACGCCACAAGAACAGTTTCCTCCCCTCTGCTGCCCGCCTCATCAAAAATGTCCACACCGGTTTTATATCTGAATACAGAAAAATATATATTTTTTGGATTGGATTTTTGGTTGAACAGATACAGATACAGATAATGAAGTCCCTGGACACCCCGAAGAGTAACTGAATGTTTCACCACAATGAAGGATAGGAGAATGTCATCTCTCTACAAGCAGAGGTGATTAAAAAAAAAGAAAAAAGATTCATATTTCACGCACAAAGTGATGCATAGGCTATCTGTCCCTGTCACCTTCTTGCTTCAGCACCATGGACAGAGAAATGACCGCTGCAGCCCTTTTAATAATGTGGGTTGTCTTTTTTTTTTGGTGATCAAATGTTTAGGTTGTTGTCTTTTATTTAATATCTTTAAAATGAAACAAAAATCTTATTTGATCCATATATTGTGACTGTGAATGTGTTGTTGTACAATAGGCCTCTTTGGAGAGAGAAAATAAATCGGTTGAGTGGGTTTCAGTCCACAGCTGCCTTGCAAATTCTATTGTTCCCGAATAATTAAATCTGCACGCCAATGAGAAGCATTACCCACATGACTGGACTTCATTCATATTGTGTGTGAAAGCAATGGCTAAAAATAGTTTTAAAATATCTCAATATGATCATACTTGCCATATGATTACCATCATATATCTCATCATATCACATGGCAAGCTGACTGGCTTCCTTTGTGATAGTTGTCACAGACCACCACTGCTGTTGATCTGATTTTGTCACCGTTGCTAGACTACAATTGCTGTTACAGTTTTTGCATTGCCAAAGTGGCTGCTAGCTGTAGGATCAAATGACATTTGGTTAATGCTAAAAATGACTGCCACAGTTCACAGTTTGAATGACCAACCAATTTGCAGTTGTTTAAAAGTTAGAAAGAAGTGATTAGATTTTGACCACCTAAATCTCATTACTTTATCATTGGGTTCAGGCTGACGGTTGTGTCAAAATAAATAAAAAATCTGTGTGGGTTATGATTTTATAATTACGCACTGATGAGAATGAGATGAAAAAAACCTAGATGCGCCAACAACTCATGAACATAATGTCTCTGCTCACAGTGAACATGTGCATGCAATTGGATTTCATAAAGCTGTTAGACTTTGACTTTGGATGTGGAAAGTTCAATGAATCAGCATATTTACTAGACACTACAGCTGTATTAATCTTCTTATATAACTCTTGGCAAGAGGGCACATGACTAAGTCAATCTTCCAAAACATAAAATCATACCATGGTTTTGGTGCAATTTCTACTTACGCTGGGTTGTTGCACTGACGTGTGCGGAAACGAACTCCAGTTCCACAGGAGCGCGAGCAGGTACCAAATTTACTCCAGGAGCCCCAGGCCCCATCCTGCTTGACCTGATTAGGGTTTTTCCACATGCAGTGACCTTTGTAGCACCACTGCTCAGGAGGACAAGGTTGAGGAGAGAGAAAAAGTCAGCCAAATAAAAAAAAAAACATTCTCATACGCTTTTTAAATGTTAATACAGGGAAATTTGAGAATACACTACATGCCAAATATATGTGGTCAGGAGTGGATGTGTTCTTTGGGTCTGAGGATGTTCTGAAGGCTCATGTTCAGCTCCATAGTTCAAGTAAAGGGAAACTTAAATGTTGTATAACACAATTACAGTTTAGACAATAATGTGCTTCCAAATGTGTGTCGACTTTCCAAGTCAATAAAAGAAAGGTTATTTTCCAGGCTGGCGTGAAAGAATTTAACTGGCCTGCATCCTAAACCCATCCAACACATTTAGATACTGGAACTTCAAGTGTTAGCCAGACCTCATCGCCAAACATCAGTGTTGGACCCTTGCTTATGCTCTTGTGGATGTAGAAAAAAAAATCTCTGCAGCCAAAAAATCAAGATCTGGTGGGATAAAAACTCCATGGAAAGAGTGGAGGTTTTTGGGTTTGGAATGAGATGTTCAACAAAAATTGTTGAAGCAGTACTTGTGATTAATCACAGATTTTACATATGATATTTGCTGTATTATTAGTTGGGATATGGTTAGAATAATAGAGTTATACAGTATATGTATATATTGATGTTGTATCTCCTTTATTGGCTAAAAAGCGTCTGCTAAGTGAATTGTAGTAGCTTGTAGCTTTTGGGCGTCTGCATATTTTGGCCAATTATTTAAAAGACAGACTTACTTTTCCAGGAGCGCATTCTGTTCCATCCAGAGGTGGACCCTTCTTTGTTTTGCAGAAGTAAGGGTTATCCGGGTGACTGCACCACAGTTGTTTACAAGGGTCAAATGTACGAAACTGAAACACAGAAAAGAGGTTTGAGAAATGAGCTGGCATACTGTCTTTGAAAAATCAAGTTAAAATAGCTTCACTGTCACAAAGAGCCTGAAAGACTCAATTTTTCATTTCCTATTTTCTTGATCATGGTGTTACATCACTGATTTAAAAATAAAATCCCTGTCGTGGCATCTGAAAATTCCCAAGAGCTGCTCATTATTTGCCATTGTACACTGCATCCAATAAAGCCTCTCTAGCTCCTGCTTGCCATCACCACACTTTTTAGGTTTGTTTCCTTGTTACAACACCACAAATATTCATCATGGCAGTCGACACTGATCCTCAGCCTGGGCATTCATTTAATAGGTCTATTTATATGTTTTTAAAAGATTATTGGTTAATAATTCAAAACTACACTATCTCCCTCTTAGTTCAGCTTAGCCTGGGCTCTGACACCAGGATGTTAAATTGATTTGGTAAAACCTAAGATCATAGCCTTGTGATTGACCCTAGAGTTTTTGCCTCAAAAATGGTGTAGATTATCATTGAATCATTGAGCGGACCTTTATTCTGTCCTGGCTTAAATGAGATAACAACCTTTTATGAGAAACCTTACCTTGACCTTTGAGCTCAACATTCCTATTTGTTCGTCATTGAAAACAAGTGGACATTTGGAGATATTTGCCCAATGTATTCCTGAGATATAGCATTCACAAGAATGTTTAGGGAAACAGTGCAGAAAAAGGTAGAAGAGGAAGCTTCACTCAAAAAGAGTTGACTCAGAATTTCCTAGTCTCAATCCTTTATATCTCACCGACAGCTGACGGCAGGCAGAGCCAGTTGTTGTTCACAAGTGTTGTGGGCTCCACTATCAGAGGCACTAAAGCTGAGTGGATTATGAACAACCTTTATTGGGGGGGAACAGCTTATTGTGAACCTCCTCTCCAGGGAAGGCAGTCAAACGTCTCTTTCAAAGATTAGAACACATCATCAGATTGATTTAAGATAACTCATAAATGGGGTTTACAGCCGCCTGGAGTGTCTCTATACCCAGAGGCTTTGTGAACAACATGAGCCCCTAAAATTGCGTCGAAGAACCGTTCCTTTATCCTTTCAACAGTCCGCCATGAGATTCTGAATGTGGTCAATGATCTCTTGCGTATGGACAGATATTACTCTGACAGTCATGAAGCAGTCACAAAACCATCAGCAAGGGTCACATAGCTCAAGTTTTAGTTAATGTTAGCAGCATTGATTACTACACACATTTGTTAAACCGTTTCGATCAGGAGAAAGTTATTTTGCCCAGATGAAAATCATCTGCTCCCACTTCTCATGCTTATTGGATTCAATCTGTCCTAAACTGTGTAATGTTGAAAATGTTAAACACACCCTTAAAGCTTCTAGAAAGAAATTCTTGGCATTAGTCAACTTTGTACAAATGGTAAGCAACTATCCTGCAGTATTCAGACTTCAAGATTCCAAGTCCTGTATTATCCACTTTGATCTGTTAACAAAGGAATCTTTACTTTTTAAGGGATCTATATTGGTTTACTCATAACTTACTTATTCATTGTCTTGTTGAACTAGATGTGCTGTCTTATATGGTCTGATAAACAATATACAAGAATAATTACAGCAGAAAACCCAATAAACAAGGTGAACATGTTTGACTCATGCTGACTAACTTCATTGGGGCTTTTCACTTGAAATAGCTGAACCAAGAAAAGAAAAAGACTCTGAAATTGGAGTTTGTTCTCTAATTAAAGGGGTCAATGTTTAAAAAAACACTCTGTCCATCTAATTCATTAGGACTTCACGGATCGACCAAAATACTTGAACCCTGCAGAATTGAATTCTCCAATTTTGCTCAATGTGCTTGGGCGAGTGGCTCTGTGTTTGCAGAGGCACACAAGACAATCAGCTGGATTGAACGGCTTTAATTGCAAACAAACAAACAAAACCTCGTTTTAGCTTGCGACTAAAAAATAAATACGGCCTAATAGTCCATCAGCCTGCAATTCACACTTGCCTCTCTCATAATTCAGACTGGAGCTCTGGCTTTGTGTTTTATTTACATGGGGTTCAAACAGAGTCTGGGAAGCCTCCAACTTACACAGCTAAAATATGTTGGTCGATTCAGGCTAATTCGGGAGGCTGACCTCAAATGTTTAAAGACCGACACTGGACTGCAATTTAACTACAAATGAATATTTCCGGTAATAATTTGGAGGTGTATATGACAGTAAAGTATAATTGAATAGCTACAGATCAATGCATGCTTAGGATACTTATAACCTCCATTTCCAAAAGATACTCGCCAAACAAAGGTAATTTGGTAACAACAAGTAGACTACCACAGATCTAGTTTTTCCCATATTATGGCCAACAAAAGGCAAAGAATGCACGGTGTTGATTATTGTTATACCTCAACAAGCAATCAGTTTATATAAATAAAATAATCTTAGATTTTTGTATAATATTAAAGAGAAACTGATTCATAAACAAAAGGACAAACAGTCTGGTGCTACAGTACAGGACAAATTAAGCAAAATAGTTTGCAGTGTAATAAATAGCATACTTACTTCCATACATGTAAGGCTACATATAATGTTATGACTACCTGATTTCACAGACTACCGTGAGACTGGGTTCTTTGAGGGTTAAGTGTGAGAAGATGGAGATTTTTGAGCTCCTACTGTATGGTAGCAACACGAATGAAAAGTTTAAATATGTTAGCATGGGGACGGCTTGAGCCTAGTGGTTAGTGCTCGTCCCATGTATGGAGGCTATCTTTTCAAGCGGTTTTGGAATTCGAACTGTGGCTCCTTTGCCGTATCTCATTCCCCACTCTCTCTCCCAGATTTCTGAATCTTTGCACACCCTATCTCTAAAATAAATGGAATAAAAGCACAAAAATAAACCTTAAAAAAATGCAAACATGGACAAATTGAAAATAAGTGTTTCCCACACATAGACGATACCTGGACGGGCCGCCAAAGTCAATTTCTGGCTGCCAAAGTATATTTCAGAGAGAGAGTGCAGGCGCGCGCGAGGACCATATGGCTCCGTGCAACATGGTGAGTAAATTTCAGAGGGCTATCCGCCACAGTGCGGGTAAATATTTTACCCATCATTCATGGATGAAAACTATGCTATGAGTAGTTATGTAGCTGCAGCGACTTTTCCCTGCTCCTCTCTCTGCTGTCATGGCTGTATCGCGGGGGCACGCTGAGACACACCAACATATAGCCTACATTGCTGCACAAACGGGCGCGCGCGCACACACGCACACCCACACACACGCACGCAATGAATAAATTATTTATAGTATATAGACATTATGAATCTCTTATACTTTTTAATGTGCAGTGCACTTTTTGCCAACATCCCAGTTTCTTTATCTGGTAAAAATGTATAGTGACAGAACAGTCTATTTATAGTCCTATATTTCATTAAAAAATACTAATTTGTCAGAGGGAGGTGAGTGGAGGAAGTGAAATTGCTGACAGCAGTCTGTGGTTTATCGGGTTAGATTTGAGCATGGAGCTGCAATAAGACAAATTGGTTGCAAAGGGAACACATGAAGGAATATGATTGCATGTATGATTGTACCATAGACTATTGCTATCTTTCTCATGCCTATCTTGGAGATGGGTTTGAGCTAAAGCCTGAGACAAGGTTGTCAACTGATTGTTGGAGTTGTTGAAGACCATCACATCTGCAGAGCAATGACAAAAATCTTATATGTGTCATATTGTTGAAATAGATGGAACATACCTCCAGTATCCTGTCTGGTATGCACAACAAAAAACACAATTCTCCGTGTATCAGCCCCACTCTGACATCTCTCTATTAATGCATGTCCATAGGTCACGTTTGTGCATGTGTGTGTTTTGGGCCTTAGTGTGTAAGTAGCATGTCTCTCAATAACGGAGTCCAAACCAGAATTTTCCCTCTGGCATTAATAAAGTATATTAACAGAATTTAAAGAAATTAACAAAGACATTTTTTTTTCATGTTAGATTTGAGTTATTTAATTCATCTTAACTGAAATGTGTATGAACATCATAAATGTCTTTATACAGATTATATATTATACGGTATATATGATGCACTTAGTTGTATTTTTAGCAAATTTAGATATGGCTACATTTTAGATTGCAGATCCCAGTATTAAGATTATAGACACATTTAGTGAGTTAGACCAGTTAGTGGAAATGAACACATTCACTGGGCAAATAAGAAAATAACTTCAACATGCCATATTTATTTCTTATGTCACGTTTTCTACAGCCTCTACTGTATCAGGGTATGTTGTGAATGGCATTAGATTATTGATATTAAAGTTTAATATCATCAGCCAGTCACATCTGCAGAAATGATCATCTGTGGCTGACACTCATATTACATTTTAAAGCCTTCATTGTCTGATACAAAGGGGGAGCTGATGTTAATGTGCATTCCTATTTATTACTGATTCCATTTGAGGAAACTGCCAGCCAGCTCAACCTACATACGTTAAGATGATAGAAAACATGGAGCTGAGACATCCTGTCTAATGTACAGCTCACTGTGAAACATTGCCTGGAAGGAGTTAAACAAAGTTTTTTGGGGGGTGTTATAGTTTCGTATTGCAGACAGTAAAAACAACTTTATAGAAATATTTTCTCTTTTGGCAAATGTTCTGGGTTTCTCTTGTCAGTCATGAGGAGGCATCAGTATGAAAATGAGTACCGGTATGTGTCATACCCAGTTAATTCTCCTCACTGATCATTTCAAATTAACAAATCTAATCAATATGACAATAAGAGTCTCGAGACTTCCTCTCCATCATTATTAGAGCGGTAGCCACAAAGTGGAGTCAGTTAGCTGCAGACCTCGGCAATGAAAAGACAGCTTTCTTTACTTTATAGTGCGATAGGTGAATCCATTATGTTTATATGTTAATGAAAATGTAAATTTTTTTCCTGTTCAGTGGCTGATGAAAACAGCCTGAGCATTATCTGCCGACAAGGTTGTTTTCAGAGGTGAATCCATTAAAAACATGTCGTGAATCAATACACTGCTGTTAGTTTATCCTTCTCGTCATTAGATGGTGTTTACTCGGTGAACATAACATGATGTTCGTTTGTCAGGCGGGACTCCTCAGCATTGATCCAGCAGACCTCTTCAGAGCACTCCGATCGAACATCAGTGTGGAGGGTCACAGAGGTACACGTGGTAATATCCACCAATGTAAGGTAACACCATTCTACAGTACTTCATGTTTACAGTAGTGCTTTTAATTTAGAATAAGTAAGTCGATGTCCATTACTTAGGTTTTCCATTTGGTGCTTTCATATCCCTTTTCTAAACTACATTTAAATAGGAGATATTCAATCACAACTTAAGTCACAAGTTATTTTACT
The DNA here is from genome assembly GCA_020745685.1 of Tautogolabrus adspersus. NCBI lineage: Eukaryota > Metazoa > Chordata > Actinopteri > Labriformes > Labridae > Tautogolabrus > Tautogolabrus adspersus. The sequence continues at coordinate 21,586,674 of CM036534.1, forward strand.
GATCTTAAAAGTTGTTTTTTTATAAAAAAATGTAAATTTTAATTGAGTACTTTTTAGATTTTTGATGTCGCACCACGTTACTGGTAACAGTTTTAACACTTAGAAAAATATATATCCCTTCTCGTAAAATCAACCCATTTCCTCCAAAGATGTCAGCCCAAGATGACTCATCCACTGATAACTATGTCTGATGTTGAACGAGCATGATGTGTTTGTATAGAACAAGCCAGAGGGTGCTGTGAAGTAATCAGATGTCTCTTAGAAGTGCTTACTGGTCCAAAGCCTTACTCTGCTGATATCGAGAATTCTGTTTTAGGGAGGTTGACGTTCATCATCTCCTTCCTCTAAAAAATGCTTTGGGGAATTTACCTCAAGAATTAAGTTGGATGACAACTTTTCCTCAACACTTAAAGAGGACATATTGTGAAAAATCCACTTTTACAGTGTTTTTGAAAATATATTTGGGTAACCTGAATGTCTATCGACCCACAAAATGTGAAATAAACCCATCCAGTCCTTTGTTTGTGGTCTGCATTAGTCTCACAACACAGAGAAAAGTGCTCCGTTTCAAATGTTCTAAAATGTGGTAAAAGAATACCCTCCCCTCCCCTGTTTTCTTCACCCATGGACTCCAACCTCAGCCTAGAGCAAAACTTTTATGCAGGTCCGCCGTTTTTATTTTCGCTAGTGAAGGAATGATGCCTACGGGGAAAGCTCAGAGGGGGGCTCATTGCATTTAAAGAGACACACACACCAAAACGGAGCGTTCTGAGAGAGCTGGTTTATACAGGGTCACAAACCTCCTCTGGTGCTTGATTCATGTTATATTTCGACCAAAGCACAGCACAGATGTTTCATTTAGACCACAGGGGACTGTTTGAAAAGGTGAAAAAGGGGGATAATATGTCCTCTTTAAAATAAATGAATTCATTCTGGTTTTTCTCTTGTCCACCCTTCTCTGTTGATATTTACTGAGTGACATACATTTTGGGGGGGAATAACACACACTGTACAGGTAACACCTGGTCAGTAAAACAAAGCCTGATGCTTGTACTCACTGATGTGCAGATTTTATATCCCACTCCGAAGTCAAAGCGACACTGCTCATCCATGGAATAGTTGATGCCGGGAAGTTCAGGAAGCTGTGGCCAGTCGTGTTTGAAGGGGTCGTCCAAAAGACAGTCATACGTGCTTCAAAGAGAGATAAGAAGAAGAGGTATTAAGCCTTCCCATGATGATCTGCTCACAAGGAAATTTAAATGCTGCTGATATTGTTTGCTGCTGTTTATTCACACATATCAGATCCTTCCGGTTTATCTGTTCCCTTGATGAATTTAGTATAAACAAAGACTGTTTTGAAGAAATCAAAATGGATTATCGTGGTGATCGATTTGTGAAGTACTGTTTATTTATCTTGAGTTTGGTAATTATTTTGCCCACTGCGATCTATTTTTATTTTATTTTTTACCAGAAGTGAACATATTGCTTAACCTCTCACCTGATTAATTGGTTGCAGTCATTGAGAATTTTTTAATCACAGTTAGCCATGCCCTAAGGCCCCCTGCTTTATCTGCGATTTAGCCCTAAATTAAACATAGCCTAGAACATCTTTTTTGCCACCTTAGACACTTTGGAAAGTGTTTGTGACTGATCATGTTGTACTGTACTTTTAGAACTGGTGTTAGATTTGTATACGATACGATACGATACACTTTATTTTCCCCCTGGGGGAAATTTGTCTTGGACTCAAAGTGCTGCCGAACATCCAGCTGCTTCCACTCAAATCAATAAACAAGAACAATAGAGAAACCGTCCACACAAACAAAAAAGGCACATACCGATACCGAACAACACAACATATATTGCACATAACCCATATTGCACAACAAGTACAGAACACAAGATATATTGCACATTACCCATATAACAAAGGTAAGAGAAGATAAAAAGCATACAAGGACACCATGACACTATTGCACAACCTACACAGCCTACAGCAGCACTTGAGTCCGGGTCGCAAGCAGGGCAGCGCCACCGCAGTGTGTCACATAATATGTATATTTATGTGACACACTGCTTGGGGATAGGAGAAAAGCATTTTGTCTTTTCCATGTATGTAGATACATGGAAAAAAAAGACATGAACTTATTTGGACAATGTTTCTTGAAACAAACCAACTGAAAAATAGGATCTGTTTGTCACAAAAAATCACGAAAATCCTTTTTGCAATCGCCCACTGCTGGAAATTTGAAAAATCGCATGTTTATGGCATTAATGCATATCGAGATCAAAGTATAATGTATTTTCCAAGTTTCAAATCTATCAGTACTTTTCTTACTCATCTTACTTATTGATCAATCATCCAAAAAACAAGCCTGTCCTGTCCTATACTCACAACTCCTGCCCTGAGAGTTTTTTTTTTCTGAGTTGTTGTAATTGCTTCAACTGTTTTTATTTGCACAAACATTAAAAGCATTCCATCATCTCCAAGGGCTTGAAATTGAATGTTAAAACATCTGCAGGAACACAGACACACACACACATTTCCTTCCTACACTTGTTGGAAGGAGACATTAGTCTAATTGAGATTGTAAAGGTACCAATATAAATATAGTTATGGAGCAGGTTGCTGTGTATAAAAGAGTTAGATTGTTGTAGTATTTGCAGTATTTAGAGAGGGTGTGGATTGCCCTTCGATATACTGATACGTATACATGAAAAAGACGGTGAATTTAAACAATGGAAATGAATAATACATAATTATTATCTATGTGTTCTTACCAAATCAAACCATACATCAGACTGAGAGCAGCTGGTATTCAACATTTCGTTGTAGTTCTTAGTGAGCAGCTTAACACTGCATAATAGAGTGTTTTGTTGTTATGAAGCTCCAAAGTGCTCACTTGTTTAAACATGAACCACTTTGATACCTGAGAATATCCTGACAAAGTGGTGCTAAAAGCTTTCAGATATTGTGTAATAACAGTAGTTATGCATTTATATTTTGCTTTTTTTTAAACAGATTTGGCTGCATTATGTCCAGGTGGTGAAAAGCAGATCAGCTTAGTAAAGTCAAACGCGCTTTTTGAAGAGTGTAAAATGATTTTTAAACAACTATAAAGACTCACTGCTGTCCCCAGAACAAACCTTTCACATTACCATCCGTCATTATCACTCTGCAGTTATACTCTCCACACGATGTAGTGATTTTTCCCTGCAATGGATTCACCTATACTGTATAGCCTGGAGCAGCTTTAAGAAAGGGGATTCTCTACGGCGATTGATTGCACATTGCAGTTGCCATCGCCTCTAATACGCCATCAGTAGTTTGGTGGCAATGCTCTACTGAACTCTCCCGGTCAGGAATTGATTCTTGTGCAGCTGAGGGGAAAACATAATGTGTGTGAACTGAACACAGACCATGGAGGCATGCAATGAGCCTCTCAGTGTGCAGTCTATAGGGATGGGAGGATACTGTTTTATGTGAAGGAACACATTTCAAATGCTAGAAATTAACATCCAACAGTGTTAGTGCTTTAAGAATAATTCTCAAAAGAGGTACAGTAATGTTGGTTTTCAAGACCGTAAAGATGGAACATAAATACATTTAAATTAATGCTGTAAACAAACACTAGTGACAGGAACAACTTTCACATCACAAAATGGTTTGAAATGTTTTATCAACAGGTGAAACACTCCACCACTTACACATTTCAAAAACATCTATACAATGAGAATAAAATAAAAATGTCCTTTGTTTAAACACCATCCATGCATCTACCCATTAGCTTCAGCTACTTATCCTAAACCGTGTATGCTTTTCAGGTGATTAATGAAGTCTTACACTTGTGGCTTATAAAAACCACACTGCACTATTTGACACATTGTCCAGTTCGGAATTGTGATATCATTATCTGTACAATTCTATTAACAATTAAACTAACACAGATAAAGTGACAAGACATATCTTTTCAAAAAGTTGTAATGTTTTTTCCATAAATCCTTCAAAATGATTAAAGGACCTACAAATCGTGTCTTTAAATAACCTTATTTGTATTGTCTTAACTGCAAAGCAAATCCCTTGTAATGTACCTTTAATTAATCTAGACTGCACCTCTGCCACCTTTCACCACTACTTGATTATTTAAGGCACCTGTTGAGTCAAATGTGATCAATAACTGAACATCATTCTACTCTTTTAAGAAGATGCCCTGGAAACAATCCGCCCACTTTGCTGTGAAAGTCAACATGAACTTACTGGATGTATCTCTTGAGCTCTTGTCCGCTACACATGGACCAGTGGTATCGATGGAAGGCCGCCTGAACCAGAGGAGCCATCACGCTTCCCATTGCCGTCTCGTCTCCGCAGCGGTTCCCCTGGCCGTCGTGCTCCATCCCTAACCTGCTCGCACAGGGACAGACAGGAACAGTTTTATACATGTGCAGGACACCAAATAGATGTGTTTTACTTTTTGATAGCAACTTCTATCTTGCAATATCACACCGATCTAAAAGACTGACCAATAAAAGATTACTTAACAACATAGATGAACAGGAAATGGAATCAATAGCTTAGTTTTGAATTCTTGCTTTACATATCTATTGTTTCTTTTCAAAACAAACAGACTGCACTTAAGTAAAAATGGAACATGAGAGAAAATGATCAACACAAGCTGAATAAAACCAAATTGAACCTATTCTGTGATGACAACAACAACAAGGTAAGTCAGATCTTTGAATTTTCCCTTCTGTGAAATAACATCTTCATTTGTAATTAACTTAAATTAAATTATTTCCGGTGCTTGGGGACATGAGAGAAACTTTTCAACTATAAATATCATAATAGAATTGTAAAAAGGCAGACAAACCGTTATATTTGATCATTGAGATATCAAAATAAAAAAAAATCCTCTCATTGTTTTATGTGTGTATTTTCTTAAATATATTTTGCCTTTTTTTTTTATAGAGTAAACAGGAAATGGATGGAGAGATGGATGGGGAATGACATGCAATAAAAGTCTTCAGCTGGAGGTAAAATAGTGTCATAGCTTGTAATTTGTGACTGGTTGTCAAACCCAATATGAGCTTACCTATCATGAGGATGTAAGGGTGGCAGTGATCGGGAATTTAAGTAGGTTCATTATTCATGCAAATTTGTCGCAAACACTTGCCAAATACACAACACTCTTCAAGCTGCTCGCTAAGTTGACTTTTAAGACTTTGCAGTGGGTGATGGAATGAACAGTGTGTGATTTTACCAGTCTGGTTTTTAGTTACACAGGTTTTGTGTCTAAAAAAAACGACAAAAAGAAGTTTATTACAATGAATAATGAGTTATTTTGTTCTGCTCTGCTTTTAAGGAAAGAGGTTTAACATGGATTCTTTGAAAACACCCACTGTGCAGTAATACAAAGTGAGTAGAGAGCATGCTTCAAAGCATGTTTGATGTTAACGTACAGATGTGAACAAATAATTATTTCCCCACTGGGATAATGAAAGTAGAGAGTAATCACAGTCTGTATAGAAAAGTAATCAAATAAAGCTTACTTTGTTATTCAGAAGAACTTAATCTAATCAGAATGAAGACAAGTCAAATACACTGCCCTGACCAGCAACAAATGATCGGTTCAAAAAGAAAGATGGTGACTTCATTTTTCTGCATATTAACAATTGTCTTGCATCATTTGTTCCAGCGCTGTGTGTTATTAAGTTGCCTTTCCTGACACTCATGTCGATACTGTATATCTTAATTTAAAAATCAATGAAATGCAGTGTAACTGTTGTCATGTTTGGTTAAACAATATTACTAATACTAATCCACAACCAATCACAGTGTGTGTGTGTTAAATAGTGAGAGGAAGCCAAGACAAAGATGTGTTTTCTTTTTTATGAAGGCCGTATTGTTGTGTGTGCAGTACATCCTGTGCTGCCCTTGTTCTGAATGACAGGTCATGTTGTACTTAATAAAATACAGTAAGCATCAATATGTGCTTGTCAGCACATCAGGCGTCAATAAAGCACATCCCAATGTCAACAGCACAACTTCGTGTTCAGTTATTTTTAGAACTGCATGAAATATTGAAGCAGCTTCTGCAGCTTCTGCATTATCAGCTTCGGCATTTTCTTAAGCAGATCATTTCTCTTTCACTTTCTAAGATGATGAATCTAAAGATTTAATGCAATCTACTTACAGATGTAAAATCAACTACCACGGGTTGAAGAAGGGGTTAAATGTGTTTTTTTTTTAATAATCATTGGCTCTGTAACCATTGAATTTTCTATGTCTTTATTATCTGTTGTTATTACTGTGTGTACATATACCTGTGTGTCTGTCTCAATTTGTATCCATCCATCATGTCTCTCTTTTTGTACTTCCTTCTATCGCACTCAGCACATCCAGTCAAAGCGGATGGCTGTTCACCATGAGTGTGGTATTGTTGAGGTTTCAAATACAAGAAAATAAAAAGGACAGCACTTAGACAAGTTATCTTATTTCTCTTTCTGTCTTTTGTAAATTGCCAATGTATGAACAAAATAACACCTCTTAGAGTTGTGATACACAAAATAAAGGTCGATTTCCATACATCAGGGGCTTTGTTATGTGGTATTACTTCCTTATAGTGGTGACAGATTGTCTATTTGACTGATTCAGAAAAGGCACCTAGACTCAGCCCGGCTGTCAATTTAATGTGCGTAAGGCAAGTGTACCTGACACAACTTGTACCTGTCTGTCTTCTGTTCTCTTACTGCTGATTAAATCAACATCCCATCAGACTATTCTGCCACAAAGATCCTCTGAGGATCGTATTGAGCCCCTGTTTGAATAGTAATTTGCCACCAATATTATTCTGACGTACAGCAAATGTGCTCAAAATGTCTATTTTTTCAGAAACCTCTTATAGTACTTTATGTATATGCAGATGAAGTCATTTAAATATAGACAAACTAAAGGTAATCAAGCCTTTTCTGTGAAACACTTAAATGGCCTTTTAAGCATGTACATGTACTCTTCCTGGTTCTATGGTCACATATTAAATTAAACACATGGTTGCCTGGAAACTAGGGGTGGCCTGTCTTGAATAAAGACAACCCGGATCCCCCATTGGATAACTGAATGCCTGAGGAAACAGTGATGTGACTGCTTCATTACATGGATCGACATGTCAAGCCTGATAGACGGTCCTTTCGGGGTTAATTACCGCAAAGAGGGTATGCGCCAGCTCTGGATTATTTTCTTCTTCTTCAGTTGTCAATGAAGGTAACACATGGGGATAAAGTGAAGAGATGCTCAAACTCCACCACAGCTCACTCTTATCAAAATAATATATGAAACTCCAGTTTTAAAGCTGATCATTTAGATTGTATGAAAATATTCTGCTTTAAATGGTACAATTGTGATCAAAAAGTAACATATCTAATATCCAACTGCACAGAGTCCTAGAAATTATTTAACAGGACTGCACTTGGGAGACCAACTCTTCAGTTACTGGAGAACTTTCAGCTATCGTCTAATGCTGTTACATGTATATCTCTCTGGGTGTGATGCGAAACATTTAAGGGCTTCAGGTGTAGCCAGTAGTAAGCAGTGTTTCCCACAGAATGACGCGATACCTGGGCGGTGGAGTTTGCGTGGGGTGCAGGGGATCGACATTTAATCTTAGGGTATATTTTAATATTCTGTTGTAATTATATCAAATGTGTTTTTCCTTTTAAATAAATGTAGTTTTTGCAACACACAACGTTAATCTGCTCAATTTATCGGAGATTTCGTGATTAAAGTCATAAATTTAGGAGAATAAAGTCGTTCATTTATAAGAATAAAGTCGTAAGAGATAAAGGTCATACACTTACGAAAATGAAGTTGTACATTTATGAGATTAAAGTCTTTATTTCAGTCTATGGTTATATCAGAAGAGCAGCAGCTGTCTATATACGTAAAGGAACGTGAAGCATCTTGTGAAGTAATACTTTAGTATAGGTTTCACGGATAAGGAAATACTTTCTTGTTTAGTCTGTAACACAGATTGACTGAGTATTAACTCTCTGTGGAATGATCTGCTCTAAAACAACAGTATGACTAGGTCTCAAAATATCCGTGTTGTTGGGGCTTTACTCATGCAGATATGAAACTACACATTCTTTTGGAACATCAGCATCACATTGTCACTAGTTTCAGGACCTTGAAAAGACACTGCCAGATACTGAGGCTTTTCTGGAGAAAGAACCACACAGACTTGGAGGAAATTGTCTCTTTTGGGACAGAGGCTTTGAGGGTTCCCCTTTCATCATTTTCACGCAGGCGGATGGCTGCTCTTCTGATACAACCTTTCAGAATAATCATTTTAACCATAGCCTAATATAAATTGATTTACAAATTTAATATCATAAATTTAAGACTTTGCCGCCGTAAATGTATGACTTTAATCTCAAAATTGTATAAAAGATTTTCTTTAACCTGGCCCTGATACTCCATTGTAGTTCTGGGCTAGGTATCTTATACTGTATGTGTAAAACACAAGAATTAAAACGAATATATGTCATATCTTCCCACATATCTAATGAAAATGAATCAAACCAAGCTTTAAAAGACCCACTGAGCATTGAGTAAGAAGTGCAGAAATATGGGATCAAAACAGCATAAACACATGTTTTGCTAAATCAGTAGAGCTTCACTTACAGTATTTCAATTAAGTTTTGTTTTTCATTCTCTTCATGCCCCCATTTATCTCCACAGCTTAGGAAGAACTAAAGAATCTCTTAGCTGTGCTTTAGTTCAAAAGCTCTGATGCTGTCTCAGAAATAGTGAATAGGCTTTTTTTTTACTTTAATAAGACTAATCTGGAAATTAAATTCAAAGAATTGTCTCAAAACACCCCTCTAGGATCTCCTTTCAGCACTATGTGTGTGTATGTGTGTGTATGTGTGTGTGTGTGTGTGTGTGTGTGTGTGTGTGTGTGTGTGTGTGTGTGCGTGCGTGCGTGCGTGCATGTTCAGTACAGCCCCTGGATTCAACTGGTTTGATATGATTCTTTACTTGGAAAACTTATGTTTTCCTGTCCCTGATATTAAAACCCTCTGTTCTTCTGTCCCCAGGGTCAGCTGCAGAGCAAACTACCGTGAAGTTGGAGGATTCAGTGTCGCGCTCTAGGACAATTCAGAAGGATGGATGCTTGCTGTATCAGCTGGTTGACTCTGTCAAACAGCTGCTGCGCCAGCTTCAGGACAGTTTTTCTTTTTTTTGACACCACCATCCTCCCTCCTTTTTAAAACAGGAATTTCAATTTCAACAAACCCTGAAAAACATGTGTTGTTCTGTTTCTTAGGTTAAGTGCCACAGATGATGTAAAGGCCTAATGAATCTGAACATTTAAAACCAATTTGTGTGTCTTTCTGGAGTAAAATTCTGTTTGAATTTGGAGTTTAAGCACAATGACTCTAAACATAGTGTACCTGTCTGTCAGCGTGTTTTGCATTTACAAAGTAATTCGATAAGTGCTTTCTGACATTTCATCCAGCTGTGATTTGAGCTCATGTGAGTGTTGTTGTCTCTACGTACTGTGGGCGTGTGTGTGTGTGTGTGTGTGTGAGAAAAAATTAGCGAGAGTGGAGTTGATGGTCCACATATTTTGAAGGTGAAAGGGCTTTATTTGTGACTTATGGCCTTTTTTAAATTGATCTCAAATCCATAGGGATCCCAGCTTTTATTTGAGTCAAGCTTGTTAAAAAAGGGAGGCCTTCATTCCTAATTGGTTCCTCTTGATCAGTTTAATTGGTCAAAATATAGTGTCGGCCCTTGTTTTCTGCTCTTGTTTTGCCTGTTGAATTTTACTTTGTTGCACTGCAAATACAAACGTAACGATTCGCCCTTAAGACTAATTATTTTTAGACTCAAGTCCTTGAGCTATTAAGTAAACAAAACGTCTTCCTTCCTTATCAAGGATTTACATTTTGAGAGATTTGCACAATTAGTGTGAACATTATTCTACACTTCTACAAACCTAGTATTTGCTTAATGTTTAACATAGCAGTTTATATGCCTGTGTTTTTTGGACGTTTGTTCAATAAACATTCTAAGAGATTCAATAAAGGCTAACATGTTCAGACAGAGAGAGCTAAAGGCTAAACATAATGGTTCCCTGTGTCACCAACCCTAGTGATCACAGGAGAAAGAGCCTCAGGTAAATGCTCACACAACATGTGCAGCTGTGGTATAATGCGGAGGGCAATTATTTCCTTGACAATCCAGCACAGTGTCAACTGTGGAAGATGGATGTGTGTGTAGGAGTTTCCAAAAACCTACACGGACAGAGAAGGAAGATCATAACAAGAACCTACACATGTCCGGTCTCATGAGCCACAACAAAGGCTGAGGAGAAGCCGTCTTCATGGTTAAGTGTGCAGCTCCGAACTGGGTGACACATTCCTGTGACTGGAGCATAACCTGAAAGAGAAGAGGAGAAAGTATGAAGGTTATTGTAAGATGAAAATTGAAATCAAACTAACCTTTTTTTTTAAAAAAGAGAAATGACCTTAAAGGAAGAATGTGCAACATTTTAAACATAAATAATATCAGAAATCAAGTACGGTATATCTTGTGCCAATGTCTCTCTGAGTCATGACTGTCGACAATGAGCGCAAGTCCCGCTGGCTTTGTTGTTGTCTAAGCCGTGTTTACATCAGGTTTACAAGGACGGGCGGTCGACTCCTCTCCTTGCATATAAAAGCTGTTTTAGTCAAGGTTCAAGGTTTCTTTATTAGTACCCAGAGGTAAATTAGTCAAGGACTATAAGAATAACAACGCCTACTCACTGCTTATGTTGATGTCACGTAAGCGTTTTAAGATCATAGCCATCCTGTGTCAATTTATGTGCAATGTGAAGTTACAAGCTAACTAAAGTGTGCTAACATTAGCTTTCTAACACAACAATGCAGGCCACAGGCAATTACAGCTCGAGACAAGGACAATTTTGTCTGCCGCTTGCGCTAAACTTCTCCATGCAAACCTGAGTGGAAAGGGGTTGGAGGTGTGTTTGCTGGAGGAGAGCGGAGGCTTTTAGTGTGGCGGAGGTGCAGCCAAACAGCAGTTTGTTTTGGTTTCATGCTGGTGCTTAAGGGCGACATCTCCTGGATCAAAAAGTTGCACATTGTTCCTCTAATGTTGGCAATAAATGCTTTACTGTTGTTTTGGCTTCTCATTATTACTAATTGATCAAACTGTACCTGATTTAAAGTTGGGATGTGCAACTTATCTGAGAAAACCATCTTCTTAAGTGTTAATTTGTGCATGTGCATGACATGTGGAGTCAAATCATATGATTAGCTATATGCCGAGCGACAAGACAGGAAGCAGATAATAGCAGAGTGAGAGTCAAAATGTGTTCTTTTGGCAAGGCAGGAAGGAAGCGTCTCCATGTTTGTCAGCATCATGATTATTAAACACGCCTGCAATTCATAATGTGTTCTCGGATTTCCTGTTACACTTTCATCAGATTTGATTGCATCACCCCCTGCAAAAAATATTGTTGACATTAATAGCAGTCTGTATTGACGCTACAGATGGCAGCTCTGAGTAACCTTAACAGTACCACAGTTGAAATAAACATGCACTCCTCATTTAACCCTGTGTTCAGCAATGTTTTTTTTGTATTAAAAGACAGAAACAAACCTCCTGCAGCAGCGTGAGCAAAGATTAACCTTGTTTGGCACCAAACCTACAAATATTGTTTTACAATGAAGTGAACCACACACTGCCAGGCACAGAAAGACATTAGTGAATATTGATTGTGGCACAGTACTGCTAATATACATAACATTCAAGGCACGGTGCCAGTGATAGTGATCTGTCCTGACTTTCAAATAAATCCACTTGTAAGTTAGACATCCAACCACAATAAACACAGTCATCCCATGAATGGAAATCTCATATCTCCAGTTTTTTTTTTTCTATTGTCACAAGAGTAAATAATCATAGGAAATATCAAAACCTGTTATCTTCAAAGGAGACAATGGCCTTGTTGTTTGTAGATAATAAAGGGATATAAGCTAGGATTTCTTTATTCTATAAAAAAAACTATTGTTCTCACAACATTATCAATTTAGTTACGCCAAAATATTAGCAGCCTACCTTTTCCACAAAAATATTACTTTGTCATGAATCATTTATGAAACAAATTCCACAGAGAAAGAGCTCAATTGAAATAACAAAACTGACCAAAAAAAGGTTTACCCACACTGATATTGAGATCACTTTAAAACTCACTTAGTGAAATGCTCTCTGTGCTCCTTCAGACAAACCACATTGACTCTTCATGCGTTATGCCTCCAAATGGTTTAATTTACTCTGGGAATTGGGGACTCAAGTGTTGTCTCCTTTGCTTTTACAGTTCAGGTCCAGCTGCCCTAAATTCATCTGATGGCCCACTTCATCGTTACTATGCACGAACAACACAGAGCAACCTGGGATCATTTGAAGGCCTGCACGCTGCCTCTCATTAGAATTAAGCCAAACAAACATTAGTGAAAACACAAGTGATAGCTTAATCTTGGTCATGCTATGTTTCATAACGTCAAAGAAATGCGTTAATTTCTATTAATTAATTACATAAAGAATATCACGTCAAAAAAAGTAACACTGATTAATTGCACTCTGACGTCAAAGGTCAGCGATCATACGACCGACATGCTAGAAATACCAAAGGCTTTAGATTTTTATTATTTTATCCATCCTTGTAAGAAGTTCAGCTGCCGTACAGAAGCACATTCTTTTCGATCATTGCGGTCCGTCACTGAAAAGAGACGAACTGAAAGAGGGGCGAGGCAAGCCACCTGCAGAGAACAGAGGTAGAGGGATATTTCAGTCTGGAAGAGTACACCTTGCACGGCAATTCTATTCATTTAATATCATTACAGTACATGTTAATTACATTAATTTTTCTGTCTGTTGCTAAGTTGTATTTTACATCCTCAATCTTTCTCAATGGGAGAGCGAAACGAGTCACCTTTGTAATTCGACTATGCTTAAAGATGATATTATCACACCCAGTAATAATCGTTTATATTAGTTTATCTGGGTTTAAATATTGTCATATGGATGAGCCGCAACTCAACTCAACAGGGGAAAAAAAAGAAGTCAGAATCATAAATCAGGCCTGAAACTTAATTTCTAAAAAGTGACGCCAACGCAAATGCTCCTTGGCAATCACAGTGACATATTTCTGTTCTCATTCTTCTCGGTGACTTTTGACTTTAAATCAAAGAGCATAATATTTTCTCACACAGTTGCACATCTTTATCCTGATGATTCAGCCATAGTCGTTTAATGTCTATCCAAGCCTCGCAAGTGCTCCAAGTGCCTTTCATCTACTGTCATCTGTGCAGAAAATAAATGTGACCTGACTTCTGGAACCCTTTTACATCGAAAATGTCTGCATGCACTTTAAAAAACGCTGTTGGTAAGTAGGCAAATAAACACGTGAATATGCATTTAAAAAGGAAACCCAATTGATTAAGAATCTTTAAAGCTTTTCTCCATTTGAAGCACATCATTCCCTGCATAGAGGCAACAGCTGAAACCCGATCAATAACCTTTTTGTTTCCAAATACAAACAAAAAATATCTCCTGACTCTCACATAAAGAACAGGTTTAGACCGTACTATTTTTTTTAAATTATTCAATCTACCACAAGCTAGCACTTGACAACAGTGGCAAGAAAAATGTCCTCTATACAGGCGAAACATGTAAAAATAGCCATCTGCCACGGATAAATGGGAAAGAGAGAAATGGATAGAGACAGACAAATAGACAGACTTCACAAAACAACAAACTAACAACAGATAACACAAACTAATATTAGGCAGGAATAGGTTTTCTTTGTTCCTATTGTGTTTGATGGATTGGATGTGCTTTTCATGGAAAACTGAACTGGCGTTTTCTCCTATCTTTTTCATCAACAGTTTCTATCAACCTATTATTTTCTGCTCACAGTCCATTGGGTGAAATCTGGTCAATTGTTGGTTTTACTTCATACCGTGGAAATTATACGATTCTGAAATATGTCACACTCAAATAGAGAAGATTAAAGCCATCTTGATTTACAGCGTGGCTCTCGTCCATCGAGGACTATCAATGGCTGAGGGAAGGAATGCAGAGAAGTGATTGTTTGATGTTTTCCCCAGACAGCATCAGAATTACTCTGCCTTTGACTAGCGCAATCCTACAGGAAGCCATGAAGTCTATCATGTCTTAATATATTCGATAGCATGAAAGAAAACTGGGTCTGCTCGACAGGGGAATTGTCTGTAATGATTGATAAACTAAAAAAAAAAGACATCAACTAGTGGTTTATTTCTTCCAAGAGATTTCAGCTTAGATGAAACACAGTTTGCAAAAGTATATATCATTACAAAAACTGCAATACAAATGGCCTGACAGTAAGGGTACCACTAAAAGCAACAATTCATGTTTTTCTTCACCACTGAGAAATAACTGATGGCTAGGGCTGAAGCACTTATCTTCTCTTCTGTGTCTGGAAAACATGAGAAGAAGCTTCAAAAGGTTTTATCTGTGAACACAACAAAAGTAAAGTGGGGGAAGAAAAATTGGGGGAAGAAGACGAAAAACGTTTCTATAAGTGATAGCAGTTTTATACTTGCTGAAGAACAGTACCTTATCAACTCAATGTCTTGAAAAAAATACAGCTGGAATAAATTGGAACACATCAGAAAGACTTTTTATTATAATTTAGTTCCAGACATCTTCATTTCTGGGCAAAGCTTAAATCGTTTTAGCTAATTAAATGTAAAAAAAACAACAAAAAACAAGGCAATTGGGATAGATGCTGTACTTAAGCCCCTTCTGCACTTGTTATCAAAGGGTATATATGGAGAATCACATGTTTGTCATTTAATATGGCTTTGAACTCTTTAGTTCAACTAGGTCTACTACAGATCTTCTAGGTGAAGATCAGTTCATAAAAAACAGTGTCACCTGGTGTCTATGAAGTGTGGGGTCATCAGCTGTTCTTCTGCATCTACTGTACTGCACATCTACATCTGCATCTATATCATCTACACAGTGCACAGTGGAAAATAGATGCACTCATTGCTGAACATTAAAAATAAACACGCCCACCTTTTGAATATCTGTGCCAGGCCAGGAAGGAAGAGAACATAATTGAAGGAACCTTCTTTTTTTATATATATATGTGGTTTTCTCCATATGAGTCAGAGAGGAAGAAGATGAAAAGTTTTGTCAGCATGGAAAGTATAGCTCATTATACTGCCACTTACTGAGTGCAGGCTTGTACCTATTTATTGTGCAGTGTCTCCCAAACAATTCAATGTGTATCTTCTAGATCAAACCAAAGCCCCCAGCTCATTGGTTCCCAAAGTGGGGGTCAGGACCCCCCGGAGGGTTGCAAGCCATAATATTCCTTCCATTCAAAAAGGATTTTTTGTAAAAAAAAAAGTGAAAGTCAAAATGGAATGAATGGTTCTAAATACTTCAAATGTAAGTTTGTACATGACCGCAACAATGGAGGTGTCTGCCTCTCTCTGCACATAAAGATGAACACACCTGTGTGTCCGTTTATTGAGTTTAGTATGACCACTCAGTGCAGAAGTCTATTCATGGAAATGACTTGTCTTCTGCTTCTAGCTTTATGCTGTCTTTTTGTATTGTTCTTTTGTGTTACCACTGTTCGGATAGGCCTAGTAGTGTGTTACAGTATATGCCATAACCAGCTCCAGGGACAGTGGGGGTCCCCAGTCTCTAATGGTATAGAACAAACAGGAGACTATACTGTCATATCCTATAGTTGAATTCTTCTGCTTTACAGCTGTGAAATGATCTCTTTTCCTTGAGTCAAATCTGATTCCAATCAATGAAACTTACAATGTGGCTTATCACAACACACCCATTAGAACTGTCTGTGGTACTGTCTATGCCTCCTCTGGTTCTTGTTTAGATACAACATTCAACTCTGGTGATGCAGATATTGCATTGTTATGATTATTGGCAATGCCACGCCACAGCAGCAACAAACTTAAACAAACTTTTGTTAGAGTATAACTGAAGCTAATGCACTTTGATATCTCACAGAATCAGAGAAGTTTGCAAGTGCTTTAGTCCTGTCAGGCAATCAAATACATGTCATGTGCCGGTATTCTGCAGCCTGTGAATATCTTTCCTTTTGTCCCCACAAAAATAAGAGATTTAGCAAATTAGCCAACGCTTGAAAACACAATGTTTGCTTCCAGTTAAAAACAAATGCACTGCTGTTCAAAAAAGGCATGAAGCAAGTTAAATGGGCTTTAAATGGTGCTGACTTTGGGTTTTTCGTTCCTTACCCTCATTGTTTCAGTTGGGCTGAAAAAAGAAGCAAGCTCGTTTTCTGGCAGACGGTGTAAAATGCCTTAAGCCTCGAATTTTATAGGTCTGTATAGATGAACAGAAAGTAAAGGAGGGTGCCAAATGAGAGGCACAAAAGGGCCTTAGGTGTTACCTTCAGTGGAAATGTTTAACTATCAGTGATTGATCTTGATGACAGACAAGGGGTTTTGATTGTTCATTGTTCTTTTTCAAGGGATACAAAACGTTCCATATGAAATTTGCATAATTACTTATGTTCTAAAATCAAGACAAGATGTTAATTCCATTGAAATGAATGTATGGCAGACAGAGCCTCTCAGAAATGTCAAATGTAAACCAAAGGATCAGTCATGATTACTAGGATGCCAATTTTGAAAGAAGGATGTGATTGATAGCCTCCTGTTATAGTCTTTAAGCACACTAGGCAGGTGACTCGTGTCTGTGTGTCCTCGGGGTCTTACCCTGCATCCCCGTGGGACCGAAGCCTTGGCGAGTGAGGAAAATTGCGTGGTCGTGGTGTTCTGCATGCTCAGGGTCGCCTTTCTGTTGCACAAAAGCCCATCGGCACACATTCTCCAGGCTCCGTGATGGGTTGCCTCTTTCGATGAGGCTGATGGACTGACAGAGGAGAGATAGAGACATATGCATAGCTCAACCTTAACTGTAAATGAACATGCTAGTTTTGTGTCAGCAGCATGAAATTTGGAAGTTGTAGACAGACAAAACACAGTTCGCCTGGTTTGATAATAAAACAGATAGATAAAACAGATATTTTAAGTCAGCAATCTAAAAATAAAAGCAGGCACAAATGCATTTCCAATAGGCTGTCACTGACTTTTCTGCACACTGTGTGAGCATCCATGCGTGGCTTTTTAAAGAATGTGTGAAAGGGTATTTGAGTGACTAACCCCTGCAATCTACATACATTTTCTTCCCTATTTAGCTTCTCTTATTCATTATTAATAACTGTGGATGTGTCACAAACCTTACTCAATGAGGTTGAAATTACCAGTCATCTGAAGTACTGAATATATGTATTTTTAATGGAAATAGCAGCATGAGAAAAACAATAATAATATTTAAACTGCTTCTTGTTTGGCCCCAAAATGTTGGCTTGATTTTGTTTTACTGTGCGTAAGAATGAAAATAGATTAGAAGCGCATGCGTGAGATGTCTATCATGATAGCTTAAAATAGATACAGAGAAGTGTTTAGTTTGCTTAGTTTTCTGTTGATGTACTCTTCTAATGACATTTTTGACTGGAATCCAACTACAGAATAAATATTTGTCACTTTCTTTTCCCCCTGTGTTTGCTATTAAGCCAATGATGAGGCTCGAAATCTTTCTTCAGCCACAGCCAATGAAATCG
This sequence comes from Tautogolabrus adspersus, assembly GCA_020745685.1. Lineage (NCBI taxonomy): Eukaryota > Metazoa > Chordata > Actinopteri > Labriformes > Labridae > Tautogolabrus > Tautogolabrus adspersus. Next base: position 21,604,412 of record CM036534.1, read on the forward strand.
TTTGGTCTGCTGCTTTCAGTGTGGGAAGGATAGATGGAAGTACTAGTGCTGACCCACTGCAGAAAAACATCCGACTTGTTGTCACTAAAGGCTCTGTTTAATTTATGATTTCACTCGGCCACAGCTTCTGGAACATTCTGGCCAGTGTTGATTATGCTGAAAGACTCCGACCATTGCAACTGAAGAGAAAACAACAAATGTGCTGTGCAATACAAAATTGCAAATTATATATTTTTTCAAGTCCTGGTCATAAGTTCAAATGTACTGTCTCCATATGCTCACGTCACTTAATCACAAAGGGAAATATTGCATTTCCACAATGTCACATTCATTTAGATTGAACGGAAAAAGTACTTTGATGTCATTGTTATACTATAGCCGACCCTGTTTTTTTTTATTGTTGCATTTTGTTATGATTCTTATCATTCCAAATCTCTATTTGTACGTTTTTTTTGCATAGTGAGATTCATTATACAAAAACCAACAACCAAATTTTACCAAGTGAGTCTGAAGGTATTAGCATTGGACAAATAAATACTATACTACACCTGACGGAAAAGTAATAAGCTACATCTAAGAAAAAATTATGTGTTTCTTAAAATATGTGTAAGTCAGAATGTGTCTGCTGCGTTAGCTGGTAAACCTAAGAATGGAAAAATCACTCAATTTGAGGGGTTTTGCACATACAACATTGTGCTGAACGTGAGCTATATTTTTATTCCTTTCTTTATTTTGTCAAAATATTATCTCCCTTCTGAGATAGAGGCCATTGTTTTTTTAAATTGTAACGTCTAGAACTGTATTTTTAGTCACACCTTGTCTTGCTTAAGGCGAGCCATTCAATTGGCAGGCTGAGGATGATATATTATATTTTAGTTTACAGTTAATTTATTGTTGGGCTGACTGTATACATGGTTTTCTTGCCCTTATAGGCTTTGCATATATCTGTAAAACGATTGTTTAGGAACACTTCCAAACTTTATAATAATATTGTAGCTGTAATTAGCCAGTCAAAAAAGGTATATACAGCTACTGCTTGTCAGGAACTGCTACTTTTCTAGCCAGCTATCTTGCTAATACTAACAGCTCAATAATCAAAAATGTAGTATTGTTGAGATGTGTTGATATCTTTGACTCCTGCCTCACTTCTGTCTTAAATCTTTATCACTTTGTGGGGACCTTTATCTGGTAACAGAGGATGGTAGGTTAGAGTGGAGGAGGGGAAAGTGACAGATTTCCAGTCTTTGACTTATCTGCTCTTATTCCTTCAAAGGTCAGCACTGTCAGGGCCATTTGCTTTACAATTTGCTACTCTGTGTGCATGTCTACTGACTGAAGCCATTTCAGGGAAGCTGATTGATTAAATATCAAAATGAGTCTGTTTTCAATGTTGGTGTGACATGGTCTTACAGGTAATCTTTACATACTGATTGTATGTACCTTACATTTTTTTGAGTCTTGTGAAGCCTTCTATATGTTTTATGTTATATGTGCTGAGCAGTACTTGAGGCTATGGGGACTATACCACACTTTCACTTCATATAGTCTGTTTCTTGTTTCTTTACAAGTTCTTGTATTTCACTTTTTGGTTATTGTGTTGTATCTTTTTTTATTCTCTGTGCATCTAAAAGCATAATACGAGCAGATCACCTTTGGCTCTGATGAACTGTAATCGATTTCAATTTATAATATCATGTTTATTTTAAACATTTGCGGCTTTTAATGAGTTAGGTATGAATGAAAATAAAAGTATTCACTAGCTGCCATCCAGTAATTAAAACTGAAGTATCTTCATGATGTGTTTAAATCAGTTCAGTTTTCTCCCACTATCTGCCACTTTCTGTGGCTAACTAAGTTTCTACAATTATCTGTTATAGTTTGGCATTTGAAAAACAAATGAGCTTTTTTGTGCAACTCACCTTGGCATATCCAAGCATGATCATCCTCACCAGGACCACGTTGATATGAACTCCCAGAGACTCGTCATGGTAAATCTCATTGACCTGAAAAGGAAGGAACACCAGTAATAAAGCAGATGGCAGTCATAAGTTCGCAAAAATATTATTTCTTTAAAGGCATCTGCATCACAGACGTCTTCCCTTCTTCTTAATGTTTTTACCTTATTTTAATATGGCTCTTTTACCATTTCTATCATTATTATTGTCTTATCACCTCTCTGCTGTGTTCTGTTATGTTGTTGAGTTACCCTCTGAGTATCATCTTTTAGCTTTAGTGAAAGCACTTCTAAACACATGTTTTAATAGGCAATACATAAAAGTTATTATTACTATTCTGTACAGACAGTATCTTTTGCAAGTCTTTCCATATTTAAAAAAAAATAAAATAATCCCCCTTTTGCTTTCCCTGAGACTTCTTCAGTTTGTTTTTCCTGCCAGAGGATAGTTTGAGGGAGTTGTCATGTACGTTTCATTTACGTGATTCAATTTCTGTTTTATTTTGACATGTGCGCTTCCTTTTTTTCTATTTAACTTCCTGCCTCTGTGTGTGTGTGTGTGTGTGTGTGTGTGTGTGTGTGTGTGTGTGTGTGTGCCTGCGTGTGTGTGCGTGTGTATGTTTACCACGTTTTTAATTGTGTGCCTAGCTTTTTTCATTTTTAACTGTCTGGTTTGCTCACTTCTGTCTGATGACGCTCATGTTCCAGTTTCTTTGCCAGTACTTTTTCAAAACCTTTCTTCTCACGTAGCTTGTGATTCTTTTGGGTTTTCATCAGTTTTCTGTACATTATTGATTTCCCTGTGGATGTTTTTTTGGTTTGAATTGTATTGGACTTGTCACCAAAAAGCATTCTGGACTTGCCTTAAATCTCAAAGTCTGCTTTTGGGTCCTTGACTTCTGAATCTTATACCAAACTTGACAGTTTATCTGTCTGAATGGAGAGTATTGCATGCTGTGCAGATTACAAAGTCCCACGAGGGAATTCTTCTCATCTGTGATACCTGGCTACGTCATAATATTGACGTTTCTTAAATTTTGGGTACATGAAGTGGTATTTTTCACTCAGATGGTTAAAATCTTATGTGAACACCACAGATAAAATGATAACAGACTGCAGGGAAAAAAACAAACAGATGCAGGGCAAACAGAATAACAGAGAAGCATGTTTAGTATGCAAACCATAGCAGCTCCCTGCAGGCTGTGAAATAATGTAAAGAGATCAGAGTGAGTCAGGGAGCCGGCCAGAGGAAGGACTCTCCTCAGATAGTCTGACCAACATTTTCCATCCGCTTCAATGCGTGACATTTTTTTCAAGTACATGAGCTCCAGCTGTGGCCCAGTTTTCTCAGTTCTCGGCTGTTTTACACCTCATTTTCTCAACATGGTTATCTTTCACAAAACCAGTGTGTGTTTTTAATCAGCAGGAGGATCAAATTTCCCCTTCAGGGATCAGCATGGCGCACTGTATCTGCAGGTTTCTGGGACATATTAAATACACTGATGGATTCAGCTATTAAATCACTGCATTGAAATGTTCACATATCAGCCTGAGGAGGCATAGAGTGAGGCTTTGAGCCTTGGTAACTTATGACAGATAATATCCAAATATATTATCATAATAAAGCATTTTAATATGAAATATGAATGAACAGGATTCTGATGGGTAAAAATGCAATGCATGAATATTTAACACACATTTCCGCAGCATAATAATGAGAAGTATCAAGGTGTACCTGCCCAAAGCCTTAATTTGATTGGATGTTATAAGTCAGTTGACAGCAAAGCACCTTATCCCTGTAGCTGAATCCTGAATGAAACCAAAGCGCAGGCTCATTTATATATTGAGTGAAAATAATTTGGAAATGTATTTCTGATTTTAAAACATGCAAAGGTTTTTAACAAAGAAGTTTAAATAGTTAAGGAGGATGGTAAAGCAGTAGACTGACATTCTCAGAAACATTTATGGGTTCTTTCAAAGTTGCAGTAAAATCATAAAAACTACACATCCTGTCACACGCCTAAATCAGCAATAATACACTTCACATTTCTGTTTAACTGTCAGATCTAACAAACACAATAAAACACGTTTGTGACACTTTATGAATATACAGGGTTGATAATATTTCGGTATTTCTCTTGGCTACCCGTCATTAAAGGTTGGAATTTATGGAATATTACTGGATGCATATAGGAGGCTAAAGCGTTAACCTGCCGGGAATGTAATGATTGATCTTTTGCCCCCTACAGTTACGCACCTTACAGGGGAAAGTTGTCTAAATTACAGTGCTTTAAAGTTGTAACACAAGTTGCACCTTTTTCACCAATGTTTTAAACCAGGAGTTATCAAAACAAAATGTGAATCATCATTACAACATGTTTACAACTTCCATCAATACAATTAGGTGCAATCAGTGTAATTGACATGATTTTTTTTTTTTTTGAATGAAATACAGTCAGTTTTTATGTATAAAGTACCAAATCAAAAGAAAAAAAACTGTGTGATTCTGAAAATATCGAGCAGGTCCAAACAGTCATCTACTCAATATTTACTCAAATGTAACTGAATCAAAAAGAGGAGGAACATCTTTGGTATGAGGCCAGGAAAAAAAATTGCTTGACTCAATTATAGTTCAGAAAATTTGCAAAACAAACTTTTTTTAGTGGTGCAACAACTGTGTCTCAAGCCGTGAAAATAGAGACTCATCTGTCCTTTGATTGTAACACTGGGCAGCGTCCACTTTCAGTTTAACTCCAAATGATCTGCTTTTATTTCATGTGGACACACATGCAGGTTGTTTTCCTGAAAATATTTCACATTTGGTTAAAACCTAATCTCTGAGGAAAAGAGTAATAAGGTGGGAAAGTTTGGTAACTTGGTATGTTGATGCGCGTTTCGCAGAGAAGTACTGCCTGTGACACATGACAAGTTGAATCAATGATGGGCGACGTTCATTGATGTCTGACCTATTGAAGGCTCAGTGTGATGTAGGTGGAGGCCTGTTTTGAGCGATGTTGATTTCCTGCTAACTGATTGACTGTACAATAGCAACCAAACGAATGAGTGAACAAATCAACATATCGACGTGCATTCTGACACTGCTGCATATGAGAGGAACTCATTATGAGCCTGGAGTGTGTGGACTGGAGCGACACAGAGTCACAGTGGGTCTCATTTTCTTTGGGCCACTGATTCATCACTAAGTTTATCTGGCTCATTGCACAATATGTCACTTTTCTCCACACAGGGGAGAGGAGGCGGACAAATATATGAAGCAGGCCAAGACACACCATTTTGCAGAATTAAAGTCAAATTCCTGTTCCCAATCCTCAGGACTGTAAAAAGAAGCAATCTCATTGAATGCAACAGCGCTGGAAGATGTTTTATTATGGGGAAAAATACAGATAAACACTTCTGATTCTGGACTTTTATCTTCTGGAAGAGTTACTCTCCTATATGGAATTTGCTTCACTTTTAACATTTCTGTAAGGGCGAGCTAAAATTGCACCCGATGTTCTTTTACTCCCACAAGCTGATCTCTTTTTTTCAGGCCATAATGAGCATCAGTTTCTAAACAGCCTGCTCCACACTTACAGAGTGACCTGATTCCCCTTACTGTATGTGTTCAGTCAAACATTTTATTTAGCCAGCTCACGTTCTGCAGTCCACAGCTCAAAACAGAAATGATAAATCTCTTCGAAGGGGAGTCGGGGTTTGATGGGGTTCAGATCAATACCACTAACTTGATTGCTTAGCCAGCGGACAAGTCCGTTTCGGAACAAACTTATTTTATATGTGCAATCTGCTAAAACATAAAGAAAAGGATGTTGTCCTTGGAACTTTAAAAAAATCTTTAAAAAAATCTTGATGGGTTGTTATCGTATGGTGTCTAAATAGACGCATGATTATGACAGTTAAAACCCTGCAACTTCGGAGAAACCAGCAGGCACCACTAAGTTTTTGAACGTTGAAATTTGCCACAGCCATTCCCCAAAAGCATACATTAGTTCTTTCTCACTTATTGTGCTCTTCTTCACTTATAGTACCGGGCGAGACCACAAGAGAACATTCAGGTGACTAGCTTGCTAGCTTTCGCATGTGAAAGACTGGGCTCTTTAATTTATGTTCTTGTTTTTCGTCTGCGCTGTTTTAATTTTACAAGGGAAAAACTTCTGGTTTGTTTCAAAGATGCTTTGTAAATGAAGATAAGCTGAGTTGAGATGGAATATAAAGTTAAGATAGAGACAGATCTGGAGTTCCCTTCAGCGCAGCATTTGGTGTATCATGTAGTAACGGAGGTTTTAAAGATCAATGATGTTTTTCGATAACACTTCAGTCTTTGATCACAGCAGCACTGAGGATGGTCTCCTGCTGTCTTTTGACCATGAGATGCACAGACATAATATAGAAATAGAATGTGCAGAGAGAGAAACTCCCTCTGCACTGACAACATAACATCAGCATGAACAGCATGGAAGCTCTCAGTATGGTGTCAAAAACATGCACTATATATCCACCTTAAAACCCAACTCAACTCAGCTTTATATTGAACTAAACCCAAAGTTGCAAGTAACAAAGTAAAACACTGAAAATGAAATTAAATATACATAAAATAGATAATTTGTATATTCAACTCTGTGTCAATATTTGAGCCTCTGTGACGTTTTCTTGTTTTTAAAGGGACGTCCAGGAAAATGCCAACATTAGACCTTTCTCTAAAACAAATATGTTGTGTAGGGTTGAGTTGAGATGCACAGTTATGCCTCATCAACTTGTATAGCATACACTAGCATGCATTACAATGTAGATATTGTTGCAGTATCTTAATGTCACCAACAGAGGTCCACAAAACTTTATGTCCCAAAAAAAAAGGAACTTATCAGTGCAACTTTTACCAATGCTTTGCTGGTGGTTTATATTATGTTTCTTTTAACTGGCTGTGGACAAGACATAACTTTTCATTGGACGCCCTTTATGGTAAATGAGTCGATGTGTAATAGCTTCTGTGTGACACTTTGATGAGAAATGTAATTTATTGATCTTTGACCACCAAAGAGGGAGAAGCTGATGCTACCAGGGAAGGCAATTTCATCCCCATGTGTGTTTTTTTTTTTATGAGTGCATCAAAGACTGAAACACATCCATCAGGAGCGAGAGCAATCTTGATTGTAGACTACAGTGACAAAACATATAGAACAATATAACTACTGTCAGACCTCTGAGGCACAGATGCCCTTCAGTGTAACACACAGACAGGACAAAACAGAAAATAGTATGCACAAACACACAAACAAGCCAGGCATAAAAGCTAGCAAAACCTAGACTTTAAAATCATGCAATTTGAAAATCCAATTTAAACCAATGAGTTTGATAGTCTGAGTTTTAGATTTATTATCACACATTTTTATGCTCAAGTTGTTAAAGTTGATGTAGCATACATGGGACAGGACAGAAAAGCTGCATAATCCTGAGCAGCCATGCATGTTGTTTAAGAAACAAGCAGGCAAGCAGGAGGAAGAAAACAGCCACAGAACAAACTAAAGAATTATACAGATACAGTCTAAGAAAAATAGTTTAGTTGTTTGGTTCTCCCCAATTGTTGTGATTAGTGAAGCTTGTGCTTGCCTCACAAATAGAGTGTGATTAATGGAGAAGGACTTAATTCTCTTCTCTTTTTTTTTTTAGCAGGAGCGAGATGAATACTGTGTGTAATGTTTGTCTTGTGGGTCTGCACAAATATTGATAAGAACAAAATCTCTTGATTACAATTTAGTGAGTAGTGTTATTCAAGAAAATGCAAACACACATAAATACACAGAGCCACAATTCTAGAAAATCAACGAGGAGCGAAAAGGGAAGAGATGTCAAAGACTATAAAAGTGAAGACAAAAAGGGGAAAAAGCAAGAGACAAATAGGGAAAATGTGAACTAGAGAGAATCGAGGGAAGGGGATCTGGAATAACGGGAGAGAAGAGGAGGGAAAATGTGTGTGGGTGGGCAGAGGCAAGGAGTAGAGTAAGATAAAGGAGATAGAGAAAGGAAAAAGGAGAACCAAGAAGTAAGGATGGGAGAAAAGGACACAAAACAGAGAGTGACAGATACTGTAGTAGGAGAGGATTTAAAAAAAAGAGGAGAAAAGAGGGGAGGGAGAAGAGAAGGACGGAAAGGAAGAAGAGAGGATTGTAAAAAAAGGAACGGAAAAGGGTATGAGGAGAATGGAAAACAAAAGGGCAAAAGAGAATGAGGGAGACAAAAAAGGGGGGGAAATAGTAAAGGAAAGGGAAGGAGAAAAGATGAAGCAGGAGTAGATAAGAGAAAAAGAATACAAGAAGAAAAGCAAAAAAGAGGAGAGCAGAGGAAAGGAGATAGAGAATATAGAGCAAAAGAAGTCAAATGGACAGGCAAGAAAAAGAGAGGAAAGGAGACAAGACAAGTTAATAACAAAGAAGGGAGACAAGAGGAAAGAGGGGAAGTGAAGAGAAGAGTAGAAGGGGGGGAGGAAATATAAAAGATTAGACGCTGAGAGGAGAAGGGAGAAGATGCGAGAGAAGGGTGGGGTGGAAGAGTGAAGAAGATTAGAAAAAGATAGGACTGAAATATTTAAAAGGAAAGAAGAGGGCGTGAAAAAGGCTGTATAGTGAGATAAGTTCCCACAAAATGAGAAAGACGGATAGAAGAAAATAATAAAGAGAGAAAAGGATAAGGCATAAGAAGGGGTGAATATCAGAAAAGAAGAGAGGAAAAAGTAAGATTATAAAGGACAGGAGATGGAAGGAAAGAGGTAAGAAGCGGAGGGAGAGGGTGAAAGGAGAGGAGAGAAGGTAGGATATCAGATTGAAGGAGGGAGGGAAAAGGATGTGAGGGAGGGAGGGGGGAAAAGGAGAGGAAAGAGAAGGGAGGATGGAACAATTAGAAATTGGAATGAAGGGATGAAAAGAGAGAGTGGAGGATAGATACTTGATAAAAGGAGGAGGTATATAAGTGGGGAGGAAAATGGATGGATGCGAAGAGGGGAAAAGATAGGAAAAAGGATGGAGGAGGGGAGAGAAAGCAGGAAAAAGGAGGAAATGATACATGAGAGAAGAAAGGGAAAGTATGAATGAGAGACAAGAGAAGGGCGAAAAGGGGATGGGGCGAGAAAAAAGATGTGAGAAGGCAAGAAAACAAACGAGGCAGGTTAGAAGGAGAGAAGGGAACGTGAGAAGAGGAGAGGGAGGTGGGGAGACTAAAAGTTTTGATGTAAAAAGAAGTGGAGGGAGTACAAAGACTGGAGGGAGAGAAGATAGGACATAAAGAAGAATGGAAAAAGATATGTGAGAATATAAGAGGAAAGGAGAAGGGGGTGGAGGGTAAGAGAAATGGAGAGGAGAGGAGAGGATTGAAGGAAGAAAGGAAGGAAGAGTGAAGAGAATAGATTGTGGACAGAAGGAGAAGAAGAGAAGAGTTGAAAGGTGTGAAAAGGCAGGAAAAAGGGGTGTCTATGAGAGCAGATTCCTGCACATCTATCTGTGTGATCAGAGAGGGAGAGGGAGACATAGGGTCTGGAAGAGAGAGAGAGAGAGAGAGAAAAAGCAAGAGATAGAGGCCCAGCTCCAGACAAATGGACCTGGCAGGGAGGAAATGGACACTGATGTCAATAGTGATCAGAGTTAAGAGATGTCTGATACAGCTGGCAACTACAACTGTAAATCACACAAAAAATAACCCATATCATCTCCATGGCAACAAAGAGAGAGAGAGAGAGAGAGAGAGTGAGACATTTATCGACACTTCATAACAAATAGGCCTAACAACAAAGCAAAAACAGGCCAGGAAAGTTGATGGATGATTTTGAAAGAAAACTAGATTAACTGCCTCTGCTCCTATTTTTTTTTTTGCATGGCATGATTTTGTCAGCGGATCTTCTCTTCTTCTTCTCTACAGCTGAATGAACAGGTAGATAAAGATACTGTAGCTGCTAATCTTTGGTTAGGTGAAAATTATAAATAGTGATCTAAACTACTGTTTTGTTTTTTTTAATGTTGAGTGTTTTTCTAAATCTAAACTTGCATGGAAAAAAAAAACATTTTATTCCAAAAACCTCTGTTGTTGATTTCAAAGACATCACCTTTCTCCAGCACTCAGTATTCATGTGGAGAGCTTCTTGGTAGCAGCGTCAAAGCCACTTATTCAACTGGCTTAGTACAGCTTTGAGACAGAGGCCTCAGGTCCTGGGGATTGTTCTAGCAGTAGTCATAATTGGATGATGATTGAAAATGATGATAATTGCTTTGACTTCAGTTTTCTTCACTTAACTCGTTGATTTGACAATATCAACAGAAAATGTAATTTCCTGCCAGCACAACAGCATTCTCTAAATAAATCATCCAATAGACGCATGTACTTTTAGCTGTTTAATAATGTAAATATGTGACCTGACAGGGGGCAACACCTTCATTTAGATAAAATGATAAAATGTGTCACATGCTGTAGCCAGACATACTGTAAGTGATAAAACATGTTTGAATACATCACAATGCAGGAAATGACACCTACTCTGTTCCATGTTTCTGGGGAGGACCCCAGACCTCCCATTATCCTAATGCACCTTTTTATGCTTCTGATGATCATGCTAGTACAGTGGTACATGGCGTACAGTGGAATCTATATTTCTTAAAGTAAAATAAACAGGACTCTTCCTACAGCTGGATAACCACTGCAATCACAAAGGAGGAGTGCCTTAGCGAGGGAAGTGAACATAATCGACACAGACAATCATCCAGGACAATCTCCTTTTAAATCCCACTCTTATCTTGTCTTTGTTGCACTGGGGCTGTATATGAATTGAATTTACAGTAAAAGACACGTAAAAAGCTTTTTCCAGTTTGCAAAAATAGAAACCCTATAAGACTCTCAGATGCTTATAAAAACAAGAATCAGTGGTCTGATGAAACCAAGGTTGAACTGTTTAGCCTCAGTAGCATAATGTATGGATGAAACCGCAGTAACCACTCACCACCTGCAAAAAACCATCCCAAAGGTGAAGCCTGGTTTGAGGCAGGATCATGCTGTGGGGGTGGTTTTAGCGTTTATGGAGGTAAAAGGGAAAGCTGAACTTGGTAAAGCACAGGGATATCCTTAATAATAAAAAAACCTGATCGGGATCACTCAGGACCTTTACGAAAAGGTTAAAGGTTTACCTTCCATTAGGACAATGACCCCAATTACATGGACATTATATCATGTTTTCCTGCTAGAGAGGGCACCCTAAAGGCCACTTCACATTTTCTTTGCACCTTGGGCCACCATAAAGGGCAGTTTAAAATGTTTTATCCATCATGGGAATCCAGGACAGCTCTTCTGCTGCATTTCCCCCCTCTCAGTCTACCAGTGAACCTGCCAGAGCTCGAAATGATCTGCAGAGATGAATGGCAGAAAATCCTCCAACCCGGCGTAATTTTACCGAGAAGACTGAAGGCTGTAATCGCTGTCAAAGGTGCTTGGACCTTATATGTGCCAACTCACATCAGTGTGATATTTCTGGTTTTTGTTTATATACAGTGTGAATGTGCCAAAATTTTAAAAAATCCTGTTCTTCCATGAGAATATGTGGTACTGACTGTAGATTGATGATTGATGGGGGGAAAGCATGATTTAGGATTGTTAAAGCATGAGGCTGGAACCTACCAGATATTTAATTGGAAAAAAAATGTGTGTGAGTACTTTGTGAATGGCACTGCACTGTCATACAATGAGAGCCAATTAACAACCACATTGTTTTCTGTTTTTTAAGGGTGACAGAACAACAACTAGAAGAACTATTTCAATTTTAAGCAGGATCTAATTCACAAACAACTAATTTAATGATCAATTTGTTAAACCAGTGTCACCATATTAGCACAATCTTCACAGCTGCAGAGACAAACTAATGAAGAACAAGTGGCAGAAAAAAAGATTGACACATGAAGGCTTTAAATATCTCTATCCATCATTAGTGCATCATAGCTCTAATTATAATTACTCCCGCTCTTCCCTTAAATCCATGTATAACACAGATGTTCTTTTGGCGTGCTGTGATAGTTTTAGATGCAATATTTCAAATCATACTTCATAGTACAAATTCATAGGGTTGCTGTGAAAACAACCTACCATGGTAGTGATATTATTGCAGTCCATGTATTTGCATTTATTACATGATGCAATTGTTTACTGCTTCTTAGAAATGTATGAGAACGTGTTCAATGTAGAAGCACAACATGAATGCAAAGCTGAGAAGACCACACTTAACATTGGTTCTGCTATAAATTTGGATCACTCCAACAGTGTTGGATAAACATACAGATATTCATTTTGCTTTAAGATTTGAATCTCTGCCAAGTGGACTATTGGTAGAGGTCTCACTACAGTACCCCTATTGTATTCTGTAATTAGCAAGTTTGGGAAGCTTGCATTGTTCATCAATGAATAGTGAAGCCTAATAATGGAATATAAATAATTCTGTTGTTTCCCACTTTCACAGAGAAAAACAACGCAAAACAAACAAAAGATAGGCCTAACTGACTGAGGAGTAAAAGTGTCAACACAGTGATGCAATCAGAGCTTCTACATATATATATATATATATTCAAAAGGATTATCTCATAGCAGAGCTGGTCGAAGTGATTTGAATAACATTTCTGGGACAATTCCTACACAGGGGATGCATAACAAGTGTTCAGGAACACAGCCAGTGCTTTCTGCACTCAACAGATAGAAGGTTTATCATGTGACACGCTCAGTATCCCTCTGATAAAATCAATGGCAGCACAGCGATTCTCATGTCTGAATCACACGTCTCCTATGGATTCACAGAAGCCTCATCCCATCCAAAATCAAAACCTGCTTGTCAACGATTACTTTTGTTTCTTTGATTCCGCTCCGTTTCATGTTTAGACAAGTCATCAACAACAGAAGACAGCGTTAATTTGTCGCCTATCAGGATTTGAGTGTTTATGTGTGGCAAGCAATCTTCCTCATATATCCCCATGTCCCTCGGGGAGGCTTTGATCATCAGCTGACTTGTTGCCGAGGAACAGCAGCAGCAGCCTCCAGAGTGAAGCCAGTCTCTCAGCAGAAAGCATGCAAACCATGTGGTTAGAGTACTGTCCCTTTTTCTCCATCTGCTTCCAAATGTCTCATCAAAGGAATGCCTCATTTATGCAGCAGCCAAATTCTAGCACATATGGCCTATATTTCCAACACTACTGTAATGAGCAAACAATTCATATGCATGTCAAGGGGAAATTTCCTCACACCACTTCTTATGTTACATTATCAAATCATCTGTGCTTACTAAAACCCTCACTGCTTTTACGTGTAATCCTGCACAAAAAGCAATGCAGGACTCAATGCGGATTACAGTACAAAGCAACCAGAGTATTCAATCAAGTAAAAAGATGTAGCTGGCAGTCACTTACGATATTCATGAGGGTGAGGAGGTAATTCTGCACGTGCTCCTTTCCGTGAAATCGAACAACTGAGTCGTCAACTCCCAGTAGGATCTCAATGTTGTAGTCGTCCTCTCCGGCGTCTCTGCGGTGACGGCGGCGGTGGACAGTCTCGTTGACCTGTCGGGTTACAGAGTCCAGAGTTCCAGGTACATCTAGCTCTGGTTCTGTGCAGGGATCCAGACAGAGGAGGTAGAAGTGTTAAGATCATGGATGTGCAAAAACAAATAGCAGCCAAAGTCATTCAATCATATTGGGGATGAATCTTTAGAAATCAATGGAGAGACAATTCACAGTTTGATAACCTGTTCCATAAAATTACATATCTACAAGAAGATAGTGCGGCAATATTTTTGAGTTCTTCGAGCAGCTGCAGGGCTGAAAATTAAAAATACAAATGTTTTAGATATTAGATGTCACAGTGTGTGTGACAGAGAGTATCGCGCCTCCTGGTTGTTTACTAGTCTGTTTCACTTTTGATGCCTCTGGCTCATTTAGGGAATTCCTTTAGTTTCTCTCTTTCATTATTATGATTATTAAATTCAGAAGACCCAGATATCTTTTTAAATCTTATCTGTTTAGCTGCTGGCTAAACTTCAAACCCCTAGTGTTGCATTTTATAATGCAGTTCATGTACTTTGTGTTGTTTGTGTTTTTTAAACTATCATTTGTTGAGTGGGGTTTTATTGTGTGTCTTCTGTCACTATTATGTTGCACTTCAGTTGGAAATAAGTGACTCGCTAAATCCGGTTCTGCTTTTTCTTTCTTTTGGTATAAATGATCAATGTCATTGCAAACTGTCCCCTGATGAATACAATTAGTAAATAAAACCCCCAGAGGCTACATACAGTATTTAACAGACGATAGCTGAGATTGACAGATATCTTCTTTACTTTTTCTGTTATTCTGACAGATCCTTTGGTTTAATTGATGTTTGTATGTATGAAGACTTTCAACAAGAGTGCTTCTCAAAAGTAATGCTTGTTTGATTTTCTCATTTTATTCTATCAAAACTGTAATCATTGACTCAAAAGGAATCACTATACTGCTCATTATACATGATTAGCCATGATCCTTATCAAAAATGTCAATCCCACATCTGCAGCTATGAATTTATCTGATTTTTTCAGGCAGCCTGAATAGCAAGAAACCAATTATATAGTCAAATACATCCATGACCAGAAGCAAATGACCATGGTTGTATCTCATTTAACATTCTCGCGCCTATGTCGCTGACATAACTCGTATTGTGCATTCACGGTGGCTGTTAATGAAGCCCCCTGCGCTATGCTCACTACGGTAAACCCTCTGAAGACCTTGAAGGCTCATGGGCTAATGATGCTGCGCGATGAGACATTTAAGCTTGACATCTTTTTATTGTGGAAGGATAACAAGTCTGTGATGATGTGGTAAAAAAAAATAAAAAAACTCACACAATGTGGAATTGTAATCAGGTCATTTAAACTATGACTCATTACTTTATGAAGTAACAGCCCCATTAGACAAAACAATATAGCAACTTCAGGGCATTTTAACTATTCAGACACTCTGTATACTGTGGTTACATAACAGGCAAATCAGATTGGAGTTCAAAGACAGTTTCTGTCCCCTCTCGATATGAGGGTGGCGTGAATTATCTGACTTGACAGTATTTGCTCCCCTCTGAACTCCGCTGAATCACACCATGAAATTGCTAACGCTTTCCCTATTTTTCGATGGAGTGGCCCACCAGGGTAAATTATCCCCCTAATATTGCTAGCTGTAATAGCTGTACACTGAGGGCTGGGGTCATCTCTGTCAAGCCTCCCATGGAGCGCTGCTGAGACAAAATCCTTCATCTAGTCTCCTCGATAATCCTGACGGGAGTAAACAGTAGACAACACTTGCTTGACACTTAACTCTTTACAGTAGGAAGTGCAGCAGATTCAGTTTTCCATAAATCAGCAGATTGGTTTGCCCTAAAGCAGCCAGCAGGAGTGTTGCAGGTTAAAACCCAGAGGGGGATAATTTTGGCAGGAAAAGGAATGAATCATCAGGGTGTCTTTGAGCTGCTCTGTTTTGTATCCCTGTGAACAGAAAAGCTGCGATCATGCCGACAGTTTGTTTAGTTTGGTTTGAACCACAGTGGAAAATTGCACTTTTGTTGTAAGTTTTGCATTTGCCTCATGTTCTTTTTTGTCTGACATATTTTAAAATTGAAATGAAGTGAACTTTAAGTGCACTGTAGGGTGTTTAAAACAGATTGCTCAGTTTGTTCAGGAGGAGATTGTTTTTTGGAAGACCATCACTATCATCAAAACATGACTCAGAGAGCAAGTTTCATCATTTTAAGTTTTAAAACTCGTAGGCAGCATTTGAGTTCAAGAAAAGAAATTATCCACAGGGAAAACATACATGTGTCGTAATGAATAGTAACGCCTTGTATGCCATTGTACTATATTAAATTACATTGTCTCGTCTCCCCTTGTTCTAGTCATTTCGACTCATCTAGTCTCTTCTCATCAAGTCTTGTCTAGTCTCATATTGGTAATTGGCAACGTTTTATTAACAGACACTGCAATTTAATTATTTAAAAAATATATATACCGGTGGTCAATTTTTTTCTGTTAGTTTTCACTGAACATGATTTAAATGCAATCATTTTACAAAAGGGAAAAAAAAAAACAAATAAGTACCATGATCTGATAAACAAACATCAGGTTATAACTGCAAACATTCTTAAATAATGGAGTAAATGGTAGAGAAAAGGCGACTAAAAACAACTGTGGCTTTCGTCAAAGGCTTGTAGCCTTGAAGTGCACTTAGTAAACACATCATCAGTGACATATTTATTGAATGCTGTAGTTATTAAGCTGTTAGGCAGACATTATGTGGCATACCTGAAAACCTAGGTGTTTGACTAATGGTACATGTGCCTATTTCACAGCACGACACTAGTAGAAAAGTGTTTTTTTGTTGTTGTTGTTTTTTTATAATTCGTAATGTAGACCCCTTGACTCCCTGTCTCTGATCGGGCCCTTTAGTGCGTATCATACACTTTTATAAGGATCAGATATAGCCTCTTGTTTCGAAAATGAGGTCTATGTGAAAGTGAATTAAAACTGATTTTTTTTTCCAGTGTTCAGCAGGTTGACGGCTAGAAAGAGTGATAGATTGAAAGAAGAAAGAAGATTGAAGATTTTGGTTTTGTTCAATTATTGAAAAGGGTTTGCTCTTGTGTGTTGCTGTGATTGAAGTCGCTACCCTGGCAGCCTTAAGATGGATAGGGGCAAAATATGGTCCTCCCTTATTCCAAAATAGCAATAAGACAAGCAAAATGCTGAACTAGAGGCTTCAAAAGGGGGTTCACAAAGTAATGGGTGACGTCACTGGTGCTACATCCACTTCCTTTATGCAGTCTATGGTTTTAGTTCATCATATTTCCATTCATGATCCTAAAACAGAATGTAATCTGAAATTGAGAGACGTAATCGTCCATGGGGTAATGCCCGTGAACTTCTGCCTGTATTCTGCTGGGCACACACTGCTTGCCTTGAAGTAAAAATTGGGTTTGTGTAGGTTCAAGCAGCCCATTTGCAAACCAGGGGTTGTAAACAAAACTCACATGGACTCAAGGGGAGCCTGTGTATTAAAGAAGTTTTTGGTGAGTCTTTGTGCTGCTGTTTCAGAAAGTCTGGCGGGGGGGGAACTGAAACAAATTTGGTTCTAGTGTCTGTGAGTTGAGCTAATTCTGATGAATGTTTATAGAATAAACCTCTCTGGTAAAGAGAGATAATCATACAGTAGCATTTATACTAATCAGAATCAATTCACTATGAAACCATTGTTCTTGGAAATGGCCTGCTGTGCAGTGCTCCTGGAAGACGATAAACATTTCAGTGCAGTTTTTTGGCATTCTCACCATTTAACTGAATATGAAGTCTAAACATACAACAACGCATTAAGAGTGAAAGTCTGAACTATGATTTTTCTGAGCAGTGAATGCTTGTCTGAGAAAAGGTAAGGCAGAGGCAGCATTGAAAATGAAGATCTGTGAGCTTCCCCGGAATAAATAAATGATTAAAGTAGAACAAAAAATCACTGTTTTTTATATTTCATCCACATTGGGTGAAGATACTGTGCTGGGGCCGATATTTGGAAATCTCCAGCCATAAATAAAAGCGCAGACCTTTTTTTTTTTTTCATTTTTCCAGGGATGCTTAGAGCCACAGACAGGGCCAGTGATTGAGTGGAGCGGGAGCTAAAATAAATAGGAAGAAATGGCTGCCACCTCTGCCCTGGCCCGGCTCCGACAGTGTTGGGATTGTGGAGCGCATTCCTCCTCTCTGCCTCTCCTGTCATGACACAGGCATTCTTGTGCGGCGGGCCAGCTCCCTCCCTCCCTCTCCTGAGTAAACAGGCTCTCTGAGGTCCCTACTTCAAACGCACAGGACTTCCCCTTAGCAGCTCTCCTTAAGACCGCTAGTGTGCTTCAGTCAGCAGCCTCCCCCTCTGCCTCGCCCAACCCAGCCCCACCCTGTCCCACAACCCAGTCCCATGGGAACCCCACCATGGTGCACTAGCAGCAGTGGCAAGAGATGGGAGAGGCCCCCAGCCAGCTCCTGCCCACACGTGGCACTGAGCGGCAAGGTGGCAACGGGGCCAGCCAGAGCAGCCCGCAGCTAAAAATGGCACAGAGGTAAGTGACAGGCAACTCGCCATCAGCCTGGAGTGGAAATCTACTTGGTCTTCTGTGACGCCATTAAGACCCATGCTACACTGTAAACACACTCTCTCTTCAGCAACTTCATTAGGAAAAAGGACCCAGATGTACAGCCAGACTGACATATTGTCGGACCTAAAAATTCTAAATTGTTTAGATTTGTTTAAATAATGGTTTAATGAGCTTGCACACAGAATGGCATTCAAAAAGACAGAATCATAACATACATCAGTATCTTTGAAGCATCCATAAAAAACTAATGTGGCAAAATTAGCCAGTTTGTTTTTCTTTGTTTTTTTCCACACGTTTTTAAAAAATTAAGCTTTGGATCCTTTGTCGTGCCAAGATACTAATTCAATCTTTTAATTCTTAATGAGAATGTCCACAGTAGTGGGCTCTATGTTGATTTGAAAGATAGCATGGCTTTCGTTTCGCCAAAGTTTAAGCGAAGACATTTTTGATCGAGCCAATCTGTAATCTGACTCAGCTGTTTTTACCTCTATTTATAACACTAAACTATCCAAGTGACTCTTTCAGCATAGATTTGCAGATATATTCAAGATAACAATTATGACAGGTAATTAATATTTACGTGAATGATAGAAGGCCCAACATGGAACTTTGAGGTACACCCATTGTACGCTGCATGTTTCTACTACTGTAAGTGCACCATTAGCTTTAACAAACTGCACCTATCACACAAGTATTATGACATCCACACCAGAGCTTTAGATGACAAACTAAATGTTGGAAGTTTAGAAATCAGATCATCATGGTTAGCGCTTTTGAATCCATTAGGCAAACCTAAAACGAACAGCATCAACTACTCCTGCTTTAACTAGCTGATGTTTTGTTGTCTCTATTCAAGGTAGAATAAATGCTCTGGTAGAGAGATAGGCTCAAATTGCAATAAATGTAAACCAACATGACTAGACTTGTCTGTTATTCGATAGAGGAGTAATTTAGTAATTGTTTGCTTGGATTCAAATGCATGTACAGACGAAGTACAGCGTAGCTCCTTAATATGTAACCAGGAATGTTCACATTTTTAAAGGAGAAAAGCTTTATTTATGGAAAATGCATCAGGGTATTACAGTGACAATAAGATGCTTTTTTTGCATTAGAATATAAGCAGTAATCCCATTTTCTGTTTCTATTATGTATTTGGAGCTGTAGGATTGGCCTACATACTGTGCTGTTGTCCATGAAATGATACCAAAAAACACATCTAAAGTGGGGATGTGAATTTGCATAAAATCTGTGAGCTGAGTCTAATTTGTCTCATGGGGCAAAGTCAGAGAGGGGGGAAACAAAGTGGAACAAATAGTCCAACTGAGGGATCTGTTACTTTATTTATTTATTTTAGTTCAGCCGTACAGTTGAAAGTATACCAGACATTATTTTGAATAAAAGTGATTTAATGTGTAACTGAGTCTGACATGGTAACAGTGCTCTAACAGAAGGAGGTTCAAAGATCAGAAATATTAATTCATCATTAAAGAGACTGCTAGTATTCGAGTCAGAAAGGTTATTGCACGTTAAGTCAAGAGATATGGAAGAAGCACTGAATCATCCCTCTGTTTTAACTCCTGAAATTCAACGAGGCACACTGTTCTGCAGAAGAAGGGGGATTTATTTCATCAATTTATCCATTAACATGTTCTGCAATATAAGCAGGTGCAAGACACTCTTTTCACTCTCACACTGGCTTCCCGAGGGAACAGATCATCTAACATGGGTTTTTAAAGTGTGATCTTACCGACTGAAAACAAGCAGGGACATGGTGTCAGGAGAGCGTGTTAAAGCATTGACTAGACAGGGCCTGTTAAGAAGAAGTGATCTCAGAGAACAAGACACCCTAGTAATTCAGTTCACAACATATTGGGAGGTCCGGGCAACCATTGATGTAAAAACACACAACAAATGTTTCATTAACAACAGGATACTGATTTGAATGTAAATCTAGATACTAGCCATTTACGCTGCATTGCTAATAGCATAGCAACTCACCAGCTGACTTTAAAAAGAACCAGAAGGTGCTAAGTCTACAAAACGTCTCTCATCAAGAAAAATGGTCCACTGTGCAAACAAAATGTAGGGGCCTTGTTATGTATAACCTCCCATCATAACATGGTACATGCCATAAAAGGCATGATTTTCTTTCTCTATGCTGATTTTGTTAATTTTAATCCTTGGGATCGTTTCCCTTTAAAAAAAATCCTGTATCCTGCTTTCTTTTAACAGTCAATCTACTAACTGGGAGTCTTTGTTGTGGAAAATAACAGCTCGTTGTTTCTTCAGCGAGCTGTAAAATCATCTCTGGTCCGACACCTACCTAGTGGCAGTAGACATAGGCATTAAAAATCATGGTACAGAAACAAAAATATAGTGGCTGATGTTCTGGATTGCTTTTGTACGTCATAGAGAGGCATTACTTTAAATTGTATTGTGTTTCATACCCAGATTAAAACTTATCACTGGGGCTTTAATGGCTATTATGAGATCATGCTTCCTATGCTATTCAAGTAATGTCCAGATAAAGTGTCAGAAAGATTCAGGTGAACGATTTAATTTCATGTGTTTTATTTGTGAAGGGACAATGAAAAACTAGCCACATCAACGTAAATACATGTGTATGTATGGAAAGCACTGTACACGAATACTGGCATGATTGGTCAGCTTTTACACTGGGGTACAACAAGTCCCATTAAAGTAATGTGTTACATTGCAGCATTAGAGCATGGTGTGGCAGGTGTTAATGGGGCTGAACATCCTGCTTATTAGGCTTTCTTTTTAGCCTATATGTCGTTATATAAAACACCCAATAGTCTAATGCGTAACCTCTATTATTCCCCTTCCGAGAAAGCAACGTGTGTTCATAGACATTAATGCCCACAAATCTTTCTTTGTTGACATCTTATGTTGCAGCAGCCTTGATTAATGTTTATTATTATGTTTATTCAATATTGGTTTCAAAGACATATGGGTCAGCCGCCTGAGCCAGGTGGCCAACACTGAATTGAAAACCAAATTGCCTCAATCTATAGTTTTATCATTTTGGCAGTGTGGTGTTTCCGGGGCCAGGGCTGCAGTTGATTTAGTGCTGGCAATGTGCTTCTTGTCATGTAAGGGAAATTTTGACTCCCTGGGGCACATATAAACCTGGGATAATTACACTGGGTTTTATGACTGAGGCAATATTGTTTTAGCCTTTTTTCTTCCTTCTGCCTCAATAGAGCTGAAAATGAGTGGTGACAGCAGCAACAACAGCAGCCTAATTACCAGCAGCGCACCAAAACAGCCAAAAAAAGATGCTGGCCGAGGCATTTCACATGATGAAGAAGTCATGCTGGTTTGTGGTTCTGTTTCGAAGTGTGGTGCAGGTTTTTAAAAGGTGCATTTGTGTCTATGTGCATTCTCTGTGGCCCACCCGAGGCTTCTGAAACACTATTAAGGGGCTCGTGGGGAGGCGTAAAATTGAAGCCAACACTCCTGCTCCCACGGGGCTTTATATTAAAGCATTGCTAATGATTGCTGGCTCTTGGCTGATTTTCCCTAAGAAAGCTGAACTGGAGTTCTTCATTAAATTGAGTAAATGACCATGTTTGATACAAATGTACCTTGGGAAATATGAAAATGCTTCACCTTGTCACCACCAGTTTTATGTCAAATTACCAATTTGATATGCTGCCCTTGAATGTAGGTCTTGCGAACGTTCAGTCAGGAAGACTATATTCTGCACGCTCGTTTTATTATTAATTCTCATACCGTGTTACATGTACAGTACATCGCTTCTCCATGCATGATCACTCCTTTTTTCCTTATCATCAGCTGGTCACATCACCTGGTCACATCTATCCAATAGCCCTGCTCCACTCCCTCATTGTTAACCTATCATATTGCTGCTGTCTTGTTTAAAAATGGCTTTCTCTTCCACTAGTTCATTCATGCCATCATTACAAGCGACCCTCCACCCACCTGACACCACCAAGCCTTCGCAGTTTCATCGTATTCTTCATCCCATTAGCCCCAGATCACAGTATCAGCCATCGTCCGGTCCCAGTCTTCCCAGTTTGGTCAGCTTCTTCATCCTCAGGCGATATCATCAGCCTTTCCCGTCAAATCCCATTTTTCAGGTAGATCAGCTTTTAATCCCATCAGCCTCAGATGGCATCATCAACCATCTTCACAGTTCAATCAGCTTCTTCATCTTGCCCTCGTCATACACCCAGACGACATCATCAGCTAACACCTCCACCACCAGTGTCTAAAATCCATGGGGGGGATAGATCTTGCTGACGCTCAAGGCAGACATCTTCCATCACTCTGTCTCCCTGTAGAGTTCAAGCGCCAAAGATTCTCTGACAATCATTCAATATCACATATGTAAAATGTACTTGTCTCTCCTGATTGAACTTCTTTTCAGATTAAATCAGCTCATTGTGTGGGTCGGACATCCAAAAGCTTTACTTTTTATCTCCCATCACTGCTCTTAGATATTTCCCTTGGGAGATGGTGTAGACTTAATAGTCTACAAGATATAGGATAATTAGACTACACTTATACACTTGTCAACATTTCGGGAGAAAACACTTCACATGCAAACATCTAAAACAAAGCCAATGTTCCCTTTTTTATAACTGGCATCCATTGACACCAGTTCACTGACACACCAAACCGACTTTTAAAGGTTTTATTATGAAACTGTGGAGTTAACAAGTTGTTCTAATGAACACAAGTGGCCAAAAATAACAATACCTCTTTTAGAAATGATAACACCACAAACCGGATAATGCAGCTCATCCTTTGTGATAAAGGTAATTATAATAGCTGCTAGCTGTCAAGGTAAAATAGTTTGCTGCTCGTAACCCTAAACACCTGCAGTAGAGTCAAATATTTGGCAATTGTTCATCCATGAAATCTTTTGATTCTGTTCTAAAACATAACAAACTGGATTTATTTGAAAATGATTGTCAATTATGTATCTTAGAAATCTATTTTTGCTGCATTACTAATGAAAACTGCTTAAACTGCACTGATGCCATTTAAACAACGTGCTCAGTCACACTGGCCTCTGTAAGGAAAGGTACGCTAGTTGGCTGCGTCACTGACACCTTGCAGTACATGAAAATAATAATCATCTTTAAAAACTTTTTTGTTGGAAACTGTAGAACTTTTTTTTTAATTCAACATAGGTTAAAAGGTTCAGCTCTGAAGTAAAAAAAAATGTTAGCCAATGCTCACAGCAACACTGGGAAAGTAGCCGGGAAAGCAATGCTGATATGTTTTTGCCAAGCAAGAGTGTAAAGGTTATAAATGTTATTTTGAAATAAGTTACAATTTAGAATTTTAAGACAAACCATTTACAAATAAAATTTGAACTGCCATCATCAAGTCAGAAAAGAGTTGCCCTTTGCCAGGCTCTCTGATTGAGGGCACGTAGAATGAAAGCTAGGCCATGTTTTCAAACTCCCTGCTGGAGCAGTTCTACATCAGACCAGTCTTTGTACATATTATTTGGAGCGCAAGTCAAACAGAAATGGACCTCATTTTAATTACATTTCACTTCCTGATTAAATTTCAATTCAACCATCTGCTGATGGATTCCACTTCAGCATCAATGTTTGTCGCCAAAGACAAAGCTACGGGATATACGTGAGCTATTATCCCCCTGGAAAGAAATCATTGGAGGAAATATCACACAAGTATGAAAGTCTCTGTAGGATTTATGAGTCAGCAGGTAAAACTGATTACTTTAAAAGCAAAAACAACACTTGTACTACCTCATACTGAAGTAAATAGAACAAGGTGGTGTGACAATTTGCCAATGTGTCTGCTTCCAAAGGAGTTACACAACTGTCACGGATGTTGGCGTGTGAAGTCGGGGAGCGAACACAGGCGGAGTGGAGCGGCGCTGCGCCAGCACGGTGCCAGGAAGCCGGCATGCTATCAGAACTGCCAGTGAATGCCGCAGCTGCGATGACAACAAACCACGATCGTGATCCATCAACAGAAAGTAGTAACGAGGCTCTGCCCTTCTCTACACTACTGCCACAGAACAATGAGAGCCGCGCCATAGATGGCAGTTATTCAATTAACACAGACACTCGTGAAGCCGCAACGAATGTCGACAAATGCAGCAGGAAACTGCTAAATCCAGCAATCACAAAAAAATGGAAAAGGGAAATGTTCCAGACAGTTATTAATTCCGGGTTAATCTGGGACCCTAAAGCAAAGCCAAAAGGCATATTATGTGGACATTTAAACATACGCAGTATAAAATCAAAAAGTGACCAAGTCCAACATTTTCTCACTGATTCTAATCTTGACTTTCTTTGCCTGTCTGAAACCTGGCTTCATGAATATTCACCCTCAGCAGCTTTAGCAGTACCCGATTAATATGTATAGAAGGGACAGATTGGGCTCAAAGGGAGGGGGGGTTATGATCTATGCCAAATATATTTTTAATTGTAATGAAATCCATGTATCAAATGAAAATGGACTGGAATTACTTTGTCTAAATATAACTCTGTCGTCTTTGTGTCCTCATAGTATGTGTCCCCCATTCATCAAATATTGACTTCTATGAAAAACTTGATCATTTATTGAACAGTGTAATTATAAGAACGAGGTAATCATCATGGGTGACCTAAATATAAACTGGGAGGATAAACAAAACAGGAACAATCTGAAAAAGGTTATGGATGGGTATGCAGGACGGTTTCTCAGTGCTGAACAGAAATGTACATAATCTTTGATAAGACATAAAGTGCTTCTGAGACGCAGTTTTGACATATTTATTAAGAGACAGCTCAGCACTTTCAGCAAATCAGTTCATTTGAATTAGAAGTGTATGTATGCCAAGGTCCTTTGCATAATTTGCTCTGAATATTATGTTGACAACCTTTCCTTTCATTGCCTTGGCATTCCATCTTACCCTAATAGTTGTCAGGATATACTGTATGTCCTGGGAAGAGCAATGATTTTGATGAGTCTGTGTCTCAGGATTGTAGTTACTCCAACAAAAGTTTAAATTGTGTTTCGCAGCTTGATGTCAATCCAAAATGGTCAAATCAGCAGCTTGGCACCAACCAAAGATGCTGATGTGCACATTCTTGCACATACTTAACAGTTCTTTGATGTCTGTATGTATTTTCTCATCTTGTTTGTTGACTTTTCAAACCGTTAGCTTGCTTGTGACATTTATTTATTCTCATTTTGAGCTTGAATGTCTTATCATGTTTCAAATTTATATGAATCTACTTTTTGACCTTGTTATGATATCCATGTCCAATGATAAGGCACAAACAGAAAAGGGGCTACTTTGTTTGATCTTTTTAGCCTTTTTCCTTTGCCTCTGTTAGCTTTATAAAAAATGATCTGCTGCTAAAAACCCTGTGCTTTGCCTTTGTGCACTTCCAGTAGGCACCTGGGTTCAATTGGACATGAGGCTGTATTTTGGGACTAAGTCAAGTTATTTCTTCTCGTCTAGATCCTTGATTGTGTTGTCCTTGCTTTCAGATGCAGGTCGCTTTGGACAGAATGGTCTGCTTAATGAATTTCACTACATTGTTATTGTAACTTCTTTTTCAGCTAAATGAATATGGTTTCCCTTTCTCCTCAAACTAGCAGCATCTACAGTAACTTCCTTCTACTGCTCCCCAATGTTTGTGCAACTTACTTCAATCCAGTAAACTGATCCTAAATTGGTCTAATAATCACTAAGTTATCAAACTTACTGACATGTTTCTAAGGTGGTTAAAGTTGATCTATTAGATTAAACATAATGACAAACAGACCTGTATTCATAGAAATAGACCTAGACACAAACTTGAATGGGTCTTGGGTCAATTTTTGAGTTCTATAGGGTCTGCTGGGTATACACCCTTAAAGACCTTATTCGGAATCAAGTTCTATTTTCTGCTTCATCCAAGCAAAAAACCTGTGTGATAGCAATCTTATTTTCAATTCAGTTAGTCTTTCAACCTTAACCTGCCAACCAATGAAGCTCATGTAAAGTTTGAGTTTCTTACTGTGTCTGCTGTGGTATTGTGGTAGCTGTAGTTGTTGAGAATCAGAATATCAAACTTGAGGGGAGTGTTTGAGCAAGTAGAGAGGCAGAGGGAGAGACTTAAAGCAGACAACTGCGGGCCTTGTTGGGGTTGGTCAGTTACAACATGCAGAAAACTTAGGCTTCATTCATGAGAGGGTGCAAACTGCCTTTTTGGAAGAAACGCTCACTGTATTTCCTTTCAGGGAGTTCAATATATTTTAGTGACCTGCATCCGTTTTTTTTCTCTCTTTCTCTCCAAGAACAACCAGCCCAATGTCATAGTCGAAAGGTCAAGTGACAAACTGTTTCCACCTTCTCCTGGCCCAACACGACTGATAAAATACAGGAGATCCTGAAGATTGTGAATGGAGCCTATTTTTACTTCTACTATGAATGTTTTTCCTGTTTGTGATGATTTCATCAGGCGGAATATCCTGAACGCTACTCAACAAATCGGAGTAAAATCTGGTGTGTTGGGCCATGGACTACTTAACAGAACCTGGATCAAGAAAAAGTTAGTTTGAAGTAATACTTTAAAAAACATTGAGGGGTTTTAGCAAAGATTCATACTTTCCTTTTTAATCATCTTTATATTAAAGTCAAAGGCATTTTGCAGCACATAATGTTATAATCCATATAATGCCCATTAAATTTGGTTCATGAACATAGCCTCCTTTCCGAGAAAACTCAAAGTTAATGGAGAACTAAATTGTATCATTTCTGCATTGAGAGGATCTAGAGTCAGCAGGCTTTTCCAACTAATCACAACTGCAGCTGATTTCCCTAATGAGTTTTTCCGGTCTGGCGGATGAGAAGTGGGTATAACCAGACATAAAGTAACGAGGCAGCCAGACATCACCAGGCTCCGTCTGGTCCATCCTGAACTGTTGCTGAGTTCAGTTGTGAAACAGACAAGGACAGGAACTTTCTCTGGATAAAACATTCCTTCAGCAACATAGACAAGAGGCTGAAAAGGACATGTATTTATGTCAAACTCATGTGTTGGTTTGATTTTAGATATACTATACTATATATATAATATATGGGGCGGCAGTAGCTCAGTCCGTAGGGACTTGGGTTGGGAACCGGAGGGTCGCCGGTTCAAGTCCCGATGCGGACCAAAATATGGAAGTTGGTCTGGTAGCTGGAGAGGTGCCAGACCACTTCTCGAGCACTGCCGAGGTGCCCTTGAGCAAGGCACCGAACCCCCACCAGCTCAGGGGGCGCCTCCCAAGGGGCTGCCACCGCACTCTGACATCTCTCCATTAATGCATGTCCACAGGTCTCGTTGTGCATGTGTGTGATTCAGGCCTGTGTGTGTGAGAAGCATGTCCAAAAATAACAGAGTGCGAACCACAATTTCCCCGTAGGGGATTAATAAAGTATATAAAATAAAAAAAATAAAAAATACAATCAACGTGATGCTTGAGAAAGTCCTGGTACTCTGTGTACTCCAGTCCATAAAAATACCATCTTATATGTACAGCATGTATTTGTCATTATATAAATCGCTCACTTTTTCATTTTGCTTGTATTTGTTGTCTCTGGCGGAAGAACATGTACAGTATGAGGTGCATTAAAGTAGTCATTGATTTTTAGGTAGTGTTTCTCTTAAAACTAGAGCTAAATTACACAGTACAAATGTTGCGTCTGCAGTGATCTTAGCCAAGCTTAAGTACTGGCACCATGACTGGTTTCTCAATGAAAGGGGGCAAGCTGACATCTCATGAAGCTAATGCACGCACCATTGACAAGTAGGCTACCTCATACAACCCCACTTCAAAAGGGTTTGGAACTATCTCTTTAATATCTTGTTCATTTTGATGACAACAGGAAAGTACAAAACATTAAATATCTAAGCTTTAGCTAACAAATTCAGTCAGTCACAGAAGTAATCCTATAAAGTCTGCATTATGTAACTGTAGAGATGAACAATCATACTGTAAAACATGGAGCTGCAAAGTTAATTCTGTATCTTTGAAAGGATAGTGATACTACAAACTACAACCTTAAATTCCATTTTTCCAAAACACTGTATGCCCTTTTAAATAACTTCCATCTCTATCACAAGAAAAGTAATCATACATTTGTATCTATCGAAGCTCAAAATAGTTGTAGAACACAGTGTTATAAACGCACAACTGAAGTTTAACACAAGTTAGATTTTCAGAGATGAAATGTTATTTGCCTAATTAATTCTACTTACACTGAACATGTACAACCTTGTCAAATGTTAGTTGACCATTACATTTTGGTGATTTAAAATAAATATCTAAAACTTTGTCTTTTTGTTGTCAGGACAAACTCTTCAGTTCCTGTCAGTGATCATAACCAAGATGAGAAAGCAGTGCTTACAATAACATCACTTAATGCACAAGATGCTATTCCTCTGATGGTGCATGGTGTAATTTCCACACATATGGGCAGTGTTATTGCAACTCTCAGACTCTTACACAATGGGAAAACATTGGCGTCAGGCAATGAAAACCAAAGTGTTGCAATTCATAGGAATGCTAAACACACAAATCTCATTTTTGCGTTCGACAAACAGCTGTAATTCTGCCTCTCTGGATGAGCATTTCTCTGCAAAGGACACTGTGGATGTCACATCACAACAGGCAAAAAGAATTCCAAGTATTTGGCTTAATTCAGCAGGCAGACTGGATGGAAAGAAGACAGGGACGCTCTCCTTTCAGCTGCCATGTGACTTTTGGAAAGCAACCTTCATGAATCAAAGCGAGAACACAAGCAAGAGCTTTTTGATTCAAAATATGGCTCAGTGCTTCCAGGGTCTTTTCCACTCTTCCTTCACATCCTGGCGCGGGCCGGAGTCGCTAATTATCACCAGGTTTCAGATGGAAAGAACTCATCATGCAGAGTTCATACTACTGAAGACCTGAGGATTGTGGACTGTAACTACTCAATCTCTGTAACTCCTGAATCCCTGTTGGTTCATCATGCAGAGAGGTAAAGTTAGAGATATAACATAAGGTATGATTAAATCAACCAAATCCACAATAACCTACATAATGACCTAAAATGTATCAGAAAAATACTTCAAAATATTGTAATTGAATTAAACATCTCTGCTTTCAGGGTTGATTTATGTTGGTTCATCTTGGATATTTATTCAAATATACACAATTAATTCCACAAAACAACCATACAAAAGTCTCACAGCAGTTATTCAGTTGTTTACATCAACGGCTAACAGTCTGTGGGGCAAATATGAAAGGCTGCAGGTATTAAAGGACTGTGCAGGTGTTGTGTATTAGCTTGTGTATTAGCTTCAGTTGATTGTTTTTGACTGTAGGAGTGCAGTGCAGGCCATTCATGATATGTATTTTAAGCAGCAGGTGTTAGGCGTCGGTGGAGGGAGTTTAGTTCTGTAATCATATAGCACTTGCTATAACACTACAGAGCCACCATTTGGCTTATAGCTTTCACAGCTTTCAAAACAAACAGGTGCATCCCATTGTCATAGGCACATCGGTATCTTTATCTCTCATTGTCTCTTGTCATAATTACACAAAGTCTACCCATTAATAGTTGTGATTTGACACTATAGGAGGACCTCCAAACTCCTAGTGTTGTAGTTCAGGGTCCCTCTTCCTAGATTTCTTCTTCTGTGGTACTTCTGATTAAATCTGAATTGTCTTTTTCTGGGGCTCACTATCCTTGTCCATCTCTATTTCTTTGGTTGATATCCTGTTTACGACAATTTTAAAATGTCTGTACTAACCCATCAAGACATTGATTTCTATGAACTTGCACCTGTGTAAAGTTACGACCAACTAAGCTAATTTGTGGTATTTATTTTTATTTGTGTAGCAGTAAACCATAAAGACATCCCCATATCATGGGGGCTTTCCCCTCTTACCAACCAACACAACGCAAGAGTTAGTTGGTTAGTTAGGAGCTAACTTATTTATGTGTGCTAACGGCTAACTATGACATGGAGAGCCAAGCTATTTGTAAGTTTACCTTATTGACCAACTGAAATGATTCATTTACAGACATCAGAGCCTCCTCCTCAAACAAAGTGTTAAAGGCTGCACAATGCTGATGGACACATGCTCCATTGCTGTGTTGGCATATGTTATTGGCAAAACCCACACATTCTTAAGAGATGATAAAAAGCAAATTAAGCCGTTTCTTTTCTATCACAATATATTTAAAGATATGAATAATTCCTATTACTAAACTAACATTTCATATATGCAGCTATAAATGACACATTTCAAGTGACTTTAAAAAACATATTACATCTGCTAGTGACACTTACAGCTTGTTTTCTCTTTGGATTTATGCTGCGCTGATTTAAAATAAATTACAGCAAACTTCAAAGCATCTCTGGTCTCGATTTGTAGGCCAACACACACGCACGCACTCACACACACACAAACACTTGCAGAGAGAGGAGGCTAAGTGTACCCTCTGACAAATGAAAAAATCACTTTTGTTTACAACTCATTAGAAGAAGCATCCTCCCCGACTGCACACAGCATGCAACAGATGACCTGAATGCTTTTGAATTACAACAGGTAAATTGCTTTCCCTATCACTAAACACGCTTCTCACATTCACAGACTGTAATTCAAAACATGTGCCTTCTGCCCGATAATAGATATCAGATGGAGATGTACCTTTTTTACGAGCTCTTTAAGCTCAGCCGTGTTTGAAGAGGAGGGAGGAGAAAAGGGCAGATGTGTTTTTATGTTTCTATGGAATCAGGCACCTGGGTGAGGAAGCTCGCTTACAACACTCCTGAGTGTGAAATAAGAGAAGCTATAAGCTTCTTCTAATGATTCATTTGGTCTTATCACAAGACATCAGAAGACTGAGTCATTAAAGGAAGCTCGGCCCAGCAGATAATTACTTCACAAGCTCTTTATTTGGCTTGCAGCGGGTAGCTTTGTACAGAGCGTATACCAACTGTTGTGAAATGATGACAACTAGAGGTGGTAAAAAAAAGTCGATTCATAGAAATCGAGATTCTTCTCTTCTAAGATTTAAAATCGATTCATAATTTCCAAAAATCGATTTTATTTTTCAAAAAAAAAAGTTTTTATTTTTTATGGGGGCTAATCAGTCACTCCCTGCTCTTTAAATCAGTAGAATGCCAAATAGAGCAACAAGAAATTCAGCCAGTCTCACAGATGACTTGAGTAGATCCTGAAGTATGTACTAAATAGACTTTGGATCCATGGATCCATGAATCCAGAATCATTTTGAATCGAAAATCGATTCTGAATCGAATCGTTACCCCAAGAATCGAAATCGAATCGAATCGTGAGACACCCAAAGATTCCCAGCCCTAATGACAACATAAATTAGATCACAATACAGTCACATGCACAGTGATTAATTGCTCAAACTGTGGTGGTATATCTTTGTATTTAAAGTCAGTATAACACAAATAAAAAACAATAGCTGCAAACCATAGCAGTAACAGATAGTGTGATGTGGTTAACAGGGCTCAAGCTCGTCAGGGCAAAACCACAGAAAACAGCTGACAACAACAATTAAATAGCTGTACACCAACAACTACGACATGAATGAATTCACAAGTTCAAACAGTAAATGTGACCAAACGGGATGTTCAATCATCCTTACGAAGTGCCGGTGCTGCTGTGATGTGAGAGAATAATATAAAAAAAGAAACAAGCATAATGTCCAAGCTTTTTCCTTACACGAATGGGAAATCTTAGAAGGGCTTCCTTTTCATATATTTTTCGAGAATGCTGACTGGATTTTGCAATAAGCACTTCACTGAGAGTACCATTATAGGAGTGCAACCCCTTCTTCGCAACTGCAGCACAATATCAGATCTCATTCAAGCAGGCATGGATTACCTGCAGGTGGTTTTTGCTCTGCAAGGAAGATTTAAGAAGCTGGGGGATATAAACAAACACAATGTAGTGCATATTTGTAACTAAATAATTGGACTTCTTAGGAGATCTAGAGATTACTTAACATGCAACAGTCAGTTGTCTTCAGTCTTATACCTTTCTCTTGATGAAGTATAGGCCTTGTTCACACCTCGTTTTACAGTGGACACCTCTCAGTACATCTGTTCATGCCTTGCATTAGAATAAGTTGCATCTTGAGCAATTTGAATTGAACTCACTTCTCTGTTTGAAATGCAAATACTTGGTAAGCATGTCAATTTCATTCAAAAAAACACAAATTCATAACATTTTTTTAGTTCAGACTTGCAGCAGAGAGGCAGAAAAGAAGAGAGCTCATCCGGACGAGAAGCATCAATGTGTTATAAAAACTTCCTTTGATCATAATCTCAAAAAGACTCTACTTGTGTCCTTAATAAGTGAAGTGTAGGGATTTCTTTGCAGACTATATCTATGTTGAAAATGTGAAATAGACTGATCTGCATTCTGTAACATTTTCTCACTTTAAAATGTCTGTATTCTCACTCCACTGCACTATTATAATATTTTATGTTTGGTTAAAATCTTACCACTGGGTCAAGAACAGTATAGTCCAACAGGCCTATTGGAAGATAAGAGCACTGGCCATGAGTTAAGCAATATGAGATTCAGTAAGTCTCGTATTTCCATGCACAGGCAACTCGTATGCATGAACACGTTTTTGCACACGCATCAAAGTACTTGAGTTATAATAACTGAAGATAACTTTTCCAATAGAAAAGTCTAAAACCAGGCAACAATGACAGGATCATCTTAGATATATGTTAACACCAGGTGAATATTGGGACCCATCGGTTATAGTAACAGCACGTTTAAGCTTCTGCAATATTAATCAATAAATAAATACCGTCTGGACGTGGTATGAAACCTACTTGACATCAGCATGGCTTTAGGATCAAAGCCTACTAAGCAAGCAACTGAAACAACCTGTTTACTTCTTGTTAAGCCCATTGAGCAGCTCAACCAGATAAGTTGGTGTTTTGATCACAGGTCATTTAAAAAGCCCATCCTGCAGAAACGCTTGCTTTGTCTGTTAAATATTACCGCTGACCCTAACAAGTTCACTTAACAACTTGGCTTTCATACTTTATCTTCTCTCAACAGAGCACCAATGTCTTACAAAAACCTGCATGCAGCAAGATGTTCCAATTCTTCCTCTGGCCCAGCTCTTTTGGCAGACAAAAAAATCCTTCAGAGAAAGAAGAACAGCCTCCGTCTGCTCCACCTGGAAACAGATGGTCACACAAAATCCATCCATCCATTCAACCACAGCGCTGGTCTGAAGCAGACCTCTTCGAGCTTTTGTAGAGCTTTTTCTTGGAGAAATCAAAAGGATCCTGTAGCTCTCAAACAAAACTATTCAGAATGAAGGAGGAACATGATTAAAATACATTAAGTAATTACCTACAACTCCACCTCCAAATAAATGTCTTAACAGCGTATGTGGGCCACTCAAATGTGTTCTGCATACATACCTGCATTAAGTCCACGCATAGACATGAGGGATTAGGCCTGCATGATGTGAAGAAAACCTGTGATGTGTGATTACCCTATTCATACTTTAAGTACTATTTGTTCACCACAAAGACTTAATCAACCATGATCTGCACTGCTCTCCTTCACTAGCCATCTTTCCTGCTAGCATTCCCCAAATTCACCTCAACATACTAGAAGGGTAACTGAGGCCAACTGGAGCGTTATCTGATTGGCAAAATGTAGTGAATGCATGGTCCATGAATTCAGACGGACCAGATGTTCACTAGTAAAGCACGGTGCATGTATATAAAATGGTTTCCTCATGTATTGCTTACAAAACCGTTACTATTATTGCTGTGTTTATTAACGGTTCACATCACAAAGACAATAAAATGCAGTTTATTGTTCAGCCCTAATGTGGGTTCCTCTTCAGTTCAATGGTGAATAGATTAATAATAACTGCAAGTAGTTTGGCAGCAGTAAAAATGTCTTATTTCAACCTGTCTTCATTCGCCAATTCCAATTATAGAGCATACAGTCTTCTGCTCTCTTCTCCCTGCTGGATTACATTTTCAAGCATATACCCTAAAGATTAAATTCCCTTTTGCTTTTCTGTCTCTTTTTCCCTTTCATGTTTTTTATTGCTGCCTGCTTACCAAATCCCTCCACCCTCGGCCAGCGCCCACTCTGCTTAACACATCCATGTGACAAATAAATAATCGCCATTTTCCTTTACTGTAAGAATCCTTTTATGCTGTCTCTGAGTCCTTCTCTTTGTCCTACTCTCTTGGAGCTCATGCTTATTTTCCTGAGAGCAAATGGTCCACCCTCAGACGGGAGGCCTTTCACTCATTTCTCACTGTATTTTCACCACCATGTGAAAACAAAACCTAATATCCAAGTGCTGTAGAGGATGAAACCCTCACCTGGGCGTCAGGCCAGACAACAGCAGATCAGATATCAGGGGCACAGTGAGGCGGACAGACGTTTGCTCTCACTGTAATTCACATTTCCCAGACGTCACACACACCCATCTGTCGGCCTGATTGACTGTGTGTGTGTGTGTGTGTGTGTGTGTGTGTGTGTGTGTGTGTGTGTGTGTGTGTGTGTGTGTGTGTGTGTGTGTGTGTGTGTGTGTGTAAGTGTGTGTGTGTGTGTGTGTGTAAGTATGCAGGGGTATTCAAGAGATCAAAATCTGCTCACATATGCATTACGGTGGATGCAATCATTAGATAACCTAAATATGACAGTGATGTTAATCGTTTTTATCATATGTAGACAGATTATGAGTCATTATCTTGAAGAGGGACGCAACAATGTTCAGGTAGCATTTTGAAAATTGTAACAACAGAATTTGTCTTATATTGTGTAATTGTCAGCTTTGAACAAACAAATCAAAAAACGATATCGGTGTTTACTGATACTGAAGAAAAATCAGACCATTAAATTATAATCAAGTGTCGGTAGTAATAGTTCGACTTAGTTTTTTCTCAAAACTTCATCTAAATGACCCAAAAACCTTCTAATTTTTTAAGAATTGACAAAAAGTGTCTTCTTATCGTCAATTCTTCGACCAGAAGGACTGAAATTGTATTTTACAAAATCACCCGCTCAGTATGAATCTAAGCCACAATGTAATGATATAGTGCATATAAGTTGAGATACATAAACAAAAAAAAAACAAAAAAAAATGTATATATATATTCTACTGTGTAATAATGTTAACAACAAATTAAGGTGCATAAACTATTATCAGATTTTGTAAAGGTAAAATATCTTTTTTGGCAATGGCCTCAGGCCAATATTATTCAGACTTTGATGTTGAAATGCTTCAGGTTGTGAGCTGAAAATTGTAACTTGCACGTTTTCTTACATTTTTTACAGTTTTATTCATGCACCAAAAGGGACAAAATAACATGCGACTATAAAAATGAATGCATTCATTTCAGTCCTTAAGTGATTGTGATAAACTAGTTAACGCTGACTGCCGACATATATATTTGTATATTTTGTTACCATAGACGTAGTAGAGATCAATGACAGGGGACGTTAAAATCTTAGCTGAGACCATAAAAGGCGCCTTTTCTGTCCTTTAGTAACCTCAGAAAGTGACAGATCTATTAACAACGGTTTCCTTGAACATATTGAGGACATCACTGGAGCTTTCTGGGGAAGAAATAAGGACATGCAGAAGAAACATCGAAACCTAAACCCCAGGGAACCTACTCTATTCCAGACGAGGTAAAAGTTCCAATTTATTCTGCCCAGTCCTGTTCATGTTTTGTTTCCAAACACGTTTGTCATTTCTTTGTACATGTGTCAAATTGGCTCCAGAAAACTCCTCTGGTCAAAGTAAGCACATCTCTGTTCTTTTGTTTGTGTATTTTTGAGCCCTCGGGGAAATCAGGATTTTTCACACACACAGAGGGGGACCATTCACAGGAAGGGAGCCTCTGGCTTTTGTCAGGATGGATACTAAGGTGGTATCAGTTTTGGATTTGTTCTATAACCTCAGAATCATTACTGATAGAATGTCTGCACTGCAACATGGCTTCATTTAGACATTCATGTGCCAATTCCAATGTAATAATGGAAAAGGTCCCTACAAGCCCATTCTGGAGCTTTTGACTCAGTATGCCCAGTTTTCAGGTGAAGAGCTCATTTGCAAAAGAAGATAACTCTTTTAAAAAACGTCATAAAACTTGTTTTATTTATTGTTTATTTCAGGTAATACCACTAAGACTGAAGTTGTGTGGCTTTGAGCGAGTTCCCCAGAGACTGCTTTGGGTTTATGCACCAGAACAGATTTTGGATCACCTAACAGCTCCATTTTAAGTGCTAATCAAAACTCTTAGGGCACTGTTTTTCACGTGAGTGGCTTTTATCTGTATTTACAAATGAACTCTTCAAGTTTTCTACTTTAATATTTAGTTTGTTTTTTATTCACACATGTTCCGTTTCCCCCTATGTATCCAATGGATTTAATTGTTGTCAATGGCTGTCAAACATCATTCCCCATGATTTGTTACTAACACATACACACATAACACTTTAACTTTGTTCCAGGATGACTTTCACTCTCTTAGTTTGCACATAATTCTGATCTCTTTTGTGACTTTCTTAATGTAATTTTACACATTTTTAATTTTATATTTGCCTAAATGTTACAAATGCCTCTGCCAACCAGTCAAGTTGCAGTTAATGTAAATCAGTGTTTCTGACAGAGTGACAGTGTAAAAACAATGGCATAAGAAGGTCAACACTAGCAGAAGAGGTTGCAACACTATTATTTACAGGAGGGACAAGAGTAAGTTTCTTTCTCTCTGCTAACTTCTCACTTCTTTGACAATACCCAGTTTTAGGGAACTCGCGCTAGCTCGTAACACCAGTCAGTAGGTTTTGTGACAATTGTGTCTTATCTTTCCACCATGGACATTGTTTCAGTAAGAGGCCATGGCAGATAAGAAATCTCTCCCAAGAATCAAACTGTTGATCCAGTGGAGCTCTGTAAAGAAACAGTGTTCTGAATGATTATTAGCACCTTTCCATGTGTAATCCTCTGGCTCCTGTTTGCTTTCTTTGGCATCTCATGTCTCAGAAATTTGTTTAATAGGAAAACAGAAAATGCGCACAGCTGTTTGACTTGCAAGAGTGCCAGCAGAATCTTGTTTCTATGTACAGAATTCATAAAACTGAGGTATTAAGCAAAGATATCCACAATTATTTATCCTGTATCTTGTTCAACCAATGGCGGAATAATCTTTTGTTATAGGTGGGGCTGCAACAGACACAATTCCCACAGTCGAGGTGACCTCGACCAAAGTTGAGAACGGTCTCTGACCATCAGATTAAAGCTAAAGTAGACTCTAATCTAAATCTCTGCTAAAAAATACTTTGTGAGGCTGAAAGTCTGGGCTGTTATTTACCAATTCCGTAGAATTTTAGACTGTTTCTGTTCCAGCCATGAATGAAGCGAGGTCCTTAAAGAAATTATTTTAACAGTTTGGTATGGAAGGAACTGAACTGAACTCCACAATTATGGATGAAGTTAAGCAACAACTGACTTTGCAATATAAATGTTTGGTGTTGAAAAGACAATGAAACAATGAAACTCGTTAGGCCTTTTTACTGAGTCCCAGAGTTTGAAGGCTATTACTTTTGGAAACACAGAACAGCAGTATAAAATGCAATCAGATTTTTTCCACAGTGCTTTAATATTAAACCTTTGAAACTACAAGAGTTTCAGCTTTGGAACTACATTTATTCTTGACCTTAAAATGCCTGTGCTACAACATATGGAACCCAGGGCTCACTTGCAAACTTATTTTTAATCCTTTGCAACAGCTGTGGTGAAAACTACATGAGTGAAACAGCAAGGACACTTAAAATCGTCAGCCTCTTGTGAACATCAGACCAGAACCAGTCACAGCACCTACAGGGAAGGGTTCAAAGGTCATCCGTCAGGAGTGACTGTAAGGATGAAGACCCTCTGAGGGATGCCACTCACTTCCAATGTTTGACACAAAGCTATAATAGAGACAGCATGGAAATCGACTGTTATTCTCTTAGGCTTTTGAATTATTTTCCCCCCTTACTTATGCCTAACACTCCTTTATAGAGAATATGCCATTAACCACAGTCTGCCAGAGTTTTTTGTCCTGACAATCCTTTTTTAGTTGTTTCCATGTTAGTCCACTTTGTTTGATGTGGCGCCAGTTGTTCTTGGGCCGGCCTCTTCTTCACCTTGGAGGTTCCGTCTAAGGGCCTGTCTGGTGATGCTGTTTCTGGGTTTCAGGATTGTGTGGCCAATCCATCCCCATCTTCTCCTCCTGATCTCCTCCTCCAAAGATTTTGACCTGTTCTCTGCCAGAGGTCATTGTTACTGATGGTATCTGGCCAGTGGATATTTAGGCTCTGCCTCAGGCAGTTGTTTATAAATGTTTGTACTTTTGTTATTATGATCTTTGTAATCGTCCATGTCTCTGATGAACCGTAAGAGTTTTGATTTGATATTGGACTCGAAGAGTCAGAGCTTTGTTCTTCGCCTGATTTCTTTGGAGCACCAGATGTTCTTGAGTTGTATGAATGAAGCCCTTGCCTTGCCGATTCCGGCCTATGACGTCTGCAGAGGTATGGAAAAATTTCTACTTCCTCAAGTTCTCTTCCCTCCAGGGTCACTGTGTCTTCAGTGGTTGTGTTGACCATGATGACTTTAGTTTTCCCTTTATGGATATTATGGCCTACTTGTGAGGATGTGTCTGCCAAGACTTGACTATGACTATGAGATAGCAAATACAGGTCGTCAGCAAAGTTTAGATCATCTACATGTAGCTGCGTCTCAAATGTCCCTTGGATTTCTTCTCCTCTGTTTTGCTGGGGTCTTTATTATCCAATCGATAAGGAGGACGGTTAAAAGGGACAGTACGCAGCCTTGTTGGAAGCCGGTCTTCAAGCTTCTGGTGAGCTTACTTCCGTATACAATTAGATAGATAGATAGATAGATAGATAGATAGATAGATAGATAGATAGATAGATAGATAGATAGATAGATAGATAGATAGATAGATAGATAGATAGATAGATAGATAGATAGATAGATAGATAGATAGATAGATAGATAGATAGATAGATAGATAGATAGATAGATAGATAGATAGATAGATAGATAGATAGATAGATAGATAGATAGATAGATAGATAGATAGATAGATAGATTGATAGACAGATAGATAGATAGATACTTTATTGATCCCGAGGGAAATTCAAGAATTCTTCAGTTCATCCCCGCGTAGGTGTTACCAGTTTATGTTGACCAATTCAATTTAGTTTTAATAACTGTTTCAGCTGTTTTTGTATTGCTCATTAAGTTAAAATTGCTCCTTTAGTGCACATGTACAGTAGGCAACTGGCAGCATACAAAATACATAATTGTACCCCACAACAGCAGCTAGCAGGACAAAAAATGTCAGCAGTAACTTTTAGGTGTTAATCATGTCTCATTCACAGCTGCTAGTCAAAGCTAAAGTCGTCTATTTTCTCCCAAAAATTGGTAAAGTTGGGGAAAGACGAAAGATGGGAAACCATGTTGTTAACAAACACCTCATAACTTATTAAATCAATCTTAATTCACAAAACACGCAGAGACTAAAAACACACTGGAGTAATCAAGACAGGTGTTAAAATTATACAGGTGAAGACAATCAGGGTGTGGCACACATCAAAGGCTGTGTCGGAAATCACACACTAATTCCCTACTCCATACTCACTATATAGTGAGTTATATGTAGTGGACTATAAAGTGCACTCACTCAGCAAAATCAAAAAAACATTTCGGACCCTACTCGCTTTCTCACTGGCTGCTGACAGTGACGTCATCGTTGTCGCGCAACTGAAACGGCATGAATTTCA
This sequence comes from Tautogolabrus adspersus, assembly GCA_020745685.1. NCBI lineage: Eukaryota > Metazoa > Chordata > Actinopteri > Labriformes > Labridae > Tautogolabrus > Tautogolabrus adspersus. The sequence goes on from CM036534.1 coordinate 21,644,418, forward strand.
GTGATAACTAATATTATACTGTGGTTATTTTCACAAAACATTTACAAATAATAATTAAATATAAAAGATTGAAATTGACATATTTTCTGATGAAAACTCAATTATTTATGATCACAGACCCTGGTCTTGTGTCTGTCATCATCATTAGGACAAACTACAGTTACTAACGTAAACAATCTTCGCTCCTCTAGTCTGTCTGAGAGCAGTCGAGTCAAACGTCACTCTACGCTCGTAAAAATCTTTGAATCTTTGATAGTGACCATTGGATGTACACTACTTTTCACAATGCATTCTGGGAGACAATGAGTGGACTATATGAGGTATGATCATGCTCACTCAGAATTGGGACAGCACTATATAGTGCACTATATAGTGAAAAGGGAGTGATTTTGGACACAGCCACACTGAGGGGAAACACACAAAGCCACGAAATGAAACAGTACAAGACTAAGGGCAGCAGGGAAACTAGAGATGACACAAAAGGCAATAATTACTCAATAAAAACAGGAAGCACTAAAGACAAGAGTTGGGAATAGAAAACATGCACACACAGTGGCATTGGGAAACACAGGGGAACAAAATAAAACAGGAAACAAAAAGAACTACCAAAAATACATTCTAAATATAACTCAACAATAACACCTGACAAAAACAATGACAATAGTAACAAAAGTAACTTCTAATAGTAACTAATAAACACTTACTCTAAATAAAACAAATAGATAAACAACAAATGTAAAATGTACGGTATTTGATTGGTGCATACTGTAGAGTTGTGTATTCGCTGATACCTGTTCCCTTATTTTAGACTGCTATAGGAGGCAATTCTGATACTGGAATTGGTATTGGAACAACTCTAGCAATATTTTTGTCTTAAAAAACAAACACGTGTGTGAGAAAGTCTCCCTCCACATACACAAGAATGAAAACAAGAGAAATGTCATTCGCTTCAGAAGCACCAGGGAGCAATTAAAGAATCTGTTAAAAGTCTGAAAAAAATGTTTTATCAAAGAGAAAGTACTCCCCTCAAGAGTCCTTTGAACACAAGCCTTGTTCGTAAAGATGCATGGTTCCTTTACACCAGAAGGCAATCGCCACTGAGGACCGGCTTCCCCAGCATCTTTGTTTCCACACCTCCACACCTCCTGCTGCTCTTTCTCTGACACTCAGGTCTCAAGAGGAAATAAGAGGTGCGGAAGCAAACAGCTTCTTTACCGCACACACTGCTGAGATCCTGAGATTGTACGAAGCAACACTTTCTTAGCTTCCAGCTCTCACTCAAGGTTCCTGTGAAGCCCATTTACAGTGAAGGTTGACTTATCTAACAATGCCTGCAGAAAAACAATGGATGGTGTAAGTTCACAGGAACAATAGCACCCACATTAAATACAACAATCTCAAAGGCTACAAACCTTCAGCTCTCTTTGTAACAGATGTAAACAGTTCTGCCTCTTCAACTGTAAGGATATGAATTAAATATGACAACTGAGCTAATGTGTTTATCAAACCCTTTCAGATATGAAGTGTTTGGGTCATTTCTTTTAATTACAGAAAACAGGAAATTGTTGAATGAAGAGAAAGGCCCTTTCCGAATTGCCACAGTTCAGTATGCAGTGTGTACTATTCAGTAGGGAGTTTCAGTAGACTGAACTCTCGTGGTCATTCAGTAGGCATTTTTTGGGTCCACCTCAGTATACTGAACATTTCAGTATGGATACTAACTTCCGGGTTTTATGCGGTATGGATCGGATGCATGCTTTCAGGAAATGAATTGAATTTTAACACCCACAATGCTGTGCGAAATTAAACATAAAACGTCACTTCACGTGCAAAACAAACGAGCATGGATTAATTTAATCAATTTTAATCTAGAATTAAAGTCCCTTCTAAAATCTCTCCTTTTAATTAACAACAACAAACATGTAACAAATGTCTGCATTATTATGAAACCTTTCCCCCTCTATTTAAAGAATGATTTACATATTTATGTATGCGTTTTTATTGGTTTATCTTACAATATATACTGTATGTACTTTCTTTCCTGTATGTACTGTATGTTATTTTATTATTTGATCGTTTTTTAACTTTATTTACTTTGTGATTTTGTTTTTGTTTACTGACTGTATATGTGCATTACTCTTCTTGAATAAAGCTTAAAAAAAAAAAAAAAAAAAAACGAGGATGGAGGCAGCCGGTTCGGGTAACGCAAATGACGCCACTTCCATACTGAATGAATCAAATGAAGTAGGAACAAATATCTGCCTACTGTGCGTGTCTACTGAACAGTAGGTACTAACAGTATACAGCACATATAGTAGGTACTGTCTACTGCATACTGACTACTGACAGATTGAGTATGGCACTTTGCAATTCGGATGCACCCAAAGTTTTAGGAAAGTGCCCTTCAGAGCAACACACCTTAAGGCTGGTAAGTACACCTACCCATGCTGTTTCCTCCATTGAGCAGCGTCTCACAGGCTTTACACTTGCCTTGCTTAGGAATATCATAGCAGTGTCTGTTAAAAGAGAAATGACTCATCTACCGTCATCACTCTGTGTGTCTGTATCTAATTCAGAATGCCAAAGGGATTGTTTTTTTTTAAAGTGAGGTTTTATTAGGTACCTGTCAATAGTGTATTGCCAGTCAGCTCGGCTACTTAACAGAGACACCGGTCGGAGCACATCAAAGAAGCTAGGCTATACTGTACAGCTACGCAGACAGGGCTGTTTTTACCACATCATTTAGCTAGTTTTAAAGGAATAGTAGAATTGTATAACAATGTTTACATTCAAATATCTAAATTATTTAAAAAATTGACTTAACCTATGTTATTTTTTTATTTGTTTTGTAGAGCTGCCACGACTGACAAAATGTTTATTGTTGCCAAGGAAATGTTACGTCAAAGACCGCTGTATAAGGAAGCGGGAGCTGCTGCTGTACTGTATGTGCTGCAGTGATAAAAACATCATGTAAATGATACTTGGATACATCGTCGGCAAACATATTCTCTTCCTCAGGTCGGTTTTGCCCGTTTGTATATTGACTACGGTCAACCCAGAGTTCATTTTCACCGGGGGTGGGGGGGGTAGCAGAGAGAATCACTCCCATGATTCCCCACAAGCCACGACGTAATCGTTTGTTATTGTTTTGATTGAGAGCCCCCTAGCAGAGGATTTTACATACTGTGTGTTTAAGGAAGAAACATACAAAACATCAGTGCATTGTACAGTAAGTGTTCACTCTATTTAGATTTTTCCCATCGCCATACTTAGCTTCAGCCAGCCACTTTGTTTTAGCACTACTTCGGCACACCACATACTGTACATGGTCTTCTGCCTGCAACACACTGATAAGCTGTTCAGGTCTGAGGGTTGCATTTGAGAAAACAAATACTATCAAACCTATATTGGAGCAATTTTGTAACAATATATAATTTTAGCCTGACTAGTAGCCTATGTAAGTCCAAAATAGAGTACTATTCTCTACAACCTGTTATTTATAGTTTTTTTCAACTTTAATCAAGTTTCACATTTTTTATTTGACACATACGTATAAGTTCAACCATCATATCAACCTTTCTCAGTGCAAATGAGCATAACAGCCAACACTCAAACATAATTATCATTGCACTATTCTCTGCAATATCACAAAGTCTTGACGTATGTGCCTCTGGGCATGTCAGCTTCTCAAGCTTTCCTTTTTATAATCTGGCTTTTTCAGAACCACATTTGCTCTTTTTATCATCCATCGTTTCGCCTCTTAACTTTCTTGGAGCAGAGGGATCAACCAATGTGAACAAAAGTAATTAAGAAATGTTAAGCTTGTGTTTCCAGTCGGACACAGAGTGGTTAGAAAGCATGAAAAGCTCATTTGTTTGCTAGCATGTTGATCCTCCCTTTTGACTTAAATTTCGAGCAATTGTTTAATTAGACATATAAATGACAATAAATGCAAAGGGATACAAAAAAGTTTAAATATTGCTTTTAGTGTCGTGACTTGAAAATGTCACGTCAAAAAGTCTGGTCGGCAGCTTCATATTGGCTGCCAAATCCGGTTCGACAGACACAACTCCAAGCCTGGTACACAACCCTAAAGCTTACTGTGTTCTGAGTGAAAACACATATGAGGTGCTGCGTGGAATTGATTTTCTCCAGACAGCATGATGTGTTTTAGGCATCAACAGACGGAGGAAGTGATTGTAATGACGCTTGAAGCATTACATGGGCGACTGCAGCTCAGGAGATAGAACTAGTCATTCATCCAATCCCTGGCCTCCACAATCCACATATTAAAATGTTCTTTGCAAAGGCACTAAACCCCATATTGGACCCAAAGGTATATTCTTTGGTACATTTTATAACAGGCTGCTTTCAAATCCCCCCAATTTGCCTTACCTCTTTATTTCACACACTTATGTAGAGAGATGGGTCTCAGGTTATTTTGGGGTTATTGTGGTAATAGTCAACTGCTCTCCAAACAGAGTTTTTAGATGTAGACTCTAAACAAAGTGGTAGAACAATATTCCCAATATGCTTTGCAAGCTGAATATATCTAGATATTGGACATGGTAACAATTGTTGTTTTACGTCATAAAAAAATCATGAAACAATCAGATGTAAAGAAATTAGCAATTGGATCATTTATAAACAATTTCAGAATAATGCAGGTCTTAAAATAAGTTTGTGAATTCCCCTCACAATTTCATTTCTTAGGAAAAAAAATCAATACAGCATAGTATCCCGATATTTTGCGTGGCGATATTAAATCGATTCATGGCCGCCAAGTATCGATATTTTTATTATGTTAATAGCAAATATGTTTTTTTGATCTTTAATTGCTGAAGGGGTTGCACAATTAATTCAGTTGCATTATTAAAAATGACTGCAATTGTACAGTCGTCCGTACATGTTTGTGATCAGTTACAGTTCGATTAGACTGAAAAACTAACAGTTCAGATTGTGAGGTGCACGCACCCCTTAAAGGCTGAATATGCAACATTTTACACAGAAATATAGCAGAAATCCAGTATATCCTCTGAAAAAAACTCTCTGAGTCATGACTGTCTACAATGAGTGTGCCACCCGAGTCCCGCTGTCTGTGATGCTTTCTGAGTCGTATCTACACCGTGTTTACATGGACGGGACGGCCGGCCGGCTCATCCCTTTGTGAATAAGTTGTTTGATTGAGGGACAAGAGAAAAGAAGAATAACATACTGTACTCACTGCTTATTTGAACGTCACGTAAGCGTTTTTAAATCATGGTCATTTCATGTAAATTTACATGCAGTGTGAAGCTACAAGCAAACTAAAGAGCACTACCATTAGCCTGCTAGCACAACAATGCAGCTCGAGTTGTTTTGGTTTCATGCTGGTGCAAAAAGGCGACATCTACTGGACCAAAAAGTCGCATATTCTCCCTTTAACAGGGTTTTACTTTTATCACAGTGTTGGTCAGGCTGTGGGCTTGACTCCCATTGTGTAAAATCAAAAAGACTGAAGTGAGAGGAATAGACTGAGAATATTTTCATATTTGACCAAACAGTTCTTGTTTTAGTTTAATTTTGTGGACATAATATGCAGTTAAAAAAGTTAAATCTGCATATCTATATCGCAATTATCCGCATATCGCAAAATGTTTAAAATCGCAATGATATCGTATCGTGACTCAAGTATCATGATCTCTGGTTATTCATACCCCAAGCAAATGCCACTCAAAACTAGGAGCCAAAGAGGTAGAACTGGGATTGTCTTAGAACCTTAGAAAGTATATAAACAGCACTGAGTTTTATGCACTATGATTGATCAGCAACTAGAAGAACGCTTTATGAATGCATCATTCAATGAGCATTGGTATTCACAACTGTATATTTTACCTCACCTGTCTGTTCTGTGGTGCTGTAAGGAGATAAAGAGGTAACAGCAGGGAGCCTAGTTTTCTCAAACGGAGTAAACACATGAAGGAGTAAGATTAACTCGAAGAAAGATTAAAAGCTTCTCTAAATTGCAGCTGACAAAGATTTTTGTTGTCTAATTTATGTTCACAGAATGTGATCAGATGACAATAGTATGCACGTTAGAAACCTTCTGCGATCACTGTAATCTCTTCCTGCTTCCAGTTGGATCTATTTTTCAAAAACATATATACAAAAGAACAACATGATCGCCTCGTACTTGTGACAGCCTCACTGGGTTTCTTTTTTTATATCTTCCAGTTGGATTCCTTCTGATACAAGAGGTTCATTCTCGGTGATATGATCATAAACTGAGCTACAGAACTGAGCTACAAGACCAAGTTTTCAATGAGCAAGACGTAAAATATCTATATCAAAAATTGTGTCCAGAAGTCTAATTAATCATAAGCCATTTTCAGATTGCGTTTCCGTAACAGCCCTGCAACTAAAGCTCAGCCATCATTACGTCTTTGTACATTCATACTGATCTTGCTAAGGCATAATGTGTCTTAGTCTGTGAATTCACATTGGTTTATGGTGTTAGTGAAGCATTACGTGTAGAGAAACAGCAGGAGCCCCACATACGTACACGCACTCGGGCATGCACACACACATAAACAGCGCAGCTCTTCCCCGCTGGCTCCGCCAATCCCGAATATACCATGCCTTGAATGGGCAGTCTGAATAAAGCTTCAATCTATAGCAAATTGCACTAATCCACTCCTTGTTAGGTTTGGTGTGTCCTACACTTCATGGTTTATTACTAGCTCAGATTTCCGTTATAATAAAAATAAATCTATGAAGAAGAAGAAGACAAGAAAAAGACCATAAAACCAGAGTGCTATGTTTTCTCCTTCATTAAAATAGTCCAATACATTGCCCATCCATCCAGGGCTACAAAATGCAAACAGGGACAGTTATTGGCTAATTGGGCATAATGGGACCAGTTGGCCAAAATATTAACAAATGTCTCCAATGATAAAATCTGGGAGCAGCTTGAAAGAGTTAGATGGCATGTGTAAGGAGACATTACCAAGTTATGTGCTACTGTGGAAGCTGTTTTCTGAAGTTATAATCCATCATTTATGAAATCATTTAAAAAATATATATATTGATATTATTTTTCATGACATTTAATGACCATATAACATTTATGTTGAGTAATAATACTTTATTCAATCTTCTACTTTTTTATTGACTTCCTTTTTCAATGTTTTAAGGTTGAACACTTTTCTGTTAGGTATTCATGCTGCTCTCTTTTCTGCACTTCCTTGAATACTTATGCCCCTCCTTTTCTTAAATAATTAACGTGTGATTACAACTTCTGCCTGTATCATCCCACATATCTCTTGGTGCTTTATTGGATCTGCCAGGCAGATGATTATTCACATAGCAATTTTCACAGCTTGTGTGCCAAGAAATAGAAACTAAAATGTAGTTTTGAATTCATAAATTAAGCAACTGATTGCTTAAGCACTTTTGGCTCCTGTTTTGTGTTAGATTTTTCTTTAAGTTTGAGTCTACCATCACATCCAGTCAGAGGAAATTGCTTTCCTCAACAGCAATCAGGGCAAATATACGCAACAGATTCCATGTGGAAGTGTCGAAGGAAAAGGAACACTCAGTGAGTCTGTTGAAAGATCCTGTGACAAGTCCAGATAGAAATACCAGAAGGCATTAATTATAACAGCATACATATGCACATAATGAGTAAAAAATAGACCCTGACTGACACATAACCAGTGTTTATGCTCTGTTTAAATCACAGCAAAGTATATTTACAGACTCAATGTGACTCACTGTGTAAGGTGTGTGTCGTTAAAATGTGTTTTATTAGAAAGAAAAGCAAAATCTGATGAAACGTAATATAAAAATATTGTTTGTTTTATGTGCCCCTTATGGCGCTATGTTAAAAGATAAAATGTCATGACTTATAAGAGCTCCAACCTTTGTTGTTCTTAAAAACAAAGTGAGTCACAGGAAGAACTCCTTCCCTGGCACAGATCGCCTTCACGGTGGATGCAGTGACATTTGTTCGGTACAAATGGAGCAGAAACTGGTTATTTAGAGCAGGCAGTGGCAGCTCTTTGCATTTATTATAATAATAGTCACAGCAGAAGCAGCGGTGCAAGCATTAATTTGTCAGGCAAAAACGCGTACAGTCTTTTTTAGAGCATTTAAATACACCTCACTGTCTGAGGTGACAAATAGAATCAGGGTTAGTTTTGTAATGAAGATGACAAGAGTCCGTTTTATAACCTTATAAACACCAGTAGCTGTGGTGGAAGGCTCTAAGAAAGCCTATCAGTCAACCTTTGAGCTGAGAATTTTTGTCACACTGTCAAGCAAAAATGTACATGTTTGAGAGAAGACGGTCAAGGGATAGATTTCAAAATCCTGCTCAAGGTATATTTGTACAAGTAAGCTTACCTGGCCTTTCCTTGAATAAGTAATAAAGTTGTGGTGTAGTTTCAAAGCAGAGATAATTCAGAGTAGATTGTAGGAACTCCTTTCTGGAATTTATGACCTTGGGTTTCTCCACAGCCCTGCTGCTTTAGGAGACTAGCATCACCTGTCCCTATTCTCTAAAATTTATAGAAGTGATGTGAGCAAAGATTATGATCGATTGATTCAACCCATATTTTAAAAAACAAAAAAAATATTTGAGTGATTTTGATTCACAAGCAACATATCTTCCTAATTTTCTGAAATTAAAAGGGCATTTTAAATTTGCTTTGTTCCAGGATTAGCTTTGATTTAGCTAGACTCATCTGGCACTCATCTGCCAACATCTGGCAACACAGATGCCTCTCCTTTGTAAAATCTGTAGCAGATATGTTGTCTCTCTATTGGTAGTAAACTCTTAGTGCTGCCAACATCTCTTTCAAACCAGACGAATAGAAATATAAAGGGACTTTGTGTATCACACTTTAAAGCGCCATTATTGTTATATTGCTTTCATTTTGTTCGGAGTGGAAACAGAAAACAGAACATCTTCACTCACAGTATGATACAGGAATTGTTTTCCATTTCACTTCATTAGCTAAACTTGTGTTGCATCATTTTTGTTGTGGACGATCTTTGGTGAAAATCATTGTAGAAATATAGCATCACAGCCACTTGTGTAATAAAGATGTGACTGTTAGCAGCAGCTTGTTATGTACTGTAACAAAGGCAACAGTGGAGATGATGTCTGTTCAAAGTAGCACAGCAGTTGCAATAGTACAAAAATGAGTTGTCGCATTACCAACATAAGCCAACACTTGACTGTGTAGTAGGAAAAAAGTAATATCAGCAGTAGATTCAGTAGTATGCGTGCCTCGATCTAAAAGGGATAGAAGGGGATCCCATTGAAATGATAATTAGGCTAATATGTGGTAAATGGACTTGAGCTTATATTGTGCTTTTCTAGTCTTCTGACCACTCAAAGCACTTTTACACCACATGTCACACCTACCCATTCACTCCCATTCACACACTGATGGCAGAGGTTGCTATGTAGTGAGACCATCAGAAGTAACTAATCCTATTCATACGCATCCATACGCCGCCGCCGAAGCAGCGGGAGCAATTCAAGTGTCTTGCCCCAGGACACATCGGACATGTTGCTGCAGGAGCTGGGGATCGAACCCTCTACCATCCGGTCGAGAGACGACCAACTGAGCCACAGCCGCCCCTGGTTGTGTTTGCTGATTTAAATTTTTCAGGATTATTTTTTTACCCTGTGGATTGATGTGTCCCAGCAGCAGTATACATTTTGCGTTTTTGCATCCTACCTTGTGGCTGGTAGTCCTTTGGGATTTCGGAGGGGGCCTGCAACAGAGCCGACCTGCGATACACCACATGGACCCGGCCCTGGTCCTCCAGCTCCTGAGCGCCTCTCTCCAGCGGCTCGATAAAGTACTCGTCCGAGTCTGTACGAATCATTCCAGCCTGAAAAACAACACAAGGTCGGTGTAGAATAGACATGCTAAACTGATGAACCTGCTTCTGCACTAAAAGGACAGAGGGTGCATTTAATTTCTGCCAACTTGCTGAAGAAAATGTCCCTAAAAGCGGAGTTAGACCTCTAAATGCTGTACCTTAATCAGATGTGATCTTATAAGAACCTGCAATTATGTTAATAAGGTCAAAAATTAAGATCATTAAAGTAAAAAGGTGTGGAAGGATTTTCAAGGAAATCTTATCTTGCTGCATAAATTTACATATTTATGAAGCAAGGTTCTTAAAGGTCTAAAGATTCTTTAACTCTTTAGGAGAAGGTCTGTTGAAAATTAAATCCATATTTTCTCTTTTACTTACATGTAGACATTTGTTACCTGTATTCTAGTAACAAAAACAATGAAAATAATAATAATAATAATACATTTTATTTATAGAGCGCTTTACACGGTACTCAAAGACGCTTTACAGATTACAACAAGACAGATAATGCCATTTTAAGTAACTTATTCGAGAGAGAACGTCCTAATTGCCTGCTTAAATGCATTTTGGTCTCTTCTTGTGACATTGTTAAATGTTTTTTCTGCTTCTTTTCCTGAAACTTCCAATCTATCTGCAATCAGCAGGTTACCAGAAGGCTGCAGGCGGTAATCAGAAAGCTTCACATCATTTGTGACACATTGGAACAAAATTGCTTTGCGATCACTACCTGCCCCCGTGTGATTTTCTGCAATAAGAGCAAAGTCATGTCTGTGTTTTAGGAGGACAGTGTTTATCAGTTTGTTTGCAGGACAAACAAACTGAATAGGTAGATCCTCAAATGACAATGGCAATCTAAAACGGGTGTCACAGGCGTAAGGGATGAGAAAAACAAACTAACTAGCATGATAAGCTGCTACTTAGAAACATGACACCTTGCAATTTTTCAAATGATTGAGCCTTTTCCAGAAAGCAATGTGTCAAACTTGCCCTTCGGAACAATCACAAATGAATTAAGTATATTTAAAAGGCTTTGGTATGTACAGCTCAATGTCATTATGTATGACCTGCTTAATGCTTGTGACTAAAGTGGATACGTATGCACTGAGACAGAAGGGAAGAAAGCTAATGTTTTATGTAAGGAGAGGTGTCCATTATCAGGAATTAAGACTGAGGGGGAGCAACTGATACTTGAAGGGCACATTATTCCTCTTTCACCATGGTCACTTACTAAAGTAAAAAAAACAATTAACAGTGTCCTTATTTTAGTAATGCCCGAGGGTTTGACTAATATCTAGACAAATCCTTACTGTCCTATGAGGTTCTAATGCAATGGGAATGTTAGTTAATTCTAAAGTACATTAAATATAACATGTCTATGACAACAGGAGATATTTCTAGTCTGAAGCTTCAGCTTAGCTGTAAACCCTGAAGCTAATGGATTAAAGGCAATAATATCTCCTAAAGTGGAGTTAAAATAAATACGATTTCACAGTTACAGTGCAAGACTAGAAAGCTAACCAGCTTTTCCCATTTCTTTATTCAGCAGTATCCCAGTCAATTTTTGTCATCATTTCCAAAAACATTAAAAAGAAATGTTAAATTTCCCATTGTAATATTAGATATCCGTTTTTCTTTTTATCAAAGAGCAGCACAACTTGTTAACAACGCTTACAATGTATCTTTGTTGCTATGGAAACTCTATGTAAATATAGGCTGATGTGAAATCTGTGCATTGAGCTGCGTTCAAACTTTTTCAACCGAACTATACCCACATGTGTGTTCGTTGTCAGCATTTCATTGACACCCATTTAGCCAATCAATATCCAGTATGCACCCTAACCATATAGGGTGTATACTGCATTATCAGGTTCATCAATTGGAAAGCCACTTGGGTTAGCAGAGAAAAAGATGTGCTTTCTGTGCACCTGTTTGCAGACAGAGCCTCCTCACAGAGCTGAGCTCCAGGGGAATTTTTTTCAGCTCTCTGACAGTCGCTTCAGCTCCTCTGCTGCTCCTCTCAGGCCAAACCTCGCTTTGGCCCCTTCACTATTTCTCTGACTGTGCATATGGTGCTCAGCAACCAAGATGCACACTGAACTCATTTCTAACTCCCATAGTCCCCTACCAACACAAACAGCCCCACTACACACAGACAGAAACACAGACAGACACACACTCACGCATGCACATACGTACGTTATGCTGCACAGAGATAAACAGTCTGCCTGCGACATTACATCAAAACCCACTGCAACCAAATGACATCCTTCTAAAGGGGAGGAAAAATGTATAACTTGACATCTATGCTTTAACATGTGGCTTGCTTGCAGCTCTGGATTCACCTGCTTTGGCTTTTGTTTATGAAAACTAACACAGTTACTTTCAGTTACACTCAGTATTTTTCACTAAATAAAGAGTGTGTACCCTTGCCCTGAAATAGCTTTTTATTTCTTCTCTTTTTGGGGAATACTTTGAAATCTGCAGCAATGCAGCCTGCATGTTTCATTGGTGGTACATTGCAACTTTTTTGACCTGATGCCCAAAGTAACTTTAGAGCTAATATCTACAAATTCTGCTTTATTTGCAGTAATCTGTAAGAGTGAGGCTAGATTATGGTATCTTTAAGTGTTCTGATTTCCGTTAAATCATCCAATCCAAGCTCTCCAGCAAGCATTTGCTGTAAGAAGAAAACATATATAAAACAACTATGGCAAAGCATTGAAAAAAAAGTCTTGGCTGGAAGTCTTTTGTAGTTTACAAATGGCTACACTGGAAGCCGCAAAAGCTGGCCATCGCTACCAACAAGGTAGGTATTTTCAATATCGTACAATGGCTGATGGTTCCAAAATTGCCTCATCATGTTCGGCTTAAGAGTGCCTAACAGTCCTCCTTTCAAAAACTCCCCCAAACAAAATAACAACAAACTAGGATGGATGGATGGATAGAGTGTATTCTAATGGAAATCCACAAGAAACATTTCTATGAGGAGCTTCAAGTTTCTTTTATAATGCAATCCCAACAAAGCCTTGAATGTTTGCAGTGTGAAAAAGCCAGAAACATCTGAAGGATCTACAGTGAGCTCTTCTTTTCATATTTGAATTGAACTGAATTCTAGATTTGAGAGCTATGATGAAAGCTAAAGGTTATCACAGCATGAATGGATGTGAATCAAAAGGAGAATACAGAATAATAGACATTCAGTGATCCCTGACACTTCTTCCTTATCAAAGAGAACAGCATGTCCCGCAGAGTAATGGGAACTCACTGCTGTCTTACAAATATAAAAAGAAAAGTTGTTGATTTTATAGGTTACAATAAATACATCTGATGTATCTGTCTTTTATGTTCCCACAGCATGAAAAAATGTCCAAAAAATGTCAAATAGGCCAAATAAACCAAAAGCAGTGTTGAAAAAGTTGTTGTGAGGAAACACTTTACATTCGCAGTTTTTCTCGTGTTAACACGGACATAATTACAAAAATATGGATTTGCTCCTCGGCTTATTTTGTGGATTTATCTCACACCAGCAGGCATCACTTGCAAAAACACACATTATAAATATAGTGTCTGTGTCAGCATACGTTGTTGGGATGTAATGCAGTCTGCCTAGCTATGTACCAATTATAACTTCCCTGAGAGCACAAATACTCAGAGGCGAGACCAGCAGACTGCCATACTCCTGCTATAACACCCACATCCTGATCCTACCACTACGGTTAATTACTCTTATATACTTCATATATTCGTCTCACATCTTGATTGACTCCTGGCTGGCAGTAAACACATTCAAAATATGAACATTGTGAAAAATGAGACTACATGTCTCACATGTTGATTAATTCAGTGAATATTTAAGCTGATATAAGTGTTGAACATGCTTGCACTAGCATGATGCACTCTGTGGTGTACAGTATAGCTTCAATACTTTTCTGTTTTTTTTTGTTTTGATATCTTCATACAACATAGTGTGTGTGTATATGAAATGTACTGCTGGTAACATTTGCCGTTATAATGAAATTGATTAAGAAAGAAAGATTAATCCATTGTGTAGTTGTAGGTGCTGGGACCCTTTAAAGCCATCACCCCAAGAGCTGCCTTCAATCGGCCATGCTCACCAATGTAGCATCAGTTAAGCTGTAGCATTTCTTTAAGAATGAAATGTGAGGCCAATGTCCAGTTCTGTGTTTCCTCTCTCACACATAAATTAGGATGCGGGCTTATTAAAATGTTTCTACGGGTCCAGGTGGGATTTGGAGGCTCTGCACACAAACTGACAGATGGGTAATTGGATAAAAGTTTTGATTCAGAGATGCTCTTTTATTCCAAGCATTATATGAACAATATGAAATTAGCTGAATATGCCACTAAGGCAAACAGAGGAGTCCACATCCAACATTTTAAACCAACGTCATGCAAGAGTGTTTATAATGAGACTGAGAGCTGGCATTTTATTATTGATCAAAGCCACTTCACAGCAGGACATACAATCAAAGATCTGTATTTCACTTACACTGCAACTAACCCTCTCTGCACTTTTACTGAATGATGCTGTTTTCAAAATAGGTTAGTTTTTTCATGCAGCTCTCGGGGATCAAAGGTGGGCTGCAGAGCAAATACCCAATCAGTTTAGTAGACACTGGTTGTTTCAAAAGTTATCCAACCTTTTTATCAAAGTGTGCCAACTGATGAAAAAATAGACAAGCAAGCAGCTCATTAAGTCCATACTTTTTATGTTAATAGAGAGAAAAAGAGAGCAATATGTTGTGTGAATAAGAAGCAGCAAGAATGGAAAAAAATACTCCCCTGTCTAAAAAAAAAAACAACCCCTCTAGTTATCTGTGTCGACCAAAGGAAATGCAGAGCTCTCACCTCATCTTGAAAGAATTAAGAAAGAATGAATTAGATACGAAATTCGATTTGGCATGAAACGGAATAACTCTCAACCTTGCTCTTTTACTTTAACACTCTCAACCAGTCATTGTATGGAAAGAGGTTAGAAATAAATTTCAGCTTTTTGCAACATTTATCTTCCTCCAGGGCAGGATGAGCAGAATCTAGTTAAGCTTTCATGTTGGATAAAAAAGAACGCAAACTAAATGCCTTGCAAAATTGAAATGATGCATGGCTTTTTCTTCATTTAAGTAAAGGTTCATTTCAACATGTCTGACTAAGGTATAAGGCAGGGGGTTTTCTGCATTTCCATTAAACCCTTCTGTACAACAATCACAATTTATGTTCCTTTAACGATAGGAAAAAAAAAACTTAGTGGCTGACTGCATCCATGTGTTGTCAGAACATCTCAAAATGATTTACAATTCACTCAGATTTCAGTCAGATTTCCTGACTGAGGGAATTAAGGTGAACACTCACCAAAGTTGGAACACACATTATGAAGTTGGGGAAAAAATGTTGAAATCATAATACACAGAAACATGTCAAACTAAAGTTAATGTTGTGGTCTTGACAAAAATAACTTTTTATCATGTTTACAGTAATTTTCAGTTCATGTAATTTGAAGTCAGTATTAGGTTGTCACAATTTTTAAATCCATTTGTAAATTGAAACGTTTTTTTTTGTGGCATTAACAACGATAAGAGTAATAGTGGGGCAACACTGAAGAAGTAAATCGACTTCACTGCACTGATCCCATTCATGAATTCACACCATTGTTTTGCCTTCCGAAGCAACTTCCATAACTCCTTTTTATCTCTTGTTTTTGTAATTGTATTCTTTTTGTATACAGCATGTTGTGTTTTAAGCATGTTTAATGGTTTTAAATGTGCCGACTTGTGTAACATTGTGCTTTAAATGGCATATTTGCACATGTCTCAAAGATGCAAATCTGCCTTTGCAAGTTATAGTAGTAGAAAATGTAGTCTTTTTTCCTATTCTATTCTATTCTATCTTTGGCTTATGTGTCTTGTCCAGGGACACCTTAACATAAAGACTGCAGGAGGCAGGGATCAAACCACCAACACGTTATTATAAGGAATTGCAGTGCAGCAAAAAGTCATTGACAAAAAAATGAGAAACAGCTATCAACTTGTAGTTTGAGCACTTTAAGCCACAAAAACACTCGTATTTTGTTTCTATGATGGTCCACATTGCAACAAAAAGATCATGAACTAGCTTTATTTTTTATTTATTTGATTATTTGAAAGTGACAGAGCATGTTCAGAAATATCAGTAAATAAAACTGAGAACGCAAAAAGCATACATAAAATCATAACAAGTGCCAAATACTGACCATGATTTCCCAACTGGGGAAATAAAACCAGCATGGAGCTTGCGAATGCAGCGACATGGCAACACCTGTGGACTCATGAGGCGGTGCTGGTCAGTACACACCAAGATAAAATGCTTCGAATCCCCCCCCACCCCAAAAGAAGTGAAAGAAACTTCATTATCCTGAGGCCAAATTGTGTTGTTTTACTCCAGCAGAAAGATTTTTCTGAATGGCACCAAAGGGACAATTGTTACTTGCAGAAATGAACATTTAGCATGTTTAGCATATCTTCTTTATTTCCTGAAATCTTCATTTGAGCTTTCTTGTATTGCACATACCAGATTAAAGAAGCAATTCAAAAATGTAATCTGACCTTTGAGGCCATTTTCAAATAGTATTCATCCATTCATTCATTGCAATGAGACCTCTGTGAGCACAATTAGGGTTCATGTATAGATACGACAGCATTTTCCACCAACACACTGTTACATCAGCAGGGATGTAAGGTAGCCAGTATTCATTTAAATGCACATATTCTTGGTAGATTACGTTGCATTGTGGGTAGTTCTACTGCATATATACATGTATGTAGTTGTAAGGACAGATGATAACATGTTTGAGTTTTGTGTTGGAGTGTGGAAAGCCACTGAAACAGTATCTGATGCAACACACCTCTGCAAACGCTCACCCTCGCTCTGTTTTTTAATCCTGAACTCGCTGTAACCTTCGACAAGCTAAGAGGAAATTATTTTAGTCTTGATCAAAGAGCTGGACATACAAACAGTGCACAGGCAGACAACGTCATCCATTAAGTAATGCAGCCACTGCAGTAAAATAATAATTAATCATTTCATGCTAAAGGCACTTACATTTGTCTGGCCCCTGGATAAAAAGAGTTGTTTTTATGATTCATCTGCTACTTGGCTGCAAAAAAATGAAATAATTTTAGGTGGAAGCCTCAGGGAACAAAATACAGCAAGTCCAACTAAATGCCCCCTAGATTTAGTATTATGGTTTTGTAGTACATCCAACAATAAGTAAAGTATAGCTGGATATTAAACTGAAGTGGGATTATGTGATTGAGGTGTCCAGGCACTCTTAAAGTATCTCTTACACAGACGAAGGCAGGCTGATAATCAATGTTTAATGGTGTGCAGCAAAAAACTATTACTAACATCCAACCACCAAGACATATACACACGGATTATGATTTCTTACACGGCTGTGTTGAATACCTCATTCTGATTTGTTGTAAGCATTACACGGTCTGATGTTTCTGGATGTCACATAGCTGTTCAGAAAACACATCAGCGCTATTTCAGCAGTACTGTTTTAAAACAAGATATAGGGTAAGACCATTTTGTTTATACCTATAGTTTATGTTGCATTAAAATGACGTTATACGTCTAGCCTATTTCTCCTCTCATTATCTGTCCCTTGACCTCTCTCCCTCTCCGAGCAAAACTCTTAAAACCGGCCTAACAAAATGAGGAAATTGGGTAAATATGATTAAAGTTTGTCCTCCAGTTACTGTGATTAGAGCCACATCTCTTTAAGTAAGGGTCTGTTGTAGAGAAATAACTGACCTTGCAATGCTGGAATTAACCAATCAGAATCAAGTATTTATCACAGCTGTGTAATAAAATCACATATTTCAAAATCAATATTTAGCATCAAATTACTTCTTTCCAGGTTCCCTGTAATATTCAGAATTGTACAGCCAGCAGATTGTTATAGCTCCTCATAGATGTCCTTCATAACCCTCTATGGTTTTCCAATATAAGACTCATTTGCTGTACATTATCCATGATGTTTGTATTTTAGTGGAGAGATATATGATGTGATATTTATGTTCAGCCCCCACAGTCTAGGGTAGAAAAATAATGACCAATAAAAATCAGCAGAAAACTTTAGAAGAGCCCTTATTTTTTGTTACTTCCTGTGTCTAGTGAATTTAAGCTGTCACATTGACCTTGAATTAATAAAACAATTTCTATCAAATATCAGTATTTTTAAGGCAACTGCTGCATTTAAGACCACATGATGCTTTACAACAACATATGAGACTACACAAACAAGGGACTTTTAGTTTTTTAGAAAAGATCTTTCCGATCAATTTCCTATTCAGTAGGGGTGAGGTACTGTAGGAATCAATTCGGCGTAGTGTAGCAATCTTTTGAATGGCTTTATGTTATCAAAACACAGACATTTTGTGAAAGCTTAACTAAAATATTTTCTAATACCGAATTGTTGGGCCACTAATGATTCAGCTCCTTATAAGGCAGATGTATTTAAATGATTACACAAGATAAGATTGGAAGACAGGTTTGACCCCGATCCTTAGATTGTAAGTGTCCTTTTAGAAATGTCATATTCAGTCTACAGGCTCCTTTGCTCTTTGTAATAGGGACCATGAAGAAGAAATATTCAATAGGTCAGTGGTTTCTTATAGTCTGGCTCTTTATAGGTCAGGGGTTGCATCAGTAAAGTCCAGATGTGTCGTTATCTCAGCAAGATTCACCATCTGTGTGCTACATAAGCTCCTGTAACAGATACAAATTCAAACAGGAAATATAGGACAAATTCATGAAGAAACAAAAATAAGTCAATTTGATTAAGGAATTTCTCTCACTCAGACTCATAAAGACAAGTCATTTGGAGGGCTGGTGGTATGAAATATTGAAGGGCATACTTGAGTGGTCATATTCCCAGCAGTAAGGTTAAGTAATTACCCATGAGTAAGAGAACTGTCAGCGTGTGTGTTATCGGTTGGTGTTTAGTGCTTTCGCCTCAGAGAGAGGAAGCCTCCATGGCTCAGAGGAAGTGACAAATCAAATGAATAACATGTCCAAAACAGCATCATTGACCCTAACCACACCAGCAGGATGCAAGAAGAACAGAAACACGGAGATTTAAAACAAGCAAGAGAGAAAGAACTGCAAAGAAGGACAGATAAATAGTTTCTCTACAGCCATGTCTGCTCTTGAAGATGATTTCAAAGTGAACAACAACAACAAAACAACAACGATGTAACATTGTGTATCTCCTTTGTTCATGAGCCGCACAATACCCAAAATCCCAAAGGAGCAAATTTCTGGAGCTTATTACATCAGTCAGACATATTACTGCATTTTGAGGGGGAAATAAATCACTTAGAGACTACTCTGGATAGTTCTCTGGTCCATTTCAATATTTAACCCTGTAGTCAACAAGCTCCACCAGCTGATTCTCTGAGAACGTACCTGGACCTGAAAATACTCTATGTTCAAAAAAGACAGATATTACATAAAACTAGAACTTGTTTTAAAGAGACAGCGAAAATAATTATAAATCGCTCTTAATTCAGGATCCTCTGACAAGTTTTTTATCTGTAACTTTTATCCAGATAATATGGTCTGCATCAGTGCATGGACGGTGCTCTGTCACAATGGAAAAGCTTTCGATGACACGTCGCAGTAGCTGTAATTATTTCATCCAAAGCATTATGACTTAATAAAGCGTCATTTTAATTATCCATTCTATTTTAAAGCTACAGTAGGAAACATTATTTAATTTGAATTTTGAATAATATAACAAGTGTTGATCATTGCATGTCACTTACAATATTAAATAGAACTGTCCCTTTAAATTAATGTGTGTCTGATCTGAGTCAGGGAGCCGCAGTCCCTTTGTATTTAGCACTGTCTTCAAGTAGATGCTACAAAGTCCCTCTGGCCTATAAAAAACATCTAAAAAAAGTACTTTATTCCCTCTGCAATAACTACCCTAAACAATATAAAATAGACACTTTTATAATGTGTTTTAATGTAAGCTGTGTTTATTGTTAGATCACTGTTAAAGGAGAATTTCTGTCACTGTTGGGACAGACAATAAATTCTATCCATCCATCCATCCATCAATCAATCCATCTATGTTTTAAAAAACTCATCCGATCCAAATCAAGCAACCAATCCAGGTTATGTATTAGCCAATCAGTGCTCTGTACAAACTACCATCTGGCTTCTACATGACTTGTGTTTTCAGCTTCCTCTTTCTGTCGCTCACTCTCTCACTTTCTCTCCTGGCCACAGTGGTACTTAGAGCACAACAGCTGTGCAGCACACACCAGTTTTTTCTGGATGTATATTGATCGACTGTCACTCAGTGTGACATAGTCAGACATATCTATCTGTGTGGAACAGACAGTTTGCAGTGACAATGCTCTGCGTGAATGCTTGGTGTGTCATTTGGTGGGAGGGGAAGTAGGGGAGTATTACTAGGTGGCAGAGAGAGAGCCAACGTTTTTTTTTCCTTCATTTTTATGTTCATGTTTTTTAAACATTGGTAATATTTCTTATATTTAAGACTTTTGTTTAAAAGTCAGTGTTTATGAATGTTTAGATCAGAACTATCCAAACTGAGTTGGTCGTGGATCAGATCATCAGATCATTGTTATTGTCATTTACTCAATTCTTTGTAAGAACCTTTGGAGACATTATAATTCAAGTCTGTTTTATTCATGTGGATTATCAAATAATCTCATATATTCAGGCATTGGAAATTAGCAGTAGCTATAAATGCTGTGGTGCAGTGCATTGTAAAATTGTTGTTCAGTTCTACATGTATACTGCATCTGTCCCTGCCAAATAAACGGAGAAAAAAATATATATATACATTCAGAGCCCATAAAATTTGCCGGCAACTGTTGCCAAGGGACAGCAGCTTAACTGGTAAATGGACGGCTTTTACACAGTCCTTTTGAAACCTTAACATACAAAACCCCTTAATAAATCCTCAAGCCCTTAGCGAGTGACAACATCTAGGTTATATTTCCTCTTACCTGTAAAAAAAAACAACGGAATCTTGAAGATTTCCGAAAACGCTGTTGTGCCATACCATGTCCCTCTGTCTACTGTGACTAGGTTGAAGCTATTGTGTTTATTCCATTTACAAAAAATAATTTGAAAACAGAGAAACATGGCTACAAAGGTTCTGTTTCACTGTGTGCTGCCATGTATGACAGAAAGGAAAATAAGCTAAAGATACAAGCACTACAGGGGAAAAGGGGAAACAAACCCAGCAGCGCAGGAGCAATGTTGACTGAATGTCTTGTCATCCTTGGCTTCTTTGCATACAATATGTTGCGGCTCCTTTTTTCATTGAGATGAGTACGACTAAGTTTGAATCTCAAATGTTTGACGATTCATTCCAAAGAGCCTCAATCGACTGCCAATTTCACAGTTGAACATCTGCTAATGAAACAAGTATCATTCCATTCCAGCTATACAGGGGTGCTCAATAGACTTGCCTGTTTTCTCTAAATAAATCATGACTCATCCTATCTTGGTTAAAAAGTCAGCTTATTAAAACTTTTAATGCAATTCTGAAAATAACTCGTGTACTATTAATCAATCTCCTTGGTGTCTGCATGAATAAATCACCCTGAGGTCACTCTATCCTGGTTTGATTTGAACCAAATTTTACAGCTGCTTTTTACCCTTGTATATACAGTATGTGTATCTGTCAACTAATGTGCAGTTTATGTTGTTGTTTGGTCATTACTATTGTATTGGTATTTGCTTGTCATTGTGGTAATATGTAAATTTGTATACATGTGAACCACCAACCTGCCAAGGGACTACAGATTTATCCTAAGGCTACAATCTGGCATATTCATATGATTATGTTCATTAATGTGCACTGTCCCTATTTTAAATAAATAAATAAAATAGTGTTTTGGGAGGGGTATGTTTTGCATTAATGGATGACTCTCCATACCTGCTGAGCCACAGTTGCTTTTAAGGGACATAAGTCCTAAACTTTTAACGCTACTACCACCAGAATGACTTACGCACTCAAAAAGGAAAACAATCATTATCATTTTCAAACCCAACAAGATAATTAGGTCAAATAATGTATCTGCTAAATTCCACCAGATGCGTGTTTGGTCTGTCTCGGCTCTGCCACAGCAGCTGGTTTTTACTTTAATCAATCTGTGTGCTTCCACTGGCTCTGCTGCGCTGTGTGTCAGCTCTGTCCCAGCTCCGGCAGTCCTGAACCCTCTGCAGCAAATACACAAGGACTTCTATTTTTGCCAGATGCCAGAGCACAGCTCATCAGTTTACCACAGAGCACATCTAGCGCATCATGAAGTCGGACACCACAACAACATTAAAACATCCGCTTTAGTTTCAGAATAAAACACTTAGTTTTGACAGTTGGGAAAAATGACCGTATGTGTGTTTCTTGATGTGTTCATAAGGGTTTTATACGGTTTTATACCACATTCATGGTATCATCTCGCACTGTTGCGACCACAAGGAGCCGTACCGAGCGGAGCTGACACACAATGCACACGTATCTGGTGGAAATTCTGGGTGAGAGGGCTGTAAAAAATACTTTTTGGACTTAAATTGAGGCTATCTTGCTTTAAAACCTAAGTTAAAAAAAAAACACGTAGCTGCTCTGCACAACCTCAAAACAGTCTGTTTTTTCAATGACCAAGGACTTGATGTAATCAGCTAAATATCAGCAAAGTTATGCAGGTGAAGCATGCATATGATTACCTGAAGAGACTGGCAAGAGCAGAAATCCTCCTCATCCACGCTTCTTAAAATAATCATCAAGGGATCTCTTCACTAACACAAAACGTGAAGGGAATGCATTTCCATCTGGAAACTGTGTGTCTGGGAGGCAAAGTCTAAAAGATAAAATGTCTTTTGGGTGTTTATCTGGAAACAATCCCATAGTTTGTGTGAAAAAAAGTAACCACCCAGTATTTTGTGTTACCCAGTATCGAGGAGACAATGGCAGGTGCCTGACAGAGCCTCTAAACACAACCCTCAGAAGAAGGGATCAAGAGTCCTGTGTTCCATCAGTTTAATATCCCCAACATCAGCCTCAGCCAAGCAGACAGCACTCTTCTGCCAAGAAAAACATATGGGATTCAGCTGAAGGGCTCCAGTTTTTCAAAAACAGTCTCTTTCAGTCTAAACTTCTTAAGGAGGTCGGTATGAACGTGCTTTCGTTTAAAAAAAAAAAGGTTGAGGTACTGCAGCGTTGAAAAAGAGGTCTGAATTCAGCCAGGACACTGCCACCTTTCACCCTAGGTGTTGTTCAAAGGTGTGTTTGCTTTCTAAAATGTGAGCAAACCTTCGTCATCATTACCTGCCATTTTCATCCGCTGGGCTTTAAAGTATCTTTAGGGGGAAAAAATACACACATTCACTTCTTGTGATTTGCAGGGGGGGAGTTAAGAATCTTAAATCCGTCAGAGTAGAATTAGAAGCTTTTTTTTAGAATGCTGTGATAAACAAAAAATCTGCAAAATATGAAGACGTGTCCTTGGGAAAAATTAACATAATAAACACTCTTATTCACATCTTTTCTTGCATGTCTGTGTTTAAAGTTCAACATCAGATTAAGAAGATTTGTTGACTTTTAAAAACTTAAAGGCTAAATTTCTTAAAGTTGACAGACTGTAAAAGGAAAAAAGGGAGAGTTTTTTGCTCACAGTTAAAGGTAGAGAGGGGTAAAACATACAGAAACAATATAAGACTTTATTTCAGTTCTGCCTTTTTGTGTTACTTCGCCAAACAGAGCAAACATTTGCAGACAGCTTTGAGGAGGCGGTGAGAAGTCCAAACTAGACTTTAAATAAAACCTTGCTCGATGAAAGGCTCTCAATGTCTGTCTGTAACGACAACAGAAAATGTGGGCTCCTCTTAAGTTTATATAGGTCATGATTAAAAATGTTTAAACACATAAATATCAATAAAAAGCAGCACACACTGAGCTCAATCCTCGGCTGCTGGAGAGAAATAGCTTGGCTTTGCATATCTTTTACCCCTCCTGCACCTCAAACCGTATACCCAAACAGCTCTGGGGTCAAGCCTCTGCAACAAGCCTTGGCTGAGTCAACAAGGAACATTAAGAACTATTAGTGAATAAAACTCTTGTGCCCCACTGCAGTTTATTGCAAAGAGGAACTGGCTGACTTTCTTTTTCTAATCAAATAGGATATTTTCTTTGCCTGTTTCTCCTTTAGATATGGGGTTGTGCATGTCCATAATGCACTTTAATGTCTCTGAGGCCATGAGTTTATCGCTGAAAACACATAGCCAAAAGCAAAAAATTAGCATTCCTTATTACTGTAGCTCATTTTGTCACCCTGCAATGTCTATGTTGTAAATGTTTCCTCTTAGGTGAAACTTGGCAGAGATATTAAATGAACACATGTTCTATATGTCATTATAATAGAGCTCAACAGTGACCGCCCACTTTTTCCGCGGCTCTGGTTTTGGAAGTAAATTTTCCCATTCAAATCCTCCATTGACATTTCACAAAATCCTTATATCAAGAGAATAACGCCTGGAACCAAGACAACCAGGTAAGTCTACCTTGGATAGTTATGACATTATGGCTAATATTAAATCGGCTATGGAGAAAATGAATGGGATTTGTACTTACGGAACCACACTGTTGAGCCCTATACATGGCTGTGTTGAATATTCCATTCTGATTGGTCAATTACAACATTCTACAGTAAGCGTTTTCTGTAGACCCGACGGACCCAGTATAAATTCAGACAATGGAGACTAACTGTAGATATATCCATCTGCAGGAAAAAGTCTGGGAAAATTTGATGCATTGTCTTTTTACTGCACAGGGGAAAATAAAACAATCTGGTGAAAAAGCAAAAGGGGCTTAAAGACACAACAGACAAATCCAAGATTTAAGAAGGTACATTAAGTTATCACAGTCCCTGCTCCCTGACACTGGTCTGCATGTTAGTGTTGTTTTCTTTTCCAGATCTCTAGTGTGAGTGTGGAGCACTTGGTGTGTTTTGGTTCCCCCCTCCTCTCTTGGGTTCTGTCACTTTAACTCTCTGCACACCTGCCCTGGGTCTGCAATCAACACACCTGCCTGCCATTAAGCACTCACCACCTCCTACAAGAACCCTGCACTAGCAGTCAGTGCTTGAAAGATTGTTGTGCTATTCATAGTTTGTTTATGTGCCAACATTCAGCTCTAGTTCAGTCTTTTGCCTGCCTGATTGCCTCCTGTTTGTATGTTTGTTTGCATGCTTCTTTCTTCCAGTCCCAAAGATCTCTAGTTTGCCAGCCTGCCTTGACATTTCACCAGTCCTGCCTGCCACCCACCTTCCTTCCAAATAACTTCCTCACTCCCAAACCCAGGACACCTACCAGTTATCCCTTCACTACTCCCCTGTCGGCTCTTTTAAAGTACACTTGTTATGACACCTTTACCTTTTGTGATATAACTAAACACTAAACGAAATGTGGTATAGTAGACAACAGTTTACAGATGAATAGAAAAGAAAAAATGCAATAGTTATGGGTCGATCCTCAATCAGTTGTCCCAGTGATTTATGATACCCCATTCACCTTGTCCCAACCCACCATCAGTGGAAATATGTGGTTTATAACAGCTAAAAAGACTGAATGTAAGAGGGCTACTGGGATGCAGTTGCAGCAGGTAGAGTCAAAGCAGAAGAAATAATATTTTTTTTTTAAACCAATAAAGGCTCTTAAAGTCTATATTTTGTAAATGTATGGATTTCTCCAGTACTTACATGGGGATTCTGCATCACATTCAAAACAACCTGCTCTTTTTACATTATCCCTAACATTACAATCTGATTACTGTACCATATCCCTATATTGCCTGGGAGTGCTTCTCGGGGTATAAAACATGGAACATAACTCTCAAGTCTTTATATTTCAAGGTATAAATTATGCATGCGTTATTATAGAAGTTGCCAAAATAACTACCTACTATCACAATGTTACCTTTTGTTTGCTCTTATAAGTGTGTGGGCTGAAGTTTGGTCATTTGTCTTGCCTTGCAGTAACTAGTGAAGCCATGGCTTATTCCAATGAAGGGATTTTTTCATTGTCAGATTTTAAATGTTGACTCACAAGGCAAGCAGAGAAATTCATTGGATCACATATTCGTAATAGTATGAAACAAGTTGCAGTTTCTGTTTTTGAGATTGAGCTTTTTGTTTGGATTGACTCAAAAAGTGCTCATTTCACTTAGGAGTTCTCAGTGAACTGCAGCTACATTTTTCAATTCTACTGGGATCTTGAGGGTAAAAATGTCCTCAAACAGGCAGAGTGTTTACTCTTGCGAGTCTCACACGCCGCAGACACAGTAGTACCTCACCCTTTTGGCTGGCAAAGTCGATTATGTAACATGACACACATTAAGAGGTGGCCAAGTTTCACAGAGCCAGCAGCGAGGTAAAGGTTAACATCAACAGTCAGACATGATGTCGGTGCTGTTCTCGGGTCTGATCTGCCTCTGTCTGTCTGTATCTGGCACTGGATTGTGGCCCGTCTGCTGAGAAAAAAAATCGTTTTCATGCACCCCAGGGTAAGAGAAGGTTTTGTCCCAGCTGTCCAGCTTCATGGAAACAAATGAGCGGCACTTCATGGTTGCTTTAAGGCATTTCCAGACAGCTTACAGTTGTTTGTTGAGATGAAACAAAAGCAGATCGTGGATCAGAGATGCACTTTAAGCTGCAGCTGAGAGTGCACAAAAGTCTGATCTTATTTTCTCTGCTCACATGTGACCCAGATCTGATGTTCGGTAATCAGCAGAAATTGAAAAAACCTGTCAGCAGCTCTGAACCACATAGGGGCATGCGTCACAAAATCATACAGATTTCTCTCCGTAGGATCAAAATTGTGAACTGTCCGCCATCGACAACAATAAAGATGGAGGCAGTTTTCAACTTATATAAGCCCCTTTTGCAATTTGAGTACATTAACATACCACCACTGATCTGGTGCTTAGAGTATATTTTCTTCATAATCAGCTGTGGCATGAGTGTTGAAAACCCATTGTCATGCCTAATGTATAGCCAATCACACCGACATTGTTTTACTCCTGAACCGCTCTGAGAGAGTGCAGCTTGAATCACCGTTTTCTGTGCTGTGTCCCTCATGTACGGTTTGATATACATTACTGAGTTTTTTTGTAACATACCAGTATAGAAGCAGGAGTTTTAAAGCTGATCTGTTATTAAAGAGGTTTTTGACAGGATTCTGAAAGCCTTCTTTTCACCCTCAACATAAAAATATTCAGTTTTAATTAAAAGTGCAGGTTTTAACCTAACATGCCTCGTGAAGCTGTTGGCAGCTGTGTGTCAGTCTGGTCAAGAACAACCGCTGTATAAATTATTCAAGTAGGCTACATACATACTTGTATGTTTGGACAAGCCTTTTATTGAATTATTATTATTCTTATTATTATTATTATTATTATTATTGATTATTTGTATTTTTTTCATTAACGGAAATACAAACAGTATTCAACAGTACAGTATAGTGTATAAATACAGTGCAAAGATACACTGAACTGTACATTTTGAGGAAATCCAACATTGAGTTTTAGATTTAGAAAGGACATTCACCTAAAGTTCTACTTCCCAAGCTCTCTTAGTTCTCAAACCGTATATTTTTGTCTTTGATAATTAAAGGAAATCTATTAAGTTTGGCACTTTAGTCATTGGATAAGAAGTTGTAGTCAAATGTTTAGAAATGTTAACCTTGTCAGATTACACAATCAGAATGTGAGATTCCAGCTAACATGGTCAATGAAATAAGTCTACCTCCCCAGTAATCACACCGTTACACTGTAAATCCGATACCCACTGTGGATGAGAAAAAGCATGGAAATTCATGGTATGATGAAGTTAACACATCTCTTAGCTAACATTGTGTTAGTGAAGTTGCAATAAACGAGTGTTCAAACAGAAACACTCAATGAATAATGAATAACAAGAATACAGAATGTATACATCTGAATGCCTTTAAGCAAACAAAACCTTTATCTGCTTTAAAGGGGAAACACATGATTCATCTAAGAAGAATTGTAACACAAGCAAGAAAAAGTTTCATGCTCAGCGAGACTCTACTAAGGAAGCTGCATTATGCTTAATGCAAATGTCAGCATGCTAATATGCTTATAAAGTCAATGCTAACATGCCGTTTGGCAATTATAATTACCATTTCTACCATCTTAGCTTAGCATGTTTATTTTCTGACATTTGTTAATTAGTGCTAATGTTGAGCATGCAACATGCTGAATACAAAACCAGATTTAATATGAAACATCTTCAACATCCTAGTTTAGCATTTTTACTTTCTGCATTTACCAGTTTGTGCTTCTCTCAGGACGCTTATACAGTAGGCTATACTCAAAAACAATGCAAGATTTCTGTCAACCATAATAATAATCAACATGTTTACCATATTAGCATGCTAACTTTCTAAAGTTTGCTTCTGTCGGCATGCTAACATGTTCACAATGACAACATGTAGATGTTTAAGAAACATTCATCTTACTGTATCTAAGCATTTTCACCTGCTAGCCTTTGCTTATAAGTACCACGTCACAAGTTTGGATAATGGAAAATACCTTAGTAGCCTATTACCCAGCTGGTATTTGATCAAAACAAAATGTTGCATTTGTTCACAACTCAAGGGATCACAAGTATTATTCATGCTGATGTAGACATGACTGTGGCCCAAAAGAAAAACACAGTGACCAAAGACGACAAGATTCATCTTCTGGTATAGCCATTTCTAAACTACAAGTGTTTGGTGCTCTGTCCCAGATGACATTAAGATAACACATCATAATCAAATAATACATTGGAACCAGACCTTCATCAATTGAACTTCTAGACTCAAGCTCACTGGTGGTTCAACATATTATACTGTATGCCTCTTAAGATGAAGGGGAATCATTTAAAAGTTGATGTTTTGGGGGGCATTGGGCTTTATCTGTTACTAACTTTAAATCCTTAATAGAAACAGATCATTAATAGATCCCCCTCGTCATTGTCTCTGCTGCCCTGCAAAGCTGAACAAAAAAAAGACACAGAGATTATGAGTCCTCAAGTCCAAAAATACATGAGACATGAGAAGCGTTCCCCTTTTTGCCTTTCAGGGTAACAACTCCACAACAAAATATCTGCAGAATGTGAACCCTCAACTCTGTGACAAGGGAACCCTGTGAGCACATGAGTATAAACGTGGGAGGGCTGGACATTAACTTGTAGTTTTAGGATTAGGAGGAGGATGGGAATGATAAAGTATACATCTATGTCTCAACGTTACATTCCTTCATTGTTTGCACTCATACTTTTTTTCAATGAGTCATGTGATGTATGTTTCATGCACGTGAAAAAGAGACAAGCCTCATATAAACATTTCTCCTCAGCTGAGTCCCTCCTCTTGACTCTTTATGATGGACCTACTGTACTTGTAAAACCACTGTCATGTCACAAAAAAAAACCTCCATACATACCAGGTGTGTTTCGGTGAACTAACACTGTCATTATATCCCATAAACAGAAGCCAATGCGTTCATGGAACCCTTATTTCCCAACCTGGCAGATGTTTCATAGACAGTACACGCTTTAAAGACTTTGGACTAATACAAGCTTGTTCAACTGTTCCTTGATCTTTACATGCCATATAAGATGGAGTTGTTACAATACCTGGAGAGAAAAAGCCTCGGATTCAGCCTAACATGTGATATCAGGAGGTGGCCATATTCAAAACTCTAATCTCCTACCATAATTAATCAGCACTACTAAAAATACATGTATTCCTTCTTCTACAAAATAGTCTAGGAGCTGGAAAAGAAGAAGAACTGACTTCTGACTATTTGGGAATGATAGCAAAAAGGCAACAGTGTAGCCTGTTGAGAGTGTAACATTAGCCAAAGCTAGCAAAAATTAGCAATCAGTGTTTTCCAAGCACAAATTATAAGGGTTTTTCAAGCGATGTTTAAATGAACTTGCTTCCAGGTAAATTATCACATGACCATAGCAAACAAGAAAAAGTGTGGTTGCTTACACGACTAGAAACAATCCTCTTACTGCTAAGGCAATCTGGTGGTTGATCTGGGTAGTCATTCTTAAGGATTTTATGTACAAATTCATCTACAAACAGTTTCTGCATTTCATAAAGTCTTACAAACAGGTGTCTTGGATTATTAAGAACCAAAAAACTAATCTTGCCCATTTTTGTTCACTTGTTCTCTCCAGATTTCATTTGATCCTCAGACTTTTATGTTCTTGAATTGTATCTGACGGTAATCTGAGAACCAAAAAAAAAAAATGAGTATAAAGCTCCACCAGTGGCAGCTACAAGAACAGTGTGGAAAAGGCTACAAACAACTGGGATGCAAATGTTTGAAAATCAATCTAACATCACCGTTAAAACTGTGTAGTATCACATTCTTAGAGGAGTATGTGTCCAGGGTGCAGGTTTGGCCTAAAGCACTAGCCCATAAAGGGCAAAGTCTGCTCTGCATTTGCCCACCAGTTTGACTCTGACCCTCGGCCCTGTGATGCATGTCATCGCAACTCTTCTCCTCCCAATATTCCCAGGCTCTCTTCCCTGTCCTACTGAACTACTGCAAAGGCAAAACATCGTTTAAAAAATGATATCATGTTTCCTCTTGTTAGCAACTGCTTTATAAGAGTTCCAACATTTTTATAAGATACAAAAGAATTACAGATTTGTAACAAAGGGCCCATCGTTAATTGCAGTAATGAACTTGTGAAAAAAAAGTGCTAGTGCTGACAGACACTGCTTTGCACCATATTTAATTATTCTCAATGTTGACTGCCAGATTTGTTTCTACTGCAAATGTTAGCCTAAAAGAAAGAAACAGAGATCAGCAATGATATGCTCCATCTACTTTCATCTGGAAAGCCCCACTCCCTGTTTTTATTTTGACATGCATGCAGTATGAAGGCTGTCTCCCACACAGGCCAGCACAGATCACCCTCACCACACCCCCACACTGCTACTGCTGCTGCTGAGGCAGAGGAAGTATCTGCCTCATAAGCATTTAGCAGCCAGGCCGCCTGCTTGCCTACTCCAGTAAAGACTTCCAGACTGCAGCCTGGCTATAATTAGGAAACAGTAAAACACACACCTAGTGAGGGCTCGGGCTACCACTTCAGATCAAAGAGCACTGGCCCTCAAAGACAGGCTTTTTCATCAGCAACAACTGCTTTGGTGAGTGTTTGATGTGGAGCTCTGCATCCCTACGCTTTGCATAATGCTGCAAACAAAGTGAGAAGCAAAGGTAATCGTGTTGAAAAGAAGACCAATATTTTAGTTTGCAGAGTATATTTTAAAGTGGAGGTTAGTCAGGTTAGTTAGTTATGTCAGGAGGTTAGTTATATCTATAACTGCATTTTCCAAATCAAACCCTTTTTTTTTGTGATAAATTTGTTATTGATTTTCATATTTAGGCAGCATATACATTTTTATATCACATGTCTGAGGAATCAACATTGTGAATTTATCAATCATATATGCAAAACAAATTCTGGATTTCTGTCATCAGTTATCATGTGAGTAAATTTGTGTATAGCTGCATAATGTCATAACTCCTCCCTGATCCCTTTTTCCCGTGGCGACCAAGCAGTTTTAATAGTATTTATTTGATCCTGCTTTAACTTCCCTCGGTGGTGTATAATAACATGATTTATCTGAAAGTCACATTATTTTAAATCGATTGTTACCCAGATCTAGTTTATGTCCGAGCTTTCCCAAAAATGTGCCCTTTGCTGTAACAGGGGCAGTTTACAATAATTGAAGACCTCTATGAAAAGCCTTTCTTCACTTTTGAAAACTAGATGTATTATATTTTGTGTTGTTAACATCCGCTGTCCCTTTTAGTATAAATGGCTAAATATTAGTGAACAGTATATCTGTGAGTTTCCAGTGGTCTTTGGTGAATCAGACCTTGTCTCTATTTCATCAGAAATTACTCTTTTTTTTTTTTTTCTAATACAAAACAACACCGACAACGTCTGGGCATGCTCCTGATGAGTCGGCATATGGTGTCCTTGGGGATATTCTCCCATGTCTGGATCAGGGCATTAGTGAGCTCCTGGGCATTCTGTGCTTGATGCGGTGCTCAGTTGGATTTAGGTCAGTTGAAGGAGAGGGCAAGTCAATGGCATCAATGCCTGTATCATCCAGGAACTCCCTACACACTCTGGTCACATGAGGCCGGGTATTGTCCTGCACCAGGAGCCCAGCCACGGCCCAACGCACCAACGTATGGTCTGACAATCACTGTGATGATTTCATCCCGGTACCTACCAGCAGTCAAGAGTACTGTTGGCTATGACATGGAGGTCTGTGAGACCCACAAGGATATGCCTCCCCAGACCATCACTGACCCACCACCAAATTGGTAGTGGTGTTCTATGTTACAGGCAGCCTAAATTTCACCACAGGAATGGGCCGCCAATGGCAGGCCAGCCAATTCTGGGGTTCCCTGGAAAATGCCAATCAGTCTGCACTGTGCTGGGCTGTGAGCAAATGTCCCAATAAAGAACATCTGGCCCTCTTGCCGCCCTCTCGGATTCTGGTTTATATTCTGCAACACCAAGGCACATCAGTAGCCTATTGGAGGTAGCTCGGGCATCGCTCCTCCTGTTCCTTGTTTTATAATGACAAATGATGTTATTTAGGATGGTTTTGATGCTGATGAAGAACTCTCAAGAACAGCTGTCGATGTTGTGCTTTGCCTCTGTGCACTGCCTGTCAGCATCTGTGTCTGATCAAACTTAACACTAGGACCGCCAACATTCTAGACCCCCCTCCAAGCGCCCCAGCCGTCTATCAGACGGCATATGTAATTTCATAGTTTGTACACAAATAAAGCATTTTTTTGATGACGTTATGAGAAATAATTATAAATATAACTTACTTAAACCAGGCAGGATTGTAATCTTTTAAATGTCTCATGTCAATTTACGATATTTTTCGGCTTTTTAGAGCGCCGTTTTTTACTGCTGCTCCACGTCTCCCGTTGCTAAAACACATTCTTCAAAAATGGAAAATGCATAACTTTTAGTCTATAATATTGTTTGCTATCTTAGGCTATGCATTTTAATAAAAAACACTGCAAAAAGAGAGATAAACACCGAGATAAACGCCACCGCCGCCGCCGCAGCCCCCCCCCCCCCCCCCCCCCCACACACACACACACACACACGCACACACGCACGCACTCACACACACGCGAACGATTGAATGAACAGGTTGTCGCCACAAGGCTCTGGCAAACAACAAAAACAAGGCTATATATTGGCACAACAAACTATATACAACAATAAGTGCAGAACTCCATAACAGGCGAACAAACAAACAAAGGCACGATCAGCACCTCGGACAGCGGCGCGGCTCCTGAGGCACACACCTCGGGCAAAAGTGCTCAACCTATAGGTGCACGTCCCACACACGGGGCGCTTGCATCCCTTGCAGGAGACAACGGTCATATTTTTTTTGCAGTGCGTGTTTGTCTGACGCTGCCTCCTTTCTAACTTATGGAAGAAAAAAAAAGAGACGCGCGAGGGAAATGTATCATTTTCAGCTGCCGTCTGAATGACGGCGGGCGGCGGTTATAGGTATAAATGCGCAGAAATCTTGTGTGTTTTATTTTAGTAACACATAAGCTTCAGAAAACATACAAGACACATATTTAGGAAAAGTCATAGCATGAGAGGCTTGTAGGTTTTATTTTAACAGAGTTATTTGTATTATAAAAACCCAATCCGTTCGTCAGACGGTCTTGGCGGTTCTAGTGTTAAAGCTGTTTGTCTACATTTACTGACGTTGATTCCTCCTCTCTAGATCCTCGATTTTTTTGTTCTTACTCTCTGATGTACGTTGATGTAAGTTAATTGTAGAATTGTAGAACAATATATCCATAAATAGCTGTTTCCTCTTGCAACAGAGCTTTCATTTTTCACAGTAATGGGCTCTCATTGTGATGAGTCTTCTTAGAAACTACTCCCTGTCTTAGAAAATCCTAAGACAAAAATAAAGAGGATAAAGATAAAATTAGATTCTGATAATGGAGCACCCAGAAACCCTTGACACTCGTGAAAAAAACAACAATAGTATGATTCATTGTTGTCTGACATCATACAGTGTTACTGTAGCAGTTTTTTTCAAATCAGCCGTCCACTGAGCAGGGTGACCGACCTTTGATGGCTACTGGCATCTTCAAATGACATCCTGCCTAAGCAGTATTCACAAAGCCAAACTTTCACATCCTGTGTGGCCCCCTCTCGGCCCTGAATCTCCAACAAGGTTCAGCTATTAATGTCTTAGAGAGACTGAATCTGCCCAAGTGATGAACTGCTTCCTCCTGCTCCTATCAAAGGAAACGGCCGAATCCTGCAGAGCACAGAAGAGACTCAAAGGTCACAGTGGCATTATCTCTGTTTGGGACATGTCCTTGAAATGTCCATTGTAATATTTTTAGACGTTATATTAAGAAGTTCACACAGAGACGCTGCAGTTCGTTCAATACAGAACAATGGAGTGGTTGGACTGCTCTTTTCACTCTGTAAATTCGGTCAGTTCCCCTCTGTGGATTTGAAATTCAATTACTGCGGCATTATAAATCATTAAAAGCAGCTTTACAAAAAGGTTAAGAATTGGAAACAAAACTTTGTTGTCTGTTGAAATAATAAGTATTATGAAATATATTTTCAAACTGAAAATATTGTGGCGTTAGCAGTCAAGCTCAAGAATTTGCTAAATGAAAATAAGGTAGCTGTTAGCAAGCTCTTTGTTCTTGAAGAGCTTCCTTCTTCCGTAAATCTCTGTTGGATGATAGGAGGTGATCAATAAAAAAACACAGTATAATACAGGCAGTGTAGTAAACGGAAAGACACTCTGGGTGTTTTCACACATGTAGCCTGTTATCTTAGTTACAATTCGGATGAAAAAAATGATATTGAATTTTTCCCTAGGGTCGATTGTGTTCACACTGCATTATTATAAAGCGTTCGGTTTTTATTAAATACATATCTTACAATGAAAAAATAAACTAAGTGGCAATCATTAGAACTCTTGTGGTATTCAACATCAGTTGTATCTACAGCAATCATAGACGCCAGTAACTGAAGGCTGCCAACATGGTCACTCTTTAAACCAGTGGTTTCCAAAGTGGGGGTCAGGACCACCTGGGGGGTCGCGAGACACTGAGAGGGGGGTCAAGAGATTCCTTCCAAAAACATGAAAAAAGTGTTTATTTACCCATTATTGTGTATATAAAGTAGTTAAAGGGAATGCATGTGTTCTGCTTCTAGCAATTCTTACAACGAATTACACATATAACATTATGGTGTTTGGGGCTGTGTGTTGATCTGATGCCAGTGTTTGGAGAGGCTGGTAGTATGCATGGCTTTCACTTCCAGGGACAATGGGGGTCCCCGGTCTCTAGCATCGTTATATTGGGGGCCGCGGGCTGAAACATTTGGGAACCCCTGTATTAACTGAAAAACCGAGCAGAACCCAACTCCAACAGCAATATGTAAAAGTACAAGACAAGCCAGGCAACAGTGGGTGTTCTCTCCTTATTCTAATCCTTGAGATCTGACATGGATTGGCCTTTAAAGACTTCAACTTATTAACTTGGAACTTTTCCCTAAAAAAACTGAGATTTGACTCAGACATTGTACAAATTACTCAAAGTATGTCTAACAGGTAAAAAATGCCATTGTTTATGCTTAGATTCTCCATTCAATAGCTACTTAAGAATTAAGAAGCACTGATTGTATGGAAGCTGCTGATAAGCAGCTGGTAAAAAAAACCTAAGTATTCATGAATATCAGTGTCTAGTTGGTGCAGATATTCAATTCATAGCCTTGAGAAAGCTAGGATAACTATTTGAACTTTTTGAGAGGGCTTTAACAAAACAGATCACAGAACACCTCCAGATTCCTGTAAAAGTAGATAAACTCCCTTATTTTTTTATTTTTTTTACACAACTGTCATCTGTGTTTGTAGTCTAAAAAACTCAGACTACACGTTGGACTGTAAGATAATATTAAAATAAATCCAAGAATTCTCTGCTTCTCTGACTTGGGTTGGGAAGCGGAGGGTCGCCGGTTCAAATCCCGATGCGGACCAAAAATATGGAAGTTGGTCTGGTAGCTGGAGAGGTGCCAGTGCCAGACCACTTCTTGAGCACTGCCGAGGTGCCCTTGAGCAAGGCACCGAATCCCCACCAGCTCAGGGGCGCCTCCTGTGGGCTGCCCCCTCACTCTGACATCTCTCCATTAATGCATGTCCACAGGTCCTGTTTGTGCATGTGTGTGATTCAGGCCTGTGTGTGTGAGAAGCATGTCTCTAGAGAGTGTAAAATCCAAATTTCCCCTCGGGGATTAATAAAGTATATTAAAAAAACAAAAATGAAAATTGGTTCAGTTGGTACAGTGTGATCTCAACACTTCATAATGCTGTCTTTTGTGAACAATGACAAATGAAACTCCATTAGGTTTTGGTAGCCAAAGATTAATGAGATGAAATTAATTCAGTACAGTATTTACATTGCTAAAAGGCAGAGCTGGAAAAAAAGGAAATGTAATAATGGAGATAAACCTACACATTACATATGGAATGCAGAAAGATTTTGATATTCTTCTCACACACACACAGACAGATGTATATATATGTCAGACGAAAGAATACTCTCCTGAGATGCCTGTCAAATGTAAAAAGTTAGACATATAACTATTTTCAGGTCAATTCAACCGTGATTCAAAATGTCTGGGCTCACATGGAAGCAGGATGTCACCCTCAACCAATAAGTTGCTAGACTTTTTTTCAGATTTGGATTTTAAAGTCCCATAAAATTGAGTCTCTACTTCAACAAATAAATGTATCTTCCTTTTCTAAAATATTGTTGAGGTTGGAAATAAGACAGGTACCAATCTTAGGAATAAACCAATGATTAGCAAGTCTTTTTAGGAGAAAACTAGTGTGATTACACAGTGCCTGTGGAAATATCAGGATTTTAAAATGTTTGAACAGAAATAAAATGTTGAATAATTAATTAGCTGATCAATTAGCTGATTCACAATTCCGTCACTGCTTTTTTCAATC
Organism: Tautogolabrus adspersus; assembly: GCA_020745685.1. Lineage (NCBI taxonomy): Eukaryota > Metazoa > Chordata > Actinopteri > Labriformes > Labridae > Tautogolabrus > Tautogolabrus adspersus. Next base: position 21,681,471 of record CM036534.1, read on the forward strand.
TTCTTGAATTTAAAAAAAAGCTCTTAATGTTTTTGAGAAATTTCAACAATGAATTTATTGAGAAAATAATCTGCTGAAAGCATATAATAGTTATTAGTCACAGCCCAACATGCCTTAAACGTACAGTATGTAAAATCTGCCGCAAGGGGGCTTTCAATCAAAACAATAACAAAAGAGATGACGCCGCTCCTCGCAGGGTCTCATGGGATACCCCCCCCCCCCCGTGAAAACGAACGAACTCCGTGTTGAATCAATACGACCTGAAAAAGACAATATGTGTACTGACGATGTATCCAAGTGTAATTCACATGACGTTTTATATCACAGCAGCACATACAGCAACAGAACGGCAGCTTTCAGTAGCAGCTAGCGCTAGCTTATGCAACGGTCTTTGACGTAACATCCGGTGTTTCCTTGACAACGATCAACATTTCGTGTCTATCGTGGCGGCTCATCATGGCGGCCGCCTACAAGACACGTCCCGTTACAACTATAAAATTACGGATTTCTCTGGCTTTGATAACTTTTGGAAATATTTGAGGTGATGTAAGTACACAACTAAAAAATATATATAACATGGGTTTAGTCCATTTTTAATTGAAGTTAGATATTTTAATGTAAACATTAGCATGCAACCTTTAAGTACGAGTCTATTGCGTTAAAGATGTACGGTTTTATTCATTTCACTTAACACTAAAACAGTTATTACACATTCTGTCTAAAATACAATGCTCTGTGATGTTTCAGCTCAAGCTATTGTGTTTTTTTAACATTGGGGCAGCAGAAAGTGTCATTTTTTTATTTCCTGATGTAATGTGGAAACGAAAGGCAATCTGATATGTACTTTTATGATACCTACATTATGAAAAGCGCCTCCACAAAAGCTCAAATTAGCTTAAACCGCTCCTTAAGTTGAGAGTTTTTCTGTAAAAAAAAAAGGTTCTAACGTATCTTTTGAAATTCTAATCATTGTTAGTGTAATTTACAAGGCCGTGAGAATGTGATTTCCTGTATTATAGAAAGAAAGATTATTGCCTGCCTGGGGAAAAATGCTGCATGTCGTTTGTCTGACATCATATGAGGGTTGGCTCCAGTTTCATTCTTATGCCTCAACACAACCCGTCAGCTTTCTTGTTGAGAAACAACCTGTTTAAATTTCCAAGAAGTCAGCCAATATTTCATGAAACTCTCCTCCCACGACCTCATGTTATTTACGCTGGTAAATATAACACACACACTTCAGTTTTACTTGCCCATAGCCTTATCAAAACCTGACACTCCCACACCTGCCTGTGAGACTCACTCTATACATGTGCTTCCTTGTTACACATGCTGTGATGTAGAGAGAATAAAGTGAACCCCTGCAGAGCACCTTTCACAACCCTCTGAGAATCAACTCCTGAGGACACATACACAACATGCATACTGTATTTCTTAGAAAGTGCAGACTGTCAGGGTTTTGTATTCATGCTTCACAATGATTGAAGTCCTTGAGACTCTCTTACTATCACCACATCCATGTGTCACTCTTTAAAGAGGTCGCGAAGGGACGGCTTTCACAAGTGCTGCCTTTTGATTTGTAGCCTTTTGAAATGCTGCACTTGGTGTTGCAGAATATAAACCTTTACAAAATTCTCCGGTAGTCTGTAAAAGATTCAGTGGCAATGCCAAACAAGGTAGAAGAAATTGTATCTGGTGACTATGAGATAAAAGGCATAGGATACATTTTACTGCATGTTTGTATAATAACAAAAAAATCCCCCTAAGCAACCAAACAATTAATGTATCCAATAACAAGTATTGTCTGCGTTTCCAAACCCTAATGAAGCTGATGTCATCATGCTATAGGCTAAACCTCCACTGTCTTCAATCAATAACAGGTCTGTTAATAGTCATATGGCATTTTGACGTTCGACTAAGATAAACTAACACTAACGTTCTCACAATGACAATGCTGGCATGCTGATATTTTGTAGTGTGTACAATTTTCAGCATCTCAGTAGCTGAACATGCCTAGATTTTTCAATCAATAAACTAAGACACAGTGCCCCTCTTGTGCTTTAAACGAAACACTAATATCTGCAAGTTAACATGCTTATAATGACAATGGTAACGTAGATATTTGGAAAATATTCACTATCTTATTAGCTTAATCACTAAGCTAAAGCACAAAGTATAGTGTAGTTTTATTAAGAATCCTGTTAGATTTGTTTTAATTCATCCTGAAAGGGAACTTGAATACGGGATACGAGTTGTTCGGATATACTGTACATCCTTGTATCATGCCAGTATGCTCAGGTATTAGATGTGAGCCTATCCGGTACTGTAAGTCAATATTCGATCAAATGATCAATTGGTTACAAGTAAACAATCCCTTTATGAAAACAAACAAAAGGGCTGTGCTAGCAGGGTGCTAAGCTATAGTTAAAGTTTTCAACATGTCAAAAATCAGTCTTTTAAAGATATATATTTGGGCTTTTTATACCTGTTTTGAGTGACAGGACTGTGGATAGAGTTGGTAATCAGGGAGAGAGATGGGGAGAGACATGCAAGAAAGGAACCACAGGCTGGATTCCAACCTGGGCCAACTGAGTACAACAGCCTCTGTACATGGGGTTAGCAAAAGAACCACTAGGGCACCAGCTGCACGAAAATCTCAATATCAAAAGAGTATTGAGTATCAGCCAATTCTGTTGCTCAAGTCTAGGTGTCAGTATCAAGTATCAAGGAAGAAAATATAGTATTATATGAATGGGAACATCCTTGTGTGTTTCAAATTGATGGCAATTCATCAAATAATTGCAGAGATTGCACTCAACATTTTATGCCATTCGAATGACAAGATACCTCCAATGTCCAATTATCCTCATTTTCAGCTCAAAAGTGTAGCAATCATAGGGATCCAACCAATGGTTGTTCATGCATTTCAGTAGTGTCAGATTGTCTATCACCATTATAATAATTTCAACATGTTAATTCTAAATCCTCAAAGGAATCCAAAATAAAAGAGCATCCTTTGATTTGCTCTGCAGCCTTTCAGTAGATAACTTCATTTGAACACCTATGGGTTTGGGAGTGTTTTCCTTGAATCCAGAGATGTTTCCTTGGCCTACTTTAAAAGATTTTGGCCCAGGTCATTTCCCAATTACTGCTCAAGTGTTTTATGAGGGGTGATGGGGAGGATAGGACTGCAGACTATTGTGGAGCAAAAAAGGAACTTGTGTTTTACGTTGGGAAGAAGTTGGGGGAGAATCTGTCGGGTTTGAGGGTGCAATGGATGGCCACTCACCCGTGACAAACTTCTGTACAAAGAGCTACTATACTGTCTGCCCGATTGAAGAATATCTCTAAGAACAATGTGCTGTAAAAATGCCAAGTGTTGACGTAAAGAAAGGCTAAACTCAGGAGTTACAGACATCTTAAATCCATTAGCGTCAGTTGATAAGGTCATGGCACTTTGGTGAAGAAAGGACAAAGTTTAAGGGGGAAGGAAAGGAAGGAGTTTTATGGCAGAGGACTTACCAGTCCGTCACAGTTGTTAATGGCAACCGCGGCCCCGGGGACATCTGTGATGTCACCGATAAAGGTGCAGTCTGTCTTTAGCAGCTCACGGCGCAGTATCCTGTCAGCCCCGGTGGCGGATTCTGTCTGGTTGGCGCCTGTACTTGAATCATTCCCAATATTGTTGCTGTTGTTCCCGAAGCCCTGGACCTCATCATGCCACTCCACCATTGCACCAGGGGCCACCAGTCGATGGTTTGGGCGCAGACGGAGGTGGAACTCCTTTCCAAAGGCAGTGATATTGAAGAAAAGTTTCTGTTCATTGTCAACAGAAGAAATTACCTCCCTCTTGACGCGCTGCTTGTGAGTGGCAGAGAGCAGGTGTGACAGGTAGTGTCCGTGGGAATCGGTGCTGAAAGGCGTGACAAGGCCGTATTCCTTCAGTCGGCTCTTCAGCCGGCCTGTTAAACAAATCAGAAAAAAATAAGAAAAACTCACAGCACATTACTTCATGTTGGTAAAACCAGCACAGTAAAATATTTAACTTTGTATCTCAATTGATATGTTTTAAAAATAGCAACACAAAAAAACATCCCAAGTGTCCATTGTTGGTTTCTGTATCTAATTTGTTAACTCCTACCTACAGTTTGAAACCCAGTGACAAGCAAAGATAAGCTGATCATACTCATGTTTGAAGCAAAGGTCTCCTCCTCTCAAAAAAAAACAGACCAGGCAAGTAGATCCAGTAAAAATACTGAATAAAACAGTGTCACATAAAAAATCTGTGTATCTCCATTGCTCTTCAGCAGGCTCAAAATGACAGGGGGCTGCAAGCTGAGCTACAAATTGCTTATTTCCTCTCTAAAGCAAATGGACTGGATAATGAAAAAAACAGTCAAAACACAGATTGTTAACCTGAAACTTATTTAGTGTTTCTTTGTGGTTTTTGGAGGCCTGTGAGTCATACTAATGCCCCCTTAGCTTCACAAGAACACTAAAATCCTTCTTAAATGATTTAGTTCAAAATAACTAATTTGACTTTCAACAGTAAAAAAGTAGTGGGGCCTGGAAATGTGTTAATGTCCTGCTAGCAGCTAATAGTACTAACACTATGAAATGCTCTGAGAAACCAGTCATGTAAAACATGAGACTCATGTAGGCTGATATACTGGGGAGTATAGGACCTTCTTTTTCAGAAGTTTAATAGGCTGTAATGTGGTGGCCCAGCTGGAGAAATAACTTGTGAAATGTTACCAATACTGTCTCTACTATCATATCTATTTAAACTTTGAGGGATCATATATTTCACTCCCACATAGAGCCGTTTTCTATATTCAAAAAACAGCTTACAAGCCTTCAATGATTAATCATTTTAATTAATCAAAAAGAAGTGTTAACCTTAAAAAGTGGTAAGTTACAAAAAATGTAATGGTTTTACCTTGAAATGCCATAAACCCTAGTCCAAATAATATGATGTGAAAATACAGTAGGAACTGCCCCTGACTAAGCAAATAGGCAATAACAGTTTAGCTTAATTGGGTGGTCAGATTTTAGTGGAGGGGCCATGCCGCCCCAGCTCCTACAAACACTTCCGCCTCTAATTACATTAAATACACAATTTGGCACAAAAAAAGGAATGCATCGTTGTTAACCAGTATGATCTTGACATGATGCTTAATTTCCCTTCATGCCCTTGGTCATTAGCTAATTTGTGGTCAGCTCAATCACGCCAGGGAATCTGTGGGCCTTGAAACACAATGTTTTAAAAAGAAATTTCCACTCAGGCTTTGTTTTCATTTGCAGATGTGCCCAATGGCAGACTCATTCAAAATGTCCTCTGTGGTCTTGGTTTGAAAAAATGCTACATGAATCCTGAAACCTTGCAATTATCTTGTAGGATCTGACTAGAAGCCATTCAAACAGGTGTCAATGGTGAAACTCAAATTACATGTCTGAGGAAATGACGTGCTTTGGAAATCATAGAGCTTCTATGCACACTCTGGATAAATATGATGTACAAAAAAACAATAATTCTCTGTGCTTTTGAAGGAAAAACATAAAGATAAAATAAAGCAAAGTTTATGATGATAGTCATTGCTGCTCCCACCCTCTGGAACTTACTCCCAAAAAAACACTGGAGACTCCCCCACACTCACTTCCTTCAAGACATCCCTAAAAACTCACCTCTTCAACTCTGCCTACAACCACTAACTCCCATCCTCCCCCCTTACATTACTCGTTTTTGTTTTGTTTACTGGTTGTTGTTGTTTTTGTCAAAGCGTCTTTGAGTATTAAGAAAAGCGCTATATAAAACTAATGTATTATTATTATACATTACATTTGCAGGGATTAAAGCAGATGAAGTTTGATCACACTGCCTTTGTAAAGTTTTCACAGATATGAAAGCATAAAGGATCTTTTGCATCATTATCCTTAAGAGCAGATAAGTGCCTTCAGATCACTTTGGCTGTGAATGCAAAGAGATCAAAGGTTTTTATGTAGGAGAAATACCACAAAGTATTCACGTAGTACTGTATATACATCCAGTTAACTTCTTTCTGCAAACAGGAATTAGAGTTAGATGTTTCATACTGATATGTAAAAGGCTCTGTTGAAACATGTTAAAGGCTGATGTAACTTTTAAGAAAGAATTACATATTTCCCAGAAGACATGTCCAAACCTTCATAGATAAAAAGCTATAGAAGACGTGGGACGAAGAAGACTTAAGACATAGCTCGTTTCACTGGCAAGTATTTGAAAACTGGATTGACTCTGCTTAATTCTAAAGAGGCCCAGGTCTTATCTCAAGAGTAATTACCAGCACCAAGAAAAAGTAAAAAGAAAAGATATCTTAAATTTCATCTTCTTTTGATCTTTTCCAAAGCCCCACAATAAGCTGTATCCAATGTTTCAGCAATATTAACTATTTCTGAAAACAACACAAGTATGCATTTAGAAAAGACCATCCTGCATCTGTTAATTATTTTAAGATTTTCTATTTATCTGGCCTTTTTATACTATTCATTTTGGGCATTTTTGTCTATGGATGATTGGCAGCATATTGAGATGAATTTATTTTCTCTTCATAAAGAAGTTGTTGGTGTGGTTGGGTTCTGACATTTCTGTGCAAGATTCAAATTGGACAAAAACAGGCATGAAGTATTTACAAGGAATCTTTTCAATCTTTTTTTTAATGGACAATGATTATCTTACCCTTCTCTTACTTCATGTCAAGGGATTGTTAAATTAAAGCGAACATAATCTGAACCTTATAGCTGCTGCTTCACTTCAGTGTTCAACAGGAAAGCACAAAGGCTAAGTCACTGTCACTGATGCATCACCCTTACTGTTTCCCACTGTGAAAGTTACTTTCTCTTTGAGCAACGTGATATCAGATCACTGTTGATTCATTATTTTTGAATGGTGTTCTTTGTTTAAACAATCAAAGTTAGTTTGGTTGCTCTAAAAAAAAAAAAACTACTTGGACTCAATGAAGTGCGTCCACCTGAGTACATTCATCTTGACTGATTCATCAACACTACTTTGTTGGAATTCCCTTTCTCTTACTTTTGGTGTCAAATCACACTCAACCGAAATCTTGAAAACTTCAATTTTAAAAGACTTTAAAATCTAATCTTAATGTTTGCCTCATTAGAGTCACTGTGTGGATGGAGATTGATCTTATTCGATTGGCAGTGAAAACATGGGCAAACAACGTACAACGTTCACAACCAATAAATAATGTATTAAATTACAGCTGTGCATTTTATGACATCCCATGAAATGTTGCCAGCACTCACTATTGAAATGGGATTAGAATTAATCAAAGGATGATTTAGTCTAAAAATCATTGACAGTACCTTTTTGTTTGATGATAGAGCAAATGAATGAAAATAGAACTTTTCCAAGAGCATGACATTTAAGGGCACATATGCCTAGAAAAGACCTTCATGCTTGAGTTTCAAAAGCCATGTGGGACTTGTACTCCTCTGGGTGTGAGTAATATTTGCTGAACTGGGCCGAAGCTATTGAATTGGGGACTGGATTCCATTTATTTTGTGAAAACAAAAAAAAAGCCAGCTATTATAGATCTCTGTGGATTTATATGTAAACTGACAAGCAAAAGAAGCAAGGTTAACAAGGTCACACTTTAACTGCGGGTCTATTCTTAAAAAGATTTCCAACAATTCTCAAGTGAAAGATGAAATATAGACTACACTTCAGATTATTCTACAAAGGTCATCCACTCTGTGGCCAAACTGATCCAACCTTCACTTTCAGCAGTACTTACAGTTCCTCTTATTTTTCTCTAAGTCTATACAAAATGATTCTGTCAAAATAAAAAGCTAAATTAGAAAGGCTGGAAGAAAAATGTTCACTCTCTCTGTAGACGTCAATAGTCACAGAAGTCAACAAAAACTGTTGCACATAATTGACTCCTTCATTCTGAGGAGGAAGAAGAGAGACAAGGAAATACAGAGAGATGAAAAATGATTGGGGGGACCAAAATGACTTTACCACAATAACTTAGTCACATGTCTATACTTCAGCAGCACAATGCCTGAGAAGGTTTGAGATTTATATTACGCGTTGCTCACAACCTAACCTAAATCAATATTTGTCCATGTCATGTAACAGCATAGATGATTGAAACTTATTTATCTAAACACTTATTTCTCCAAACTGATGCTTATATCCAATGACCGCACAAGAGGATGGAATTCAGAATACTGTTTAAAAATTTGGATTTTCAGATGACTGAGCGCAATATGAAAACTAGCATTTTTTTTATTGGGTTTTTTTCTGCAACCTTTCAGTTCATGTGAAATCAGTCCATGTGCCTCTATTAAAATTAGTCTATGTGCTTACACTTTTATGGATGTCCCTATTATCTGTGTGATTATTGAACATGAAGGCAAAATAGCAGCCTTTCAAACACGCTTTTGTCCTTAAAGGCAGGGTTGGTCATTTTCTGCAGATCCAGAGATTTTGGTTGAAATTGTCTTTAGGTCCTGACAGAAATGACTAATTCATGTGCTCTGAAATGGGAATGAAGAAAATCTGTCATCTGTAGCAGTGCTTAGCATGTAAAATCTTTGACCAATGTCTGTCACAAGGTACCAATTTGATTGCCAATCATGCCTCCCTGCCTCCCTGCTCGTTCTCTACCCCTTGCGTGTACTAGACCACACTCAAAGCGCGTCACCGATTTGAGTTTACTTACGGCTGACATAAGACAACGTAGTTTCTACTTTCTACACAATGCAAAAGATGAGCTGATGTCCGCTTCTGGAGCAACAGCGCTCGTGCATGTAAGTGAGAGGCGTGGCTTTTGAGGGAGCACAGAGGGGAGGGGGTGGGAGTTGACGGAGGAATGAGGGAATGCTACTTTCAAAATCATGCTAGTTTTCGAAAATTACCAACCCTGCCTTTAACTGTGGTGATCTCACAAGAAATTCTGACATCAACTGTCCAGGTTTCACATCACCTAAACAGTTTGAATAATAAAAACAGGCTATTCTAAAAAAAATAACTTAAAGTGACCCAACACCTTTATGAGACACTTTGGGGGGGGGTTCTTGGCATTGTCATTCTTAAGATGTTTGGACACCTGTACATCATTAAGACACAACACATCACACTCACTTCAAAACCTCTGAACTTGAGACTTAACAAAAGCCTGCAGCTGAGACAAAGCTTTGTGGGCGCATATTAAGGCTCATAAAGCTGGCTTTCTTTGGTAACACTGAACAGGCAACATAAGCAAACTTTGTGGAGAAGATGCACTGTTGACTTAATCTTTTTGTTGTCTTCACCTGCAGCACTTAGGGTCATAGGGTCGACATAGGGTTTGCATGAGTGATTACTGTTTTGGGATTGTGCAGTATTCTATTTTCAGTGTTTGGATCCAAAACAGCTCAGACACTTCAACATTTTCACCAAATATAGGTATTTTTTAAACAGCTAGAACTGTAGGCAATGTAAGGGATAGCGTTTCTGAGCAAAGGCCAGCTGGGACTGGCTAAATAAAGAGAGAAATTGTGTAAACCACTACTTCGACTTTTTTTTTTTTTTTTTTAATACACACTTGGGGCATCGCTTAGCCTGACAGTTAGGACGTGTGCCCCATGTACGGTACAAAGGCTATGGTCCTTGAAGTGGGCGGCCTGGGTTTGACTCCGACCCTTGGCTCCTTTCCACTGTGTCATTCCTCATTCTCTCTTCCCTATCTCCTACTCTATCCACTGTATTGTCTCTAAAATAAAGGCTATGGCTTCCTCCAACAGAACAGATACATATTAAGTAGTTTAACTGCCCTGTGACTAACAGGTTACCTGGATTTCCCTGCCTCTATTCCAATATGGGCTAAGCACAGCTACACTTTCTCCATCCTGGTTTAGCTCAGTTGGTAGAGCAGGCGCCCCATATACAGATGCTGATACAGATACAGTCTTCGACCGCTAGTTCGACACTCAGCCGCAACCATTTGGTCCCCTACTCTCTCCCCATACTTCCTGTCTCTCTTAAACTTTTCCTGTCCAATAAAGGCAAAAAGGCATAAAAACTAACCCGACTTATGATAAAACATAAACTGACTTTAACTTGTGCAAGCAGAAAACACGTTTTACAACCATGATAATGGTCAACAAGAATATGAAGGACCGCAAAACATCATTCATGACCTGATTGGCAGCTGTCACTTACATGTGTGAGGCCTTTAAGGGTGTTCAGAAGATAACCGCAGGTGTAAAAGGATCCTACGTGGACACTGTTGCAGCTCACTTGTTTCTTAACCTCACAATGGATAACAGATGTGCAGGATTCACAAGAGGAATTTTCTTTCCTGTATAACAAAGCCCTTGAAGCTCAAGTAATATAAGTGTGTGTGTTTGTGTGTGTTGGGGGACTTTAGTGTGTGTGTGTGTGTGTGTGTGTAAGGGGTATGCTGAGTTGGTGGGAGGGTTAAATGGGGGTGGGAGGTGTATTACAGAGCTCCTCACACACAGGCTCCCCTCCCACTTTGATCTCAGTGCGTGAAGGCTTGAGGTTCAATCAGTATGTGGAGGAAAAACATTTCTACTTTCTCAACTTTTATCATAGTAGGGAAAAAATAAAGGAGTACTTACCCTCTCTATCTACTTCATCAGCCTGTTAGAGGGAGGGGAGAAAAAGCTCGTTAAATGCGTGTACAAGCCAGGAGGAAATCATAATAGTCTGAGATGTTCAGCAGCAGTTTACAGCAGGCTGAGCTGCTTGTAAAAAAAAATTAACAAAAATGCCTTTATTTTACATCTCTTATGTAACATGCGTGTGCAGTGTCAACATTGATTTCACAGAGGAAGCAGTGTGCACATTTAGGCTACTGAGAGTTTAGGGACGCTTAACCTGTTGCTGTGACGAGAAACGTAACTTTTCCGCTTTAACAGCTGGATTTATCTCAAATTCACGTGGCTTAATTTTGTTTAAGGCTTACAGAAATCGCACATTTTTGCGTAAAATTAGGATACTGTGAATCGGTTAGGACACTTACCTTGGCAGCTGAAGTCAACACAAGTAGGAACGCTAGTGACAGGACAGCCATCACGAGTTTTAAACAGATAAAACTTTATCCAAATTAAAAATAAAAAAAAAGTGGAAAAATCGAGAAACCTCTACGCAAGCGTGACCCGGCTCATTCAATTTTTTTGTTAAAGTGAATGTGCGGACTTTAGTCAAAAATAAAACACACTTAAAGTAGTTTAAAGTTTCATTAAAAGAGGAGTGAGGCGAGTTGCGACACTTTGTCAGTCAGTCTCAATGTTTGTCTGTTGACTGAGTTTGTAGAAAGTTTTAGAGGAGTTAGCAGGACATCCCCTCTGCCGCTGGCCGGACAGAGCTGCAGTGTGGAGCTCGTGCAACCTGGCACTTGGTTCCCCTGTCTAATAAACGCCAAGACCAGCCTCGTGTGACGTCACTCCGCCTTTTCCTCCTCCAACTCCTCCAGCCTGAACACATGGAGGGGCTGAGGAGGAGGGGGAGGAGGAAGAAGGTCTCCCTCCCTAAATGCATCACAGGACAAAATGAGATAGAGGGCCAAACACTGATGTTAAATATTTAGCAACTTTATATTTACCTAAACCTAATAAACAAACAGTTGTGAAAAGTTACCAAGTACTTGTGGGTATAATTTTGAGGCAGGGCGTACTTACAGTTCTGCTACTTCACTATTGTTTCACTGATGAACGAATGTATTTTGATATTTTGCTACTACACCAGAGCACTGTGAAGTCTAAAGCTAATTTCCCACTGGGACAATAAAGTTAATCTTAATCTAATTAAAGAGAAAACTGTATTTTCTATTACACTATATTGATTTGATACTTTTTCTTACTTTGGTTTATTTTAACAAAATACAATGAAGCTTTTATTATAGGTTTAAATAGAATTTTGAATTATGTTCTATATATTCACACAGCACATATATAACAAAAAAAACAACTTTACCAGCTTCAACATGACAGTGAAGTACAAACCTACTATCAAGGTAGTCTGGGAATATAGCAACATTATAAGCTATGGGTACAAATTCCCTTTTTTTTTGTCATCCTGCATGCATGCCAATATATTTGAATAGCAAGTACGTCTTTCCTTCAAAGCCAAGGCTTTAGGATTTGTTTATTCCACCTTTCTTTTACCAAGAACATTATATAGATAAACACAATCTCCCTTAGAAGAGAGCCCCAGTATTTTATATGTCGGGATGCACTCAATCACCTCCTGTTTAAAGTTAAAATCATTAACATCAGCAATGTATTAATGTTTTGGAAAAGATTATGTTTAGGTTATTATAACACAGCAACAACGACTTTTGTTTTCATTATAGTAACACCAGATGCAGGCTCCTGGTTGAAAAAGAAAAAGCTGCCAAGGCGTGTCATTTAAGCCATTATTTTGAACACAGTTGTGTTTACTGATGCAATATTTTGTCAAATTTAAATAAAAACATGTGGCTGGTACATTAAAGTAAAAGTTGTGTTTTTGTACAAATACACATTACAATTTTGTGGTCATTTCACTAACTGTTGTGCAGGCAGTTTGGAGGTAAATATTATTGCATCATTACTCAATTCTGCAAAATAAGTGTTTTTACTTGAAGTCCAAGTTTGTTGTGCTGCATACATTTTAAGACAGCTACATCAGTCAAATCTTATTTGGAGATCATTTATTGACAGCACTTTTTTCACCTTAAAAAAGTAATTTTGTGCAGATCTTTATTAATATTGCTCCATCGTGACTTTTATGTGATGCCCAAATAACTAATAGTTCTACTAGCAATAAAAAATATTTTGCCTACCTTTCCTCATCTGAACACACGGTGGGACAGGAGAACCATGAGGCACCAAACTTCTACAGCCCAAACAGAGGATCACAAGTCAAGAGAAAAAAAATACTGCAATAATAAGAAAATATCTATACACCATAGAATATGAATAGATCTCTATAAAATCAATAGTCATACTATTAAGATGTTTTAAATTTTTGCCGGATGTTTCAGTTTTTGCAGAATTATCAAATCATCTATTATCAAACATTTCTCTTTTCAGCCACAATTCTCAAACTTCATTTTAGAGCAGTGAGTCTAAAAATATTCTGACATCTGAATACATTTTTATATGAACCACTCGAGAGCAGCGCAGTTCTTTCTCAGCTGACTGAAAGGATCCAAAGGGCGTGAGCTGCATGTAAAATAAGGTTAGGGGGAGCAGCAATCATTTGCAGCAATATGAACTGTAGTGAGCCTCATTACTGTCGTCTTTCCCTCTCAGTCTTCTTCCAAGTCAGTGCTCTCATTGAGGTTTAAATGCCACGACTTTAGATTTATAAAATGATCCAGTGGTGTGTTTGAATATTAATACAGAATCTCAGTACATGCTAAGGGGACACCTCTGAGCAGATCTGTGAAAGTTTAATGCAACAGCGTAAATGTCTCCATTGAATGTCACCCTAACAAGCAGGAAAATTGTCCGGGCACACGCTTTCTGAGTAATAGTGTCATTTATAAAATATTGATGGCCGAACATGAACAGGACACTTTCTATTCAAATGTCTCCAACCTGGAAAGAGGTATTCAAATGGCAGCAGGTAGGTGTGGAGCAATTATATTTGATTTTCCAACAGCAGGTACCAACTGAGGTGAAGTCCTCAGATCTTTATACGATACGATACGATACGATATGATACGATACGATACGATACGATACGATACAATAGGATGTGATACGATACACTTTACACTTTATTGTCCCCTTGGGGAAATTTGTCTTGGACTCAAAGTGCTTCCAAACATTCAGTTGCTTCCACTCAAATCAATAAACAAGAACAATAGAGAAACCATATCCACACAAACAAAAAAAGGCACATACCAATACAGAACAGCACAACATATATTGCATATATTATCTGACCTCTATTTACAGATTCTGCATAAAGAAGCAGAATACGTGAGCCAAGGTCCAAGTTTTGTATCATAAGTGTTATTGTTTCTGTTTTATAGCAACCAGTATTACTATGGTAGCATTCCACTGGGCTTTGGCTGGACCCTGAAAGCAGTCCATGTGGAGAGAGAATAGAGCGAAATGGAATTCCCTGTTGTGAAATCCCAGCACTTATTTACGGTTTTGTAACGACAATTTAGCTTTAATAAATGTCTTTAAACAGATATCTGCATGCAAGTGCAGCAAACCAACTGCTCCTAGGAGTAGCGTGGAGTTTGTATGTTCTCCCCGTGCATGTGTGGGTTCTCTCCGTGTACTCCGGCTTCCTCCCACAGTCCAAAAACATTCTCGTTAGGTTAATTGGTGACTCTAAATTGTCAGTGGATGTGGCTGGTTGTCTGTCTCTATATGTCACACACAGTCCAGGGTGTACCCCGCCTCTCGCACAATATCAGCTATGATCGGCTCCAGCCCCCCGCCACCCCGAATGGGAAAAGCGGTATGGATGGAATGGATGTTTTTTTTTTCATTTAGATATTATCAAGATGTTTTAAATTCATTTTACATTCTTTCGTCTGACCCAATTTTGGCCCTTCTGGTAGTAGAAGAAGCAGTTCCTGGGTGACGCTGAGTAACACAGCACCCTTGGAGCACCTGCTCCTCATAATGCCTTTGTATCCTGGCATTTTGCATCACCCCTTCTCATTTGCTTGCAAGGGCCAGTGGTCTGCATTGTCTCTTCTGACCGGATCAGGTGGCACAAAGCTGTCAGGCCCTTTTTTGTTTTTCGCCAGGACAGCAATTTGTGAAGGTCTCCCCTTTCTCTTGTTGGACACCTTGTTCTCCATGCATGAAGGCCACTTGGGTTCTGAATTCCAACGGTGAGAGTTGGTCATACTCTGGGATCAGGGACTGCAGTCTCTTCAGTAGAGGAACCATGCCTGTACCAGGGTCAGATCCAGCATGTGCAAGACAATGCAATGAAACAATTTCTTGGTTCTGATCTTGCGGTAGAGGGCTATCAAAGAATCCAGAATACCCACTCCCCCCATGCTCTTATTGTACACCAGTGGACCTTTTTTTTGTCCCACCATTGCACTTCTGTTGTGGGGTTAGCTTCTACACGAGCTCAGGAGGGTCACAGGATGATTGTCAAACCACTTGACAGCCCAAAGCTTCACACCATCATGAGACTATATTTAACTATACAGTATATCACACTGTACACTCTACAATATAGACTATATTTTTGGAAGAAAATATTTGTGTTGAAACTCAATGAGTTTATTAACTAGAAGTGTACACATATGTGGACCAACATACAGTTTGGGTGGGATATCCAATTCCTTTTGTTAAAGTAATAATTGTCATGGTGAGATTTGTTACAGTTACAAAATGCCCAAAATTACAAAATGTAAATAAAAATGATGTTTTTTTATCCTTAAAATCTTTAAAGTTTGAAACATATAGTCTTAGTGTATCCTTGTGCTATGTAACTCAATTACAGTCCAATAGGTTCAATGGACTAAGATCACTTCCGTATTCGCACATTGCCATATGCCATTTTACTATTTACAAAACACATGTCACAGATAAATTGGTTCAAATGAGGAAAATTAAAAGTTAACACATCTTAGATTTCAATTATTTTCTTTAAGGAATTTGTCCCAAATAATGAAGAATTAATGTTGAGAGACCCCAGCCAGATCATGAACCTCTGGGGTCACAAGTCCATGGGAAAAAGAGATGCAAACAGGATTTCCTGGTCATGTGACGTCATAAATTATTTGTCTTTCAAAGTAAAAGTATCCAATTTCACTACAAAACAGTATATAACTGCCTGTGTGTAAAATATAGATAAAGTAATTGAGTTAATGTTTGTCTGGGTCCTCCTTTTGAGTATCACACTATACAATACATCTACACTCAGTTAGGCATTTGAAAGGTTAAGACCCAGAGACAGAGACAGAGATTTCAGCAACTTTCTTTCAAACATTTTATTTACAAAATATTCAAATTAACTCCAACTTTCCTCAAATAATAACTATCCGTCTATCTTCAGATGACTTTAATGACATTACTGTTTATAAAAGAAATATATTAACATTTTGCTATGATGGTTGATTCTGGGAGTAATGTGTTTGGGCTAACAAGGATAACATGTTTGTTGAATATGTCCATAAAGATATCTTTTAAACAGGTATACTTTTTGACAAGTTCTGTAAAAGTTTGTACCCAGGTGTCAATACAGATATTTGGCTTCAAGTTTGAAATGATTTGTTGACAAGCCCCAGATTCACCTGTTCACTCTAAACAAACCAAAACAAGAAAAAAGCAACTAATCCTTTCCCAAGTTTGGACCTCCCCTCTGCGTCTTGTACTGTGAGAATGAACTGTCTGACTGATGAAGCCCCGAGATGCTGTGGGAGGCTTTGGCTTCATCACACATGGATGACACATGAACATATATCACTGCTTTTAATGGGCACAATGAAAGAGCTGACAGAGGTCTGTGTCAAGACATTCTGTCCATTTTCCTCCCCCTTTTCTCTATTTCAGTCTATTCTATGATGACGTGAGCTGCCTACTGCTTCTGCTTCAGGAGTCATTAAATGACCCGATAAAAGAGGAAAAATAACAAGCCTGTATTGTTGTCATTGTTGATGCATGCTCCTGTTTGCAGACCTGGCTCGGCTGGACTGTATACTGTAGGTGAGCCGCCTGCAGATAAGGAAACTCTAATTATGCGGCACATCTGCACGCCTCATGGCTCCACCACCGTGGGAGAGGGAGACAGACATACACACAGGCAGAGAAAGGTGTAAAAAACTGGGTAACAGGGTTTAGTTTGGAGGGAAAAGAGGAGGAAATAAATCAGGCATGGAGGTTGAGACTTAGAGAATAGATGAGGACAGCTGGGAGGAGAAGGAGAGCTTTTTTCCCTTCTTTTCTTATGGAGTCAAGGTTTCCTGGTTTGTTAGTTTATCAACATCCTGTCCATCCTTGACCCTCTGCACATACACAGACCCTCTGACTTCCTTGTTGTGGCCTCTGGGTCCAACATCTGGTCCTCCTCTGAGCACAGAACTAGACAAATAAGTTGCTGTTACAATTGGCAGAGAATCACATGAAGCAGATTGAAATCAGGCCTCTGTTGCCAAATTAGATTTGAATGCAGATACTGTAAGGAAAAGTATTTCTCAAGAGGTTACGAGGAGAGATTTTATAGTTCCATTTTTAAGTAAAAGATTTTTTGGAGGATTCTTCCTGAGACAACAGATGTCTAATTGTTTCACAGGTGTGCTAACAACTTGCCTTTCACTTAATGTCTATTGCTGAAGCTAAACGTTCACTTCTAGGATCCTCTGAGGGGATAAATCCTGTTGTTTAAAGAAAAGTCTCATAAGATTCTGTGTTTTGATGTTTTTTGTGGCCTTAAACAAACAGCAGGACCTCCTCTATTTCCTGTTCTTTAGGCTGTTCTTATACAAACCCTTTTCTCCTCCCCTTAACTCCCTCATTTGTTACTTATAATCAGCTGCAGAAAGTCAAGTAAAGTACATGTGTCCTATGGTAAAATTAAAATAAGTCTAAAAGATGGCCTTGGAGTGTGCTTTCAGAATATTTTACTTTGTATGCATAAATATGAAAGTAAATCATTAAACAATCTGAATTCTTTTCCACATGTGGCAGGACACAAAAACAGTTGTGATCAAATTTGAATACTAGAACGTTAGCTTTAATTAACAAATAATGTTCATTCCAAAGTTTCTTTAAAGACAACACGTTATCCTCTAGTTCTTTTTTTTAATTCACTTTTATTTAACCAGGAAAAAACTTGTTGAGATTCAAAATCTTTTTTTAGTTTAGAGTTTCCTGGCCAAGACAGGCAGCAGCGAAATTAACAGAGTTTCCTACGAACAACGAGTAGCCGAACACACACATTGGATAAAGATGCATAATCAATCAACATTAAAAGACACAAAATAAAACATTTAAACAGAAAATATGCGTCAAGATAGCACACAAACAAAAATATATATCAGGGGGAACAACTTCAGTCTGATATGTCTACCTCCAAGTCATTTAACAGCCTCTTAAAAGCATCCAACGAGACCAATTCATTTATTTTCAGGTCTCTTTGTAATTTGTTCCAGTAAAGGGAGCAGCAAACTGAAACGCCTTTTTCCCAAGTTCACTTCTGACTTTTTGGAACAGACAGCAAGAAGGAAGCAGAGTGTTTAAGTCTACATGTTGACAAAGAATACCATCCAACACTTGCATACAAAAAACAGTGATGAGTGAGGGCTTTAAAATGAGTGGTGAACCTCAGAGCTCCATGATTTACAGTGTCCAGAGCATGTAAGCTTTGAGACGAGGTGGCATGTATAAAACCTCACCGTAGTCAAGCACAGACATAAAAGTGGCAGCAACCTGTTCTAGGTCCAAAGGATAGGTGGGATATGATTCAAAAATTAAAACAGTTTCATCTTTAACCTTTTTAACTTGTAGTCTCTGACAGATTATTTGTCATAGAAGCAAATGATTCTGGCAGATATTTACAAAAAGGCAGAAAAGAATAACAACAATTATTCTTGTGGTGACAACCATTGTTTCAGAAGTCTTTTATTACAGAGTCTGCATGCTTGAGGTTAGGGAAACTGGTTCTCCGTCACAGAAAATGAATATACAGCTCTAACATGCAAGCAAGATTTGTCTCATTTTGTGAAGTGAGAGTTCACCCTCAGAGGACAGAGCCATCAGCGCGGGGAACAGCCAACCTAATTACAAGATGTAGGTATGTGCTTTGAGAGTCACTTTCTCTGAAACGACAACTATCAATGCGTCCAAACAAAGCTGACCTCACTCGCATTATAAAAGGGGGCATGCTGAGCTTTTTCAGAGAAGGCATCTGGATTGTTTTCTTTTCTCTCTTTCACGCTTTGTCCCGAGACACAAAAATGTCCAGACACAATGACTCGTGACGTCTAACAGCGAAGTTATGCCGCAGTAACAATGTGCAGCTAGCTGGTGAGCTGGGCAGATGCCCCCATGGGGTCAGCGCTAGTTTTTGTCCCCCAGTGTCCCGTACAACAAGGGGAAGGTAGGGCCATAAAATTCCTCGATGCTAAAGGAGACATTCCAGCAGAGGGAGGGGAGCAGTGGGATTTTGCATAATTTAAAACATGGTTGTCATATTCTGAATGGAAGCCCCCAACCCCCTACCCCTTACCATTTATTTTTCGCAGCTATTACGTAAGCCAATAGCTGCTAAATAGGATTGTCTGGGAACAGGAGAAAAAAATGTAATTGAGGGCACTAGGGTTACTTTAGTGTGTTACAATGTGCATTTGGATGGAAGAGAAATGATAAGAGAAATCTGTGCATGGATCAAAGGTACTCCTTTATTTAGGAGATCCAGGTTTATGTTGAAGCCAGTTTGGCATCACTTATAGTGTCAAAATCAGTTCCAGTGGCTCAGATGTGAGGAGATGGCAAACAAAAACAAGAAAAAGTCATTTCAAAAGCATAGGCCAACAAATAGCTTTTAACTTTATGTTCATCTTAAAACAACAGAATAAGAAATAGTGAAATCTCATCTTCCATTTATTTACAAAGCCATTTAATTCAGCTTGTTGGATTTTGTGAGGTAGTGAAGATTTTTGATACACAAGGGTTTGGTTTTGTCTACTCCATCTTTTTGTACCAAGCTGTGCAGAAGCAACATCATAGTGGGCTGACATTTAGCACACTGGTTGTCAAGATAACAACAAGCGGCAAAAAGCAGCAAAACTAACTGATGGGAGGGGAGAAATGTGATTGGAATGGGGGGGGGGGGGGGGGGGGGGGTGGTTCTGCTCGGTTGCGCTGCCTTAGTAATGACTGCCATACAAGTTGGCAAAACCACTTTAGGCCCAGATGGTGGAAACTTTACAAAATAACCATTCCATTAAACATCTCAGCTGCTGTGTTGAACCCGAGTGTAAGAACATTCTCTGACTGTGTGGACATTTTAACTTTCCACAACAAAGATGATGAAGTCATTAAACCTTAGTCACAAGTTTTTCAAAAGACTCAAGCTGACTGAGTTGGGAGTGTGGCAGTTAACCAGAACATCACTTTAAATCAGTACAAAGTGTAAAAATGTGCTGTGGTGGATGACTGTCTGTGGATGACTCTGTGGTAGAGTATAGTCCAAAACATAAATGGTGCAAAACATTAGAAATCTGTTTCTTAAAGGTCTGGCAATGGCCTATTTTCATGCACATGAACCAATTATGTTTTGTCATAAATGTG
This sequence comes from Tautogolabrus adspersus, assembly GCA_020745685.1. Taxonomy (NCBI): domain Eukaryota; kingdom Metazoa; phylum Chordata; class Actinopteri; order Labriformes; family Labridae; genus Tautogolabrus; species Tautogolabrus adspersus. The sequence continues at coordinate 21,701,745 of CM036534.1, forward strand.
ATGTATAATTTCAGTATAGTATTTCAGTTGTGAAGAAATTCTTAAAGCTCCTGTTATGACTTTTGGTTTACATTGGTTTTGGCGCCCCCTGTGGACAAAAGTACCACTTATCTCTTAGCTCATTTTACCTCTACATGTGAAAGTTGTGTGTTTCTGGTAAAAAAATCTCTTCCTGCTTTCAGTTAATAGTCTATCATACCACTCACGGTAATTCTTTGCTGTGGAAAATATCAACTAAGGATGTTTTAGTAGCATGGTGTAATGTATTTAAACATGGATGAAGTCTCAGTGACGTCACCCATTGGTTGCTGAAGGGAACTTTTGAAGCCCATCGACAGCGGTCACCATCTTGGAAATACTGTCCTATCTAACTTTCAGTAAACCGAACACCAGGCAAAGAGCTGGAGCTGAGGTGGGTCTTATGACTCCCAACAAACTACAGCACTCGTCTGACAGTCAGGTCAGCCATGCGCCTTTTTTTAATAACTCCTTTCCCTAACAAAATGAAAATGGATGAGGTACAAAATAATTCACACCCAAGTATGTGTTGGCTATTCACACCACATTGATTTTTTTAACCAGGCTGTAACCATATGTATTACTGATGTAAAAACTGACATTTTAGAATGGTTAAAAAGAAAATACTTACACAGGTACTGGACAAGATCTGCAAAGAGACAAGAGGTACTATTTTGTCCACAGGGTGGCACCGATATCAGCACAAACTGAAACTTCATCACAGGAGCTTTGTTTTGCTAACCTCTCATTTTCTTTTTGGATAGTTGCTGATGGTGTTTTAATTGGCGTTTATGTTTCCTACGGGTTTGTCCTGTGCTTGTTACTTTTAAACTTCAAAAAGTGAAAAAAGGAACTTTTTAAACATCAGCAAAACCAGCCATGTGAGATGATGAAAATCTCCAGAACAGCTCCAACAAATGAACCTTTAGTGGGACTGTTTTCTCACTTGACCCTTGTGAGGCAGTCTTTGGTATTGATCTGTTACAAACATGTTTCTTCTCCATCTTGTTCAGGTGGCTGATTGGCGTGATCTTGAACATGTGATTCTCAGTGTGTTCTAGGTTACAAGCTCTTGGTTGAAGTTAAATTACTCTCTCTGATCCTCTCCATTAGAACAACAACTTCAGGAAGGTTATGTTGTCTTAGGGTACATTCACAATATACTGTCTGGCTTTATAGTTCTCTAAGTGCTGATGAGTTAAAGTCATCAAGTCAGCCTGGTTTCCAAACAACTTGAAGTTCCTTCTTCTAAAAGTGGACGTCTAGCTAATTATCGAAAATGTTTTTAAGCTGATTTGCAGGAGACACAGGGAAGGAAGAGAAAAGAATGATATTCCTTTGCAAGTGTTACCACTCCTGATAATTACCTCACTCTGTTTCAAGTGTTTATGCCATTGGGCTGTCTGTCCTTGGTGAAAACAAATTTCACAAAACAGTTTTGAGCTTACAGACAGGTTTATTGGACCAGCTTGACCGATACATCTCTCAGGTCAAGATCCGGATAAGTCGCCAGCTGAAATCTGTTGACCCATTTATCAACTATCATCTTTATTGTACCTGAAGTTACATTTTTATTGTAACCTGGGGGAACAAAAACAACACATTTATGCAACAATGACATTTTTCAATCACACTCTATAAAAGGAGAATTGGCCCATGCAGGCTCGTTGTCAGGGACATGGACTTGTGAAAATCAAGAAAGTAAACCAAGAAAAACATTTTAATATTAAAGATATTATCAAAAAACACTTCAGTCAGGAACATTTTTGTGTTGTACTTATTGCAAAAATGGAAATACAGTTTTGCTTGGCTTTGAAGTCTGAAAGGATGCTCCCTAGGTTAGCTTAGCAGCATGCAACAGCTTTCCAGGGATTGCAGTGCTAAACCCCCCGCAAGGGTGAACCAAAGGCTATAGGCAAAAAGGAGGCGGCTGGGGTGGTGGAGGCAAAGCTTTGCCAGCAGAGTGTGTGCAGCATTGTTGTAGCAGAGATCAGTGAGAAGGAAGTTGTGTTTAAATGGACCACCTTGATGTGAGAATGAGCTGTGATTGGTATTGTAAGTGATTAGAAGCAATGAGTCAATCAGCTGGCTGTCAGCTGACGAGTATGACTTCCGTGTCCTGCCTGAACTAACGCAGAGCTTCATATATTTCATGTTAATTTCCATCAACATGGTGATCCAATCTGAAAAATGGCTCCCATTATTCTTCATTGATAAAAGGACACTCAATGCTATTTGTTTTAAAAAAACATGCTTGATGTAATTTGTAATGCTGTGTTAAAATATGTTCTGACTACCTTGCCATGTTTGTTTTTCTCTACTTGGTCTTCTCTAATGTGAAAGGACCTGCTAAAAACTGTTTTAACGGAGTCAGGGCTGTAGCAGGGGTGAGGATTTTCTACATTATTCAGCCATTTATTTTCCATTAAAGAGGGAGATAAATTGATCTCAGCACATGGGAGTGCAACCCTGGTGTCCTGCATTCCTTGATTCCTACCATCCCTCTGCTGTTTCTAGGGAAACAGACCCAGCAGAGCCTCTGACGGTCTGTGAATTTCAAGACCCTCAGCAGCAGAGGATTTGATGAAACCCTGGCAGAGGCTGCACGTCGCACAGACATGCTGACCAACAAAATCCTCAGATGTAGCTGAATTTAGCACAAAAACAAAAGCTGAACTCATTGATTTCTGCCTTTCTTCACATCTAAACTACAATAAATAATGACCAATGGGTTTAGTGGGGCAGCCCTGAGGTCATGGAGGTGTTTCCTTGAAGAAGATTTTAGTCAAATTAACTCAAGAGTGACGTCAAAGTACCTTCAAAGGCAGACAGTGTGTCATCAAGATTTGGATTGAGGCCAGAGGGGGCTGAATGATGCACTATGTTGCTCTCTGTAATTCAAATCATCTAGCTTCCTTAAAATGTGGCACATTCAGAAAAAATGTGGCTGATTTTAAATCTAGTAGTATTTATTTTTGTATACTTTAATTTTAGACGAATACAGAGCTCTCATTAATAGTCTGTATTATCTAACTTAACACGTTACTGGTTTAGGCAGATTTTGTAACCCTGAACTAGCTGCAAAGCTATAGCTAAAGAATGTAGTCAATGGTAATGCGTTGTCTTTGGTAGTTACACATTTTTATGCTAGACTCATGAAAACCTTAACCCTGCAAAAACTTGAATTATTTTGATGACTATGTTCATAACACATGGTCACTGCCAAAAAAATGTTTTATTAGAATTATCAAACTTAACTCCAGGGTTAGTCATTTGTCATAGGGTGAGAAACATAGCTATTTTATAAATATGGTTAGAAGTTTGAGCAATAAAATGTAAAAGGGGTAGAAGACACTAGTGTTGTTTTATAAAGTGCATCTAGACTCCTCCTAGACTTAGAATAAAGCCTCAGTACTCCCTGTTCTGCCAGAACAGTGAAGTAGCCTAAAAGTCTACTATGTCTCAATTCATACAGGACCTCAATATTCAGTACGCTGAAAAAGAATTACCATGCACCATGCAGAACAAGAGTTATCCTACTGGACCACACTTCTAAGAAACTAGTCCATTAAAACAAACTCAAAGTCATTCCACCTGTAAAACAGAGAAAAGGACACTCTGTGCAATGCAAACATTGAAAGGACCCTGCAGAATGTATTAATGACATTGTTCCTAGCAGACCAAATGAAAAAGATATGGTTTGTTTATTTAACATATGAGGTGTCCACAAGCTCTTTGTCGAATAAGAGTTGAATCAAGAGTCTTGTGTAAGGCTAAATTGCTTGTAACAGTTATTTTTCTTTTCATCCAGCTCTTTCAGCTAATTTGATTCACAAAGACTGTTCTATTTTCTCTTTTGGGTGAAAAAACAATCTTGTCTTAAGTTACTGTTGTAATATCCTTTACTGTTTTAAGGCTATGTATTCCTTTTTTTCTTCGTATTGATGCATACTGTGAGGAAATGAGTGGTCTGGGAACATTGTGGGAGGGTTGGTTGGGCTCCTCTTGCATCTGTGTGTTGGATTATTCTGTCCAAGGGCTGAAGAAAAGATCTTAAGAGAGGGAAAAAAAGTATTTTCACATGAACACGTTCAAAAACCTAGAAATCAGTTTGCATTTTGGGCAGAACTTAAAAAAATGTCTGATGGGTTTGAGGCTAGTTATTGAACAAAGTTTCCTTTTGACCGATGCCCCCTTTTGCAGACACGTTTTGGAATATTTATATTAAGTCTTAAATGACGAGAACCTGTATTATTCATGAACTTTAAGAATTAGTGAAGTAGATTAAACCTCCAAGAAACCTGCTTTAGATTTTAATAGTATCAGTGGAGGTACATAGATATATTTGACTACTCCAATACCTGTTCAATCATTTAGCTCCATTTTACATGCCAAATTAAAGTCAGGTTTGTAATGTTCTCACCAAAAAAAAGCATCAGAGTGTTTTGCCTCTGATTTTCAAACTGTTTTAAAATTCTTTGAATTAATTTCCTGTTTCCACTCCACAAAGTAATGGGCTTTTGTGATGCACTGTTTCCAAAAGCAGCCTCAGGCCACTGCCTCGTACATTTTCATACTGTCACTAATGAGGACAAACACAGTTGGTTGAAATTGACCCCGTTCAACAGTATGCACTACATTTCAATGAAAACAATGTGCCTGTTTTTCTTGCTGTATATTCTTTATATAAAGGCTGAAAAAGATTGATTCAATTAATATTCCATAAGTAGGCTCATAAACATGTTTACAGCTCAGAAAAAGGAAAAACAGATCGAGTACAGTCTTCAGAAAAGGTCATGTGTTCTGCAGTTTGTTTGTGGCAGAGGAAATATGTGAAGTCAGACTTATTTAGCATAATCATCCAATAAAACTCAATCTGTGTTGCACTATGGTATATATTTATAACTTTTCCCTGCCACAATTAATTTTTTGCATCTTCTGGAGGTCCAGCTTTTACTTCAGCTGCAGCCAAGAAGTCCAACATAGGCTCTATTTGTTTTGCAAAGATCGACCAAAAACAGCCAACAGAGAGAAACTTTTGCATTTGACAACTCAAAAAGTCTTAAAGAGGAAAATATTATAGCCCTTTTCAAACAGTCCCCAGGGGTCTAAATGAAACATCTGTGCTGTGCTTTGGTCAAAATATAACATGAATCAACATGAATTTTCCTCTTTCCTCGAGGTTTGTGACCCTGTAGAAACCAGCTCTCTCAGAACGCTCCGTTTAGGTGCGTGTGTCTCTTTAAATGAAATGAGACCCCCTGAGTTTCCATTAGACATCACTCCTCTGTAGCGAGAATAAAAATGACGGACCTGCACAAAAGTTTTGCTCTAGGCTGGGGATCGAGTCCATGGGTGGAGATACAAGGGGAGGGGAGGGGATTTTTTTTACTGGAATCCCACTTGTGATGTCACAATTTGAGAACATTTGAAACGGAGCACTTCTCTGTCTTGTAAGACTTATGCAGAAACAAACAAATGACTGGATGGGTTTATTTCAAATTTTGTGGGTCGGTAGACACTCAGGTTACGCAAATATATGTTCAAAAACCTGTAAAAGTGGATTTTCCAGAATATATCCCCTTTAAAATGTTAAACTATTTATGCTTTGATCAAATGTGCATTCAAAACGGTAAACTACAAATATTGGATTTTTTATGAAAATATATTGTTTTCTAATTATTATACATCTTATGACAACAAGGGTTTCTAAGTGAAGATTTTGCCACCAAAGAGGAAGATGCAAAGATTCATCATTTACCTCGGCAGCTCGTAATATTTTGGCTTTCTCTTTGTTCTTTTCTATTATGTTCCTGTGTTACCTGCCTCTATTTCTAAAGCCATTCATATTCTGCACAATGTTGGTAATTGACTTATCAAGTTAACATAATTTACATCATATTGCACAGAAACATAACAGACAGAAGACAATGATGCCTTAATTCAAAGACTCAATCAATGTTTGGCTCATTAGTTATTTGTATGTAGTTTACCTCCACATAGAGTGACCATGATTAGTTATGAGCTGAGGAAAACAACATATTTTATTCCTAGCATCCATCCATGTTGTGTCATTATTCTAACTTAAAGTGACTTTCCCAACTCAAGACATGGGACCATTGGCGGAGCATCTGTTTGTTCTCAACTGTGCATAATAAGTTTCTCAGGTATTGGAGCTAGAGTCAAACATTGTTTCCTGGGGCGCCAGTGGTTAGTGCACATGCCCTAATTACGGAGTCTATTGTCTTCCAAGTGGGCAGCCCGGGTTCAAGTCCGACCTGTGGCACCCCTCCCGCATGTCATTCCCCTCTCACTCCCTGATTTCATAACATTTCCAAAAATAAACCTTTAAAAACATTGTTTCCTGAAACAACAGAAAGCTGTTTAAGCTAATACTTTCCAAAAGAAACTACCTGTGTTGCACCAAACACACAGACAACGTTAGCATTTAGCTTGTGAACAAAGTGAAAAGAAGGACACTAATGACAGAAGTTGACAATGGGATCTTTCCGGAGCATGTCTGTCAGTCAGCCTGGTCTGGGACTTTTCTGCCCCTACTGGCAGAAATCTAATTAATGAAGCTTTAATATAAGTGATAATGAAGGTTTTTAACTCAACTTACCAAAATTCAAGCACTAATAATACAAACGCTTAGAACATACAACTTTTTTCACCACGTTTTTTCCTCAGTCAACTAAATGAATTGTTCTGTCCATTAGTGATAAAATAGTGTATAAATTGATAACACTTTTAAGAAGTTTTTTCTGTGTTTTTAGGGCATACATTTTTGTCCAGCTAGATTTTCCCGGGGATGTTTTTGTTTGCGAGCACCCACTTTCAAGACCTACCTCCTGTAGCCTTCAGTGGCTTTTCTTTTGCTGAGCACAGTCATCTCCTACTTCCTCCACTGTGTCACACAAACCACTGAAACAATGGTGGATAATGAGAGTGGAGTGCTGCACTCTCACCCCCTGTCTCCCTTTGGCTTTCATGGTTCTCACTCGAACAGAAGAAGCCCAGCGGAAACGGCTATAAACTGAGCCCAAACTGTGAAGGAGGTTAGTTAGTGGCCCCCATATGGAGTTAGAACTGGGTCACGTTGGCCTGCCTGATCGTTTTACACGTCATCCTGTAAACAGGAGATGAAACAGACTACCACACAAGCATTAGTCATGTCCTAAAGATGCTGTGTTGTGCATTTTCTCTCCTTCTCTATAACACGTATGCAGATTATGTTGACAAGTTTTGTTAGAAAGCCTTTGTGAGCCTGTCTGTGTGATGTGGTTAAGTCAGTGGTTTTTTCCTGAAGTAGGTAAAATAGGCTTCTTTGAACTGATTCTGCTGCAGACGTGGACTGTGGTACGAGGCAGCAAAGGGAGCACATCTTCAGAGTGACTTTTTATGATGTATTTATGGGCACACTTAGGTTATATCAAGTATGACCACTGTAACAGAAGAAATTGCTGAATCAATCTAAAGAAGTGGATGAGTGCAGAAAAAGGGAAAAACATGTAGAAACACAAAAAAAGAAACAGTTATTTGTTTCCCTGTATTACCTGAAATATTGAACGATATGAGTTGAGAGGGAGCAGAGATCACCCCAGGTTGCTTTTTCGTCTCTGCATTTAATAATTCAGCAAACACAGGGGGCCTCGGTAATGCATATTGGTCTTCTTTTTGACATTCAAAATAGTCCATGCTTTTTCAAAAACAGTAGGCTACAAAGCAGAAGTTAAACATACTTCTTTGGAGGATTTTTTTAAGCTTCAATGTATAGTCCTAGTGTAGCTTTTATCATCCCTTTTCTAATTTGTAGGCCTAAAAAGCACAGAAAAGAGGCGTTTGACAAGCTGAATCATCCTTCTTCTGCTGTTTTTTATTCCAAAAATGTAACCTCTCATTTGTATTCTGTTATCTTTCATACTAGTAATATGAGTTTGTTCAGTTTATGAAGGCAGGACTATTTGATAATACAAAAAAAGACACACTCTGGAAGGGAGGAACAGAAGTCTCTTATTTCAAACTCACTACTTGGCCTTAAAGTACGAAATGACAAAAAGTACAAGATCTCCAGATTTTGAAATAATCCCATATCTCAAGCATGCAATGCATGACATGTGTTCTCAGCATTGTATCAATTATTTCTGGTGAATAATAGTTCATTATTTGTTTTTTTTTCCATAAATAAGGCCACAAAACAAATCAAGAATTGGTATATGTTTTTTCCTCTACAGTTGATTTTTATTGTGATGCTTAATAATGTGTAGTTATTTTACAGTTTCACCCACAACTTTTACAAAAACTTTTAACATACAGGGTAGTGTGAAGGGTTTGAATACAGAGCTACAAACAAAAGCATATTGGAAAATATTGAAGAAAACATATTTACACAAAAGTCACATTTAGGATTGTGCAGCCTTGGAAAAGAACTTTGCAGTATGAACTCTAGCTAGAAGTCAGCAATCAAATGTTTGTATTTGTCTGTACTGTATACTGTCCAACTTTAAATACAATTCTTGGGAATCTTTTATAAAGTGTGTAAGCTATAATTGTGCCATCTATCAGACAAAGAAACAGATACATTCATTGAAGCCTTGTTAGAGTTAATCTGTTTCAAATATTTTATAGAGTGTTATGTATTTGTGTCCGATCTGCTTCTTCCATGATTTCAGTGCGTTGCATATTTTTAGTTAAAATCTCTGTCTTTCATCACAGGGTCTCTGTTATATTGTCCTCAGTGTGGTGTGGACCTTGTTTCTTCCTGGTCTACATTTCTTCCCACACGGTTAACATTTTAGAAACAATAACCTGGAGCAGCTCTGCCCACCTTCCAGCCCAAACGGCATATTTACTAAAAGAAACTTTTTTTGATAAATAAGCAGCCCAGGGCAGTGTATTCAGACCCGTGTTTATGTATACATCAATAATTTCCAAGAAACACGGATATTATTCATCCTCTAACTGCAAGACGATGAAAATGCAAAACAAGGCTCCTGAATTGAATGGCTAAAGGCCACAGATTTAATACATTATGAACTGCATAATCTGCAGAAAATGCACAGGAGCAGTGTTTGGAAAAGGGCACCAGGAGTTGTCAACCACCTGGGTTATTATAATAGAAGTGTTGAATAAATTGTTTTATAGAGGTTTTAGGTATTATTGCAGTCTAGTGTCACTTTGACTTTAGACAGATTTGAGTTAACAATGGACGCGATGAAAGAACACCTTTACAATCTGATGCAATCCAGTACAACATGTTTCTTTAAATCAGAGAGGTGATGATTCAATTCTAGGTTGCATTTTTATTGCAGCAGTTAAAAGTGCATTTGAAAGGAAAGTGTGACCATGTCATAAAATCAGATTTTGATGTTTAACGTTTTTAACGAAACAATATTATATTAATACAAGTTTGTAAAAATATGTGTATGATTGTTAAAAATGCATTAAAAAATGGTGATTCTGAAAGTAAATGACAAATTGTATTGCAAGCATTCTGGTCTCTTAGTAGTAAAAACAGGAGTTGTTTTAATCAAAAGTTGTTTTTGTATTTTACCTACAAAAATTTTCTGAGCTTTAGAGATCAAGACTTCATCGCAGGCATATAAAAGATGTAATAAAAATCTACCTCTACTTAATATGATAAAAAACAAGGTGTTATCTAACATTAGGAATGGCACAAAAGGACACATATGCCGGTATATTGGTTTAGCCAATCAAAACAATACACAAGGGGTAAAAAAAGTACAGTTCACAAACTACAGCTTTATTAAGCAAAACAAATCAAACCCAAAAATCATTCATGACATTGGAGCACTTGGCTTCAGCCAGACCTTTGGTCCAACCAGGAGGTGACCTCCCCAAACAACTACTATTATACAACTGTTAAATTATATAATATAACTTGAATTTTGTTTGCACGTCTTCTAACAGCAGAGGGAAATGATCACAGGTACAGTAGGCGGTAAACTAGCGAAGTGAGAGTGTTTGTGACTGTGATGCTTAACATCTTTGAAGCTATTTAAAGGTAAACATACTGAGGCAACTGCATAAGGGGTTAAATTAAATTAGGGAATAAATGATACTAAATGTAAAGGTTAAGTCAGTAGAAATGTTCATTGCAGCTTGAAACTCAACATTCAAACTCGTCCACTTCTCCTGGGCTCATCGTCCCCAGAAGCGCACATTCACTGCAGGACGTATGTTTACTGATTTTACTTAAACTGTAAGCTACTGCATGCTAGCACAAGCTTATGTTTGGCCCCTGCCTGTCCAACATAAAGCAGGCTATCTCTGTGTCCATGGATGAAAGCCAACACAAGGTTCACCCTCGTTTTGGAACAAACTTTATCCGCTTGGGATTTCTCCTCATTATGATTTTATTTTTTCTTCTTTGCCACTACGTCCAAATATGTCATATTTGCCGGTTTGAATCGGGTCCAATCACTGAATTGTATCCACTCCGAAACTCATCTGCATGCGCGCTGTCATTGGCTGGGGGAAACATACAAGCTCCCAACTCAGTAACGTCCCTTGACAAGCAAAACAAACCCATACTTCAAAATACAGGCAGAGGACAGAGTCTCTGCAGACAGTCACCACCACACATGTACGGAGGCCCATAAGTGATGAATGAGCATCATTACTTTTTTATAAGTCTATAATGTATTTTATTTTTTAGGAAAAAGCTACTGTCTCTCTCTTTAATAATGATAATCCAGACTGTATTTTGGTAGTATGCTGCAGACAAAGATGAAGTAATTTTCCTATGGAAGATCCTTGTCTGCAGTGAATCATGTTATGTAATTTGGCTCTTATGTTGTTGAATTACTTTAAAACAGAACAGGGAAGTTGTAACAGGGAAAATATTTTATTACCAGCTTCCTCCTAGAACAGCTTTCCGACTGGATGAGGTTTAAAATGATGTTTGCTGATCTGGTGTGGTAGAGGCTCCTCTAGCTGTGTCTGTAGCTCCTGAGGAATGATAATACTCATGATGGACAAAGGGGATGAGGGAAAAAAAGAAGTAGAAACACAACATGATGTAGTGCCAAACCCTCAAAAGATTATCTGACCCTGAAGCCTATTTAAGCTCTACAAACCTTTTTTTTTTTTTTTCAGATCACAGTTTTTGTTTCCTGGCTCATTACTTAAATGTATTGTTCCGCTGATACTCCCACAGTGTTGTTTTTCAGCAGGCAAATCTTGTGTAGCTGTTGTTCTGTAGAATGTTTTGCAAAACCATCGAAATCCAACTCCATTGTGGCAGTCTAGATGAGTGGCATGAGAAATATGGAAAAAATATGCCAAAATCCTTACAGAACACAATGAAACATGAGGGAAAACAGACATTACTCAATTGATGTTAAGCCCAGCCTAGAGGGAAACCTGACTCTCCTCTTTCACACTCCTCTTGAGAATCACTAGCACCCCAAGATATACTGTCCAAACAATAAGTGAGTTTTTTCAACACACATCGTGGACTGGCAACAGGCAGAGCATGGGAAAGACAACAACAAAAAAAACAATCTCCAATTAAAACTAAGAAAGAAAGAAAGAAAACACAGGGATCTTATGGGTCTTTCTAACATAAACAGGAGAAAGATAATAAGAGCAGTGTCACCCTGACTTCAACCTATAAGCTAGATATTTCACTTTGGAGAAGGTAGTGGCAAAAACTGAGCTGAAGGAACACTGAACACTTTATCAAATGATTCGGTCCAAAATAAACAATTGGATGGGTTAACCTCCTTTTAACAATACAACTACCTTTCTATAGGCAAACTTTCCATGTAAATGGTAAATGGACTTGAGTGTGTATAGTGCTTCTTGTCTTCTGACCACTCAAAGCACTTTTACACCACAGGTCACAACTATCCATTCACACCCATTCACACACTGATGGCAGAGGCTGCTACTATAAAGTGTCAAATCAATATTAACTGATCCTATTCATACACATTCACACGCTGCTTGGGGTTAAGTGTCTTGCCAAGGACACATTGGAAATGTAGCTGCAGGAGATGGGGAGTGAGAGAGAGAGACAACCAACTCAAAAAACTAGGTTGCAGCACTGAACAGGCCCTCGCACCTTTTTGCATGTCGGGATTTGTGGCATGTTGTGATGCTGTGCAGCTAACCTGCCTTTTTCAGACAGAACAGTCCAAGTGAGTGACCCTGTATGACCCTGTATATTTGAGTGACAGTATTTTTTTGTTTTATGGCAATGAAGTCAAGCTCTGAGAAGCCACCACGGCCTACCCCTTTGAGTTTTTATATATGAATTTGACATATTTTCATGGGCCAGGTACCATGTAGCTGTGCATCATGTTTGAGGTGGATCAGATGAAAGCTCTAGGAAGAGTATGACCCCTTGAAATGGCCCAAAAACAATTTTTTTAATTTTTTTACTAATTTTTTCAAAACTAGGGGATTTCCTTTTTAAATTAGGGTATGGCTCCATAAACATACATGTCTTACTAGTTACTAGGGTGTGCACATTTTCACGAGTCTTGGGAATGTTCAAGCAGACAGCAAACAAGTAAAACAAACAATTTAAATCAGCTTGTATCCCTCCAGTGTCCTCTTCTGAAGAAATGCATCAAATGAGCACTGTATTGCAATCATCCATGAAGCCTGGATAAATCTAGCCACTAGTGTTCAAGAACCTCTACATCAGTAATTGGATTAATTTGGAATTACAAACAAACACACAGATGGATACAGACACTGAGGCTGAGCCCTGGTCTCCCTAGATTTCACTACAGAAGGCAAACAGGAGAGACGTCAGACAGCCCATGTGACAGGAAGTTAATTGACAGCAGTTTTGATCTCCCTAGGGAGAAATTTGTCTCGGATACTGGGAAATTGCTGTACAGACAATACATGAAACAATATAAAAACAGTTAGTACAGATGTGCAAAACATTAGGTTATCCCTGCTGCAAATTACCCAAGCATCTGCTTAAGTATCCGTACACACACACACCTACAATCACAGGCGCATGCAAACTGCGCACATGTACACATGCCACTCCAAACGCATACTGTTTCATGCATATATACACACACATACTGTTTCATACATATACACATACATACATGGCTACAGTTACTGTGACAATCAATAAATCACGTAAAATACCAGGATGGGTGCCATCTTTTACACAACAATGTTCTTTGTTGTAAATCAATGTCAATTAAATATGATATTTCTTTTTAGCATTACCTTTTAGCCATGATGTTTGTTTCCGAAACCAAACACATAAAATCAAAGACAGGAGACAGAAATCAGAATCAGAGACAGGAAATGGGGGAATGGTGTGTTTATCTGCTCTAGCATGACTAGCAACCAAACATTAGCATATCCACTTATCTGGCCTTCCACCAACATTATATGATGTGTGCCCTAAAGTTAAGCTGCAAATGATTAATAGTAACTATGGCCGAGGCTTGCCTAGACAGGGACAAGGAGCCTAGTCCTTATACATTTGGTGTGAGACAACCATTATCAGGTTCTCTCGCTCCCTCTCACACAGAACAAATATCTGCCATATAAGGAGATTCCACAACGCCACTCTTTGATGAATAAATACTGTTTTACAGGTTACAAAGGTTTCCTCTGCACACAGGGGAAAGTTGGAATTGTAAACATTAAAAAGAGCTCCAATGATAAGTGGCTTTACTTCCACATAGTCCAAACAAAGAAACCTCTCAAAAATACAGTAATTGTGACTTTTTAAATACAATTGAACATATATTATTATTTAAATTTCCATAAAACCATAGATTGTAAATATTAATGGACAAAGCCTGAGTGACGTCATCCATCTAGCATGGGCCTCGGAGTCCCATTGATGGTGGTCGCCATGCTGGAAAGCCTGTTTCACTCTAACTTTAAGTCAACCATGACGACAAGCTTTAAGAGCAGGAGCTGAGTCTGCTTTAAAGTCTCTTGACAAACAGCTACATTGGCCCAACAGACAATCACCACGCGCCTTATTGTGAATAACACTTATCCTTCATAAAATCGAAACTTATAAGTTAATAAATGTGCCCCCCTAAAGTTTGTGCGATCCAGACATGAGCTTATTAGACCGATTTCGTTCTTAAAACCAGACTGTAATGTTATTTTCTGTATTTTTGCTTCTGCAGCCAGCCTCAAGCGGACACTCGACGAACTGAAGGATTTTGCACTTCCGCATTGGCTTCATTTTTTAACACCGGAGGTTGCCGCTTGATGAAAACATTAAGTTCAATGCGATTAAGTCTGAATCTGCAACGGGCAGATAAATGTTGGTGACATAATGTATTTTTGTGCATATAATAAGTTATGTTACTCACTGAAAGACTAATAAACCATGTGAATGAATGAATTCTCACAGTTAATCTGCACATATGGTAAGAACAAGGACAGATTTACCCTCAAAATGAAGGTTACATTAGAAAGAAAGGTTGTTGGTTAGATAGAGAGCAATATAAAAACAGGCTCCTTATTTTTGGCTTCTGTAAATTTTGCAGTTGAAAGTGGCACTGTCACAGTTTATCATTTGAGACTAGCTGCCTGAAGCCTGGCATACACTATGTGTTTTCAGTATGTAATTTAGAACCTATTTTGTAGTTTTGAACTCGGGCTGAATTTCTTCTCTCTCGCAAGTTGTTAGTTGTGCAGTGTACACTGAGGCACGACGGGGAATCACGGCCTGATCAGCTTTTCTCGAACAGTACAATGAATTTCTGGCATGTTTGATATTTTGGTCGTATGACTGCACACAATCAAACAGTGAGAGTAGAGCCACAAACTGATTCCTCAACTTCAGGACAAAAAATCCTGTGATTCCCTGCCAGCTTGGACGTCATCTTTTGTTTTTGTTTTGATTGAGAGCCCCCTGGAAATGTACATACTGTCCGTTTCATTTGGCCAAGATAGCTATATTTTCAGTGCAATGAGGTTTATATGTGTTTCTCTACCTGTATAAGAAACACTGATCACTTACAAATGAAATAATCTGGCTGCTCTGTCTATGCCTTGAGGATAATTTTCCTTTAAATCCTCTTTGTATGAAATATTAAACACATAACTGACACGCACTTGATTGAAGTTATGACGAATGCCTTGGAAAAGCTTGTCTTTGCCCCAAGACACCCTCTTGTTTTGGGCATCAGTGGCAGCAAAGAAAAGTCGAAAATTAGCTTTGATGTCCACTGATTTTCCACAGAAGACAAGTACTATTCTAGGTGAATTTACTCTTGATGGGTTTTGCCCCACAATTAACACCTCTCTCTCACTAGTGCCTGTTCTAAAACCATCTGTGGTTCAAAATCATCAGCTGAGACTAACAGCTACACCGCTGGAAAAAAAGCTGTTAATTAGAGTCAACAGTTTTGCATAAATGTGACAAAATAAGCAATCATTCGCAACTGCATCAACAACTCTCTCGTGTTAAATTCTCACATTTTCTGCTATTTCTCAAATTGTTCCGTGTGTTTTGGAAAAGAGTGTAATGTTGATGTGTGCAAATCTGTCTGATTGACTAAGACAGTCCCATGTGGAGTCAGAATCACACACCATGCAAAAGAAATCCTCTCAATATTATAACAGTAACACCGACAGAGTTATGAGTTTTCATTTGTGAGGCTGTGCAGAGGATCACAGCTTCACTTTGCTCGTACATCTTGAACAGAGCTCAGCACAGACTGGCAGAGATCCTCTGTCCTCATCCCGTTGAGCTGTTGTTGGCACAAAGCAGCTGTTGCCAAACCAGCTTCACAAGAAAGTCCAATATTTGAACTTTCACTGCACTGCAGTGTGGATTGGCTTCAAGTTGGTCTCAGTGCCAGACAGAAGTAATACAGAGATGAGACACTCAGTGCTACACCAATACTCCCTGTACAGCTCTGCAAAAACATGAGTTCTAAAAGTACTAAAACATGTGCTGCAAAATGTCAAAAACATCTTCCTTCTTAGACGCATCAAAACAGCAGAAAATCTGACATGCTTAAACGAGTGCCTCATTTGATAGAGAAGTAGAGAAATAATTAGGAGGGTGATGAAACAACACATGGATAACGACATTACATGGCAAGCTTCTTAATGTAATAGTACCACTATAGTTGACCTTTAATTATATGCTATGAGCACCTGTTAACATACTATAAGAAAAAAGAAAATTATGAAAAATGACAAATATTTCTTGAATAATGCTGCATTCATGTGCTCCTCGGATGGTTTCAAGTTTCCGAGTTGGGAAGTTGTTCTTCCAACTTCACTGTGTTCACATCCTTTCAGTTAGGAAAGTCGGAATGTTGTAACAACAACAGCGTGGATGCTACACAAAGCTGTGTGAAATGTCACTGTTACAAGTTTTTCTTGAGCAAAAACTCAATGTGCAATACGTGAATTTAGAAAAAAGTATCTTAACATGAACCCCATGTGATGACAATATGACGTCAAGTCGGCAAGCCAGGCATCTAATTCTTTCCTGAGTTTCCAAAATGCTGTTCAAACTTGAGCAAGCATTCATGTGCATTTTCCACCTTGGAAACTCGTTTTCCGATGTGTCTGACTCCACATGAATGCAAGGCTAGTCTTTGGCATCCTCCCCTTGGGCTCCACAGTTTGGTATTTCACTGACCTTAAAACTATCTTTTCCAAGCTGTGTGGTATTTTATTGCGTGGGGAACAGGAGAGAGGAGAGGTGCAAACGGGAGAGAGGTTTAATGAAATGAAGCAGCGAATAGGGAATTGTTGGTATTTTGGTAGACTTCACCTAACTGCCTCTGTGAAGAAGCTATCCACAGGAGTAAACTAAATACACAATGAAAATGCAAAAAAATACCAGAATAGTGTTTCAAATGTTAATTACATAATGGATTTATAGATTAAATGTCATAGCAGTAGTTTCTTATATCAGCATCAAAAACATTACAGGAAAGTCAAACCATTTTTTATTTCCTGATAAATATGAAGGAACGATTCTTCGGTATCCTTTATCAAAGTTCTTACTGTATGAAATATTTCCTATTTGGTTCAGTGACCGCTGCGAAGACTATAGCAGATCAGTAATCACAAATGTATTTTCTTTGATCTCTTTGCAACTGCTGACCCTCCCTGTCCAAAAAGAACATTGTATGCCAGAATCATCAAGAATGGCAACCAGTTCTCAGCACAGTTCTGCTGTGATTTTAATTCAAATCTTAGTAATGTTGAGTCTCTATTGAATTCATCTAATACCTATATTGTCTTTTAGAGTTGATTTTAAAGTTCTTTTAATTGTTTTTAAAGCTTTGCACGGCCTTTCTCCTCCATACATCACAGATCTTATTTCCTTTTATGTTCCCGCCCGCTCACTCAAGTCCTTGTATGCTTCTCTTTTAAACGTCCCTCATGTGACCTTCACGAGCACCGGGGAGAGAGCTTTTCTGTTTTTATGCCTTTTAAGATAAAAGTTATGCACAAAGCCTCTTAGCCCTGAAGAGAGCTCCTCAGGTGAAAAACTGACTTTTAAAAAGCTTTAGAGTTTCTCAAGAGGAGAATTTTGAGAAATGTTCTCCGAACACTGAATGAAAAATATTCCTATTAAATCATAGTTGGGCTTAACAGACAAGAAGAATGTATGTAGACATTTCAGTCCATCTTGGACTTTTTTCAGAACAAAGTGAGACATGCACGGTGCGTGCCTCTAAATGTGGTTTAGTCCACAGGTGCATCTACTCACTGAATAAAGGCTCTTCACATGCGGATGTAACTATCAGCATGTGAAGACACTGCTAAACAAGTGGGCATGTGATTTCAAACATTTTGTAGGCGTTATGCTTTTAAAGTACAGTTTACAATTAATTCAATAGATATGTTAATTTAATAGTGTTCATAATTGATCTATTTCTGGTTTGATGCTATGATTGAACCTAATCGATTTCACTGTCGTTCTAAGCCCATTATCATAAGATAGCACTTTTCTTTCTCAATTCTTTTGATCAACCAATCGCAGCTGCACAATTGTTCTGAGAATGTTCCTAAATTACTCCTAAGCTTACTCTCCCTGTTAGTATTTGTTTAAGAAGTTAGGAACCTCTGAGAGTTTTCTCTGATTTTTTGAAGAATACAAGCCCTGGACCAGGGATACCTGCAAAACCAGCTGTTCGCTGTCTCAAAGAACAGTGTTGCAACTCCTCCCTGTCCACAGCCTGTGTCCTCTAGAAGGTTAAACATGTATCCAGCCCATGTTGAAGAAAACAAAGTAGCCTTACCCAGCTATTTACATCAGGCCAAAATCAAAACTACCTCTCAATAGAAGATCGTACCAAATCAACTCACTGGAGTGTAGAGACACGACACGATTAGATTCAGTCTGGGTTCCGTAAACAGCACTCTACCAAGACTGCTCTCCTGAGGGTGTCCAATGAAATTGTAATGTCCTCTGACACTGGCGACTTCTCCAAGCTAGTTCTCCTAGACCGCCTTCAAAACCATTGACCACCATATTATCAATAGTCTACATGATTGTTAGGAATTTCAGGCACAGCATTAGATTGGTTCTTCTGTCTTGCTTACTGACGTTTGTCAGTGTCTCTTGGTGACTGTGTTTCTGAGTCCTCTCCACCTTCCTGTGGGTAACCATAGGTTCTGTTTTGGGGCCTTTACTTATCTTATCCCTTAAGACCAACCATCAACAGTTTTAATATATCACACCATCTCAGTTGACGATATTCAACTTCACTTGTCATTTAAGGTCACAGGGTTGTCTACTTTCCTAGACTGCATAAATGATTCATCTCATTTTGCACTGATTATTGTAATTCTGCCTTCACCTTACTCAGTATATCAGCCCTCAATCACCTGCAATCAGTACAAAACGCTGCAGTCAGACTTCTTACAAGGTCAGACATATGGTCTGACATTACTATTCTAACCCTAACATACTGATTATTATACGGACAAGCCCCGATATATCTGGTTAAACTAATTGACCCCCACCAGACAACTCACACCCTCAGGTCTAACAAGCTTCATCTGCTATCAGCTCCACATATACACCTTAAGACCCCTTGTGAAAGAGCTTTCCAGGCAATAGAGCCCCAACTCCCAAATGATCTCCCCTTATCCTTGCACATAGCATAATCTGTAGATGCCTTCAAGAATCAGTTACAGAAGCACCTGTTTAGACAGGTATTTGGTTAATTATTCTGCATTTCCATTGCTCTGTTATTTGTTTACTGTTTATTGTATCTTGCAACTGTGATTTTAAATTAGTTTGTTTATTTTTACATGTAAATATACATTATTTCTTTTTTACTAACTTAATTGCTTACATTAAGATGATATGTCCATAAACCTGTCAGTTGTACACCCTGCCGTGCCAATGCACACAGCGGTCAACTGTGTTTATCTGCATTGCATCATGTGCAAACACTACCAGACTGCCAGGGGGAAAAACACAATGCCTCCACACATAGGGTCAGTAGCTCTGTATTCTTCATGTTTCTGTGAGAGATGTCAGAGAACTGGAGCTCATTTATCCTCTTCCCTAAAAATGTAACTGTTTGTGTGTTTTGTTTTTACCGACAGATATTATGCAGCTTTTTGAAACATGAATCCTGGTAGACCTAGGACTGAAATAGTCAATGGATGTTTCTATTCCACCAAATATTCTATTAATTCTTTAAATATCATAACACTAATAAAAAATAAAAAAAACCTTCATCTACATCTGCCGTTAGATTCGAGGTTCATTGTCATCAGGCTGTGCCACTTCAAACCATCAAGACAAAAACACAAGTCCCTGGGAAAGCTAAACATTCATTTATTCTTGCACTTTGGCACTTCTGTTGTCATAAATCACTGTGTTCAACTCAATGGGGCAATGAGTGCACCGGCAGAGTGCAGCAGGTAGTCAGACTGGAAGACTGTCATATCACTAGATTAAACAATTTACAACCTTAGTAAAGGCCTTCAATATTATTTTTGGTTTTATAGGAGCATTACATTTATTCATTAGTTTTTAGATGTTAAGATTGATTTGAAAAATATACTAATACATAATACGTTTTATATACACAGCTGGTACCAGAAAAAAGTTAGCTCAATTCTTTTTAAATTCTCTGCAGGTAAACAAAGTCATTTGGTTTGCTAAGTGTGGCTAACGTTAGCAGTGCTAGAACCACAAGCTTTTAGTCCTCCTTGCAGGCTAACCTCCACATGCCTGTGCTAAAAGTGGCGACGCATTGCTCTGGTTGATATGCCAGTTTAACCCAACACAGCCTACGGCCTAAATTTTTTTCTAGATCAAAATACAGCCAGACAGCTGTGCTCCTATGAGATGCTATCAGTTTACACTGGTGTATTACATCCGGGCAGTAGAGACAGAAGAGAAGGCCCATCAGCCCGGGTTATAATCTGTCTATGGTTACAGCCCCGGCTAGTGGAGGGTGGTTGTGTTAAAGTTGAGCACAGAATTGCACCAGAATTAAGGACCAACATGTAAAAATATGAATAATTAATTTAACCTAGTAATTCTGTCGTTGTCTAGTGAGGGTGACAATGTTTAAACGATTAGTTGGCTAGTCGCGCACATCCCTAGTTAAGACACCGTAAGAAAATAGAATAAAATTCTGGCTCTTAACTCATGGTTGATAAAAACATGTATTATCATTTATTTGTCTTCTTCACAACACCTAGACTGTAATCACTGAATCAGAAAAAATTCACTCAATGAAAAAAAAAAACCCTTGTGCTCAAAAAGAAAATCTGCAAAGATTTGGGGTTGAATTGTCCTCATTTGTTTGGTGCAGAGCTAATTTGAAGAGGCATATCATTGGATGAGTGTATCCTCAAACAGCTGAGCCAAATAGTGATAAAGAATCATTTGTTCCAAAAATTGCCCATAACGAAATAAAATGCCTTCTGATTTCCATGCTTTATTTAATTCTTAAATTTAATTTCAACCTCAAGAACATTTTCTTAAGGGAGCTCTAACACAACCGCATATCTTGTAATTTCAGACAAATCCCTGCCTGGAGCTGCTCCCTGCTGACAATCCATTTTGATCACATAATGATCGTCTCTCATCCACTTCTGAATGCCAAAGGAAAAGGAAGCTTCTTGCTGTAACACCAGCTCTCTTACTGCTACCATGCTGTGGTGAATCTTAGTGTCATGTGGTCTTGGATATGGAAATTAACCAGATTTTGGATGACGTTTGAGCATCCAATGAAAATGTAATTCTGCCCGCATAAGGCTTAGACTGATTAAATGTGGAATGGGCTTACTCTCAAAAAAAGAAACACTCAAAAGCATTCTTCCTATTATTGGTTATCAAGTCATTTTATGTTTACTGACTTTACTCTTTTTTATATAAATATTCTTAAACCTTTTTTTTGTTTGTTTTTACAGGAGGTAAACTCCTTCCTCTCTGTTTTGTACTTTAAGGGGGGAAAGCACAAAGAGAACTTTATTCCAGCATTTTGATTTAAAGGTGTCTATAACAAAACTTTTGATTGTGGCTCCTCTGGAACAATAATCAAAAGTGTTGTTATAGAGAACTTTAAAACTTTAACTAATGATGCTAAAACACAATTAGGGAGACTTGTGATAAGAGAGGTGGACAGAGACTGCTAGGACCAACACATGCCAAACTGAAGCAACAATGGCATCAAAATCATTGTATTTTCAAGCTTAAGTTCACTTACATAGCTGCTGGAATGATGTATTGGAAATGCTTCCTATTGTGCAAACCCTTCTGCTATATATATCTTTGAAGGATTATTATAATTATCTTTCAGCTTGGGGCATTTTGAATGTTTGACCACACCTGCCATCATCTCTTATCTGTTTCTCTCACTGCCTCAGTAAAGTTTAATGAAATCCACTGCAGTCTGGAGTCTCCTTTAACAAAGGCAAACATTACAGCTGTCTCATTTGAACGATCTCTCCAAGGCTGATTGTGCATTGGAGATTTGATTATTGTATATTTCAGCTTGTTAGTTTTACGGAAAACAACCCCACCATCACTTACCAATTTTAAGCCCTTGGAATATGTTTCGGTGTGCACATTGTCCTTGTGTCAGGGGGCATGACAACCTCTTTTGCGATATGTGGTTCAAATACTAAGTCTTAACAACATTCTGGCAAGGATACGAAATCAAGGCCACTCCCTCTCCCTGAGGGACTGGTGAAGTTAAGGGGATTGAACAATGGGAGTTCTGAATTTGAGTGATTGAGTCTGAGAAAATCTAGTGCTAACCAACAGTCAACATCACTGAAACAATCTATAGATAAGCTTTTTGGGTCACTGGGTCTCAAAGGATGGTAAATCTGTGTATTGTCTGCATAGCGATAAGAAATGTTATGAGGCTTTAAGATTAAGCAGTGAGTGAGCATGTAAATAGAGATCTTAAGATTGTTTACCTCTAGTAGTTACCCCTTGGTAATGACTGAACTTGTGCAGACTCGCTTCAGCTGCTTTTTGATAAATACCAATGTGATGAATTAAACTGTACAGGGCAGTTTTCAAACTTGAATGTCTCATCCATTTTTGAAATGTCAATGAATTTTCTGTAAAAATGCTTGGTTTGTTTCTTCATCCTTTCCTCATCCGATCTCAATGTCATGATCTCAATGTTTTCAGTGTCACTAAACCGTAAATTGTTTGCTTCCCTCTCTGTGTATCTGAATGGGTGGATGACTCACTAAAACCTTTTTAAGTACTTTGTGTTTGAGACTTATCATGTATTACAGCCATTTACTGTATGTTGATCATAATGAGACTACCTGTCCTGAATGAATAAAGGTTGATTTATTGTCTGGGCACTTTGACGCATTCTGGCATTAATTGGAGTCCTAACTGAACACTGATGAAGAAAATTGACCAGAAATGTGTTACGCGTCCTGCAGGTTTTTTATAGTGCTTATCTGTGGTGTTCATACATCTTCGTTGGAAATGTTCAAAGGTGTTTTAGCCAGAAACAAAACATTGCAGAGGATACAAACCCTACAGTATATGCAACAATCAACCATCGTAAGTAGAATGTAAGAAATTCTATCTGACCAATATAGCTCATTCTGTAAAATCTTTAAAAAATGCAGACCCCAGGGCCTAGATGTCTGGAAGTACTCTGATCTGTTTCCCTTTTAGACATTCTCTTACCTTTATGAACATTTATCTTTTATCTAAACTTCCTGTCGGCCCTGGTCTCTGCATTGGAGTCCTTGCTTTACTATCCCTGTAGTTAACACAACAGTGCATGTCTATTTCCATTCACCACGTTTTTGTCTTAATGGCACAAATGGAACTCACCTGTTATCTCTCCTTGTCTTTTTTAAAGCATGCCCGTCAGTTTTCTTCTGATAAGTGAAAAAAGGGTTGTATCAAACCCCCTCCTGTATGCTGATGGCTGGCACTGCACAAACTGTGGAGATGTCGTTATTCAGATCATTTTGTCTTATCAGAACAGGCCTTAGAATTAAACAGTGACAGCAGCTCTGTCATGCAGGTGAATCAAGGATCGCTTTAGATCTCATTCAAAAGGAAGACTGGATATGACTGTGAAAAAATATGTATCTACAGGGATGCCTCAACTTTTTTTATTTAAAAAACCCAGACATCATGAATAAAACTGACTTTGAGTCCCACAATAAAACAACAAAAGCATAGAGTTACTTCTTCTGAAGGGTTCAAAGAGTCATGAATGTATTCAGCTGTATGAGTACATCTGTCTCCAAGGTATCTGAAATTGTCTGTATAGAGAAGCACAGTGTAAAAGTTTAACTTCATCACTATGCATAATGCATACTGAAGTGTGAGGGAAAAATGTACTTTTTACATCTCTCTGTTTCGTTTTAAAGTGTTAGGCTTTTATTCATTTTCATTGGACATTCAGAGTGAGCTGGTAAACAGTTACATTCAAATCAACCAAAAAAGAGATGCTTTGTTCCGGCAAGCTGAGATAAGAACAAATAGTGTATCACAATAAAATGTGAAAGGTTTTGCTTGAGTTGCTGAACCTTACTTCAGTTTAGAGGAGCTTAAAAGTGAGTTACAGTGAAGCGTTTAATTCTCCAGCACACAAGTATTTATTTCTGTTCACTCTCATTGACCTAATAGGTAATTTTTTCGTGGCTGCATTATCAAGGTGTTTTCAAATAGAACTCCCCTAAGCGGTCTTAGATTTTGGACTATTTAAATGACTCGTGTGGTTTATGGCACTAATTAGCAAAAGAAGTCTAGGCTGCAGCTTTTTCAATGAGTGAAATTCTGATATTTTTTGCATTTAGTAGATATAATTTGCTTGCCAAACATGGCTTGTTGGTTTATTTGGTGTCTAGAATGTTTTTCATCAGTCCGCCATTGCATAGGAGTCAGGATTGTTGTTGGCTTTACCCAGAGAGATTGCAGCGGATGGGTGTAACAAGATGAACGCTATATTAGGTCAGTGGTTCCCAACTTTTTTTTCCTTGGAGCCTTCTTTACTTGTATCTAAAAAAAAAGAAAAAAAAAAGCTGAACCACCAGCATGAAAAAGTGATACATATCTTTCAAAGATCAAAATCGATTTTAAATGTCATTATAACTTGAATTACAAGTTTGGCTGACTAAGTCGCTTAATATTTCTGAGTGGGGAAACAAGTACTTTTTACAAAGTTGTATCTACAACATTTGAATAAACTAGCCACTTAGTGTTTTTCCATGATTTTTGTAAACCTGTGCAAATCTAACTGATAACCTCAGAGCAGAAAAAGCCTTGCACCACCTGTGATCTTGATAAAAGAGATTTCTAAGAGTGAGCAGAGAGAAGTAGGGAGGGATGGGATGAATACAAATTCACTGTGAGAAATGATGTTTGTGGTAGTCTCAAGGTGCAAAAGCTTTTCTTATAGATGGAGAGAGGGTTGGACATCAGAATGACATTTCTCAGACAAGAAGATTTTCTAATGAACACTGTGCATGAATAGAATGAAAATATTCAATCATTTCCCTGAAACTATGAGTGTTAATGTGATACATCAAGTGGGAATGATGATAGTTTTTCTGAGTCAGTTAGTTTAGGATAAACTCATCCCCATTTATTTGAATTTGGAGACAAGGATGGAGTTTGGTCATGTGAATACAGGTGGTGAGTACATTTTGTCATGTTCATCAAAAACAAAGAGGAGAGGAGGACCCAAGTGCAGATAACCAAAATATTTAATTAAACAAAAAGGCAAAAAGTATAAACAAATCTTAATTCTTTTGAGACCAAAAAATATCCAAACTGAAAAAAAACCCATAAAAGGCAAAACAAAAACAACGTGCCACAAGGAAACAGCCCCGAACACGAGGTAGGTATACGTACGAACAGACAACAAGAGGGGAAGGAACACTGAGATGAAATAGACACAGGTGTAATCAGACACAGGTGGCAATAACGACACAGGTGACGACAATCAGGGCAATCAAAAAGGGAGGGAAACCAGACCAAAGGAGGAAGTAAGACAAGACAAGAAACACTGGGGACAAATACTCCAAAATAAAACAGGAAATTAATTTTAAACACTGAAATTAACAAAATACAACACTAAAGAAGAACAAATCATGACACATGTATTGCAGTTCTGTCATTCAAATCAACGTTAAGGCTTTCTACTTGTTTTAGTCCAGTTTTTGCTACTTATACTTCTTCTCCACTTATAATGGAAGCAATAACCCCTGTGAAGTTAAACATTTAGTTAATTCATTATGATATAACTTACTTTCAAGATTTACAAAGTTCAGTCATCAAGAAATAGGTACATTATTATATCAATAACATCCACAGGGTATAATTCAAATGCTGCACCATACTCTAAAGTTATACAATCAACAGCAGGTTAATTTAAAATAGAGGAAAAGCATCAAATTCATACAAGAAAAATCCCAGAGATGGACATAGAGGGGGGGGGATAATGCATGTGTTCCTATAATTGAGATGCATCCTCCATGTCCGATGCCCATGTGACACGGATAGCTAAAATTAAACCCAGAGTGTTGTCACTTATCTTTGACAGAAAAGACCCTCAAAGCAACCACATCTACAAATGTACAGAAACAGCTCAGGCCCCACTCCTTGTTCTGCTTCCTCTCTTTTTACTTTTTAAACACAACTCTGGTTTTTCATTTAAGGTTGTTTCTGCACTGTTTGGTTACTCTTTGCTGACAGTTTAAATTATAAATTCACACAAGCCACTGTGTGAACAGGTGTATAATAGTCAAACAGTGAGAGGCTGTCATGGCGAATCTTAAGATGCTGCTTAATACATTTTTACATTTGAAATATTCATAGTTTTACCTGAGGTGTTAGACATTAAACACAGCATATTCTAAAGTTTCGAACCCCTTGAAATTTGAAATTCTGAAAAGGTATTGATAGTGTTGAATGTCATGATCTGTGTGCCTTTTAAAGTTTAGAAACATGCAGTCTATACTATAGGTTGCATTTATGTCACTTTTAGTGGAACAAAAGGGTTTCATATCTAAAAATTATTCTTCTCTTCAAAAAATCCAATATTTTTGTATAATGTGGGAGACCTAAGGACCTGAATAATATAAAAAAGACCGTTCTTCCTACATTGCTTACAGAGACATTTTTTACAAAAAATTATGAATAATTTATTTTACCTTGATAGCAATTCAACTGACATTTTGTTTAGCTTCAGCTCACTTTGTCAGAGTTAAAAAACATAACGACACCTCCATCTTATTGTTCCACATAAAAATTCACTGTATGAGTCGAGAAAATTCAAGTCAAATCGCTCAGCTTTGAACCTCCCTTTGCAAATACTTCCTAAATTTACAGAAGGGCCACTTAACGAAAAAGTTCAAAGGCATTTGCTGCCTCTGCACACTCCAGATACATTACTTTAAGATATGGTTATGCATAATAAATGTAAAAAGGAATCCATGCATTTAAATTAGTTCAGGGCCATCTGTGCTGTGATGTGCTGAGCTGCTCTGTGCATTCACTGTGGGTTACTGTGAGACTTCTCTTACAGAGCTCAAAAGATGGTAATTAAACTTTAAAAGATTATGCACCTTTCGCACTTTTCCTGCTAGCACATGAAAAATGTAGATACAAGAATAAGAATTAATTTTTGCTGTGATTATTTGATTTAAGTAAATATGCATAATCTATTAATTCTGCTTAACTGTTCCCATAACATCAGAAACAATCAAAAAGCTGCATGAGGCGCAAAAGCACAACCTCCTTTGTTATGGACCCTGGACAGTCTGTATTAGTATCTATGAGCTTTAACTGTCAGTCATACTTATGCATAAGATTTAATATAACTCCAACTTTCTGTTGCATGAGACTGTGAGTGTGTGTGCTTCTGCATGTGTATCTGCATTAGAGGCAACAGGCATTGGAGCCAGCCCCTATGGAGGAAATGCTTGGAAACTAAAAGAAACAGAAACAAAATCTCTCCGTCTCTCAGCCCTCTCTCTATTCGATTAAAAACTCATGTTGAGTGTATCAGAAAATTCACTTATATTTAACTGTGTATTAGGTGTCTGTGTGTGTGGAACAACCTCAGTAGAAATTTTTTGTGGACTCGCTGATGTATGTCCATCTTTCTAATTTGCCTCTTAATATTAGGAACATACTGCACCGCAGACTTCACTCTTTACACCAGGTTTATGTCGGCCTATGGTGCAATTATTTTCTCAATCAATCAATCAATCAATCAATCAATCAATCAATCAATCAATCAATCAATCAATCTTTATTTGTAGAGCACAAATTCATACAAATGTTATCTCAAGACACTTTAGAATAAGCAGCTAAAAGACCTCACTCTTCAGTATTTAATATTACAAAAGAGCAGGTAAAAGACCATACTCATATTTTCTGACCACACCACATTAAAAAATAATAGGGGTGCAAGTTAAGTTGTTATGTATTCAAACAATGTGAGAGCTTGGTTAAAAAAGGGACTAACAAACATTTCCAAGTAGTTTCTCAATCAGAGGGGGGGGGGGGTTAGGGTTTCCATCTCCAGCTCCAGCAGACACATGTCGATGTTTCCTTGGGCAAGACACTCAACCCCAAGGAGCTCCCGTTGTGTGTCAGCGACGTGTGAATGTGTATAAAAAGGATTAGTTAATACTTATGGACACTTTACATAGCAGCCTCTGCGATCAGTGTGCATGTGGCGTTAATGGTTGGAAGCACTTTGAGTAGAATAGAAAAGCGCTATACAAGCTCAAATCCATTTACCATTTACAATTCTGTTTATGCTCTCGGAATAGTCATGAAATGTTATGGTCAAACATGCTGTTCAGCTGTCATACAATTTAAAAAATGATTCTGTTATTGATCAATTATTCCCAGCTATGTTTCCCAGGCTTGTTTTTTCATCTGACACAAAGCCTGTGGGTCTGACGTTTTGTTATTTAGACAGCTGAGAGAGAATCCGCTTAGTGACATGAATAAGGATAAAAATCTGTCAAGTACAGTGCTCTGCTCCATATCCTCAAGCTGAGCTGTCATCCTCAAGTTGAGCCCTCTCCTAAAACACAACCATTTTTTGGGGGGAAAAAATGCAATTTACAGCTACATGCAGAGCGATTTGGACATTGAGTTTATATATTCATAGAAGCAGTATATTTTTTAAATTGATGTGATTTTTCAGCCTTTAAAAAGTTTTCTTTCACGGTCCTCATGTGATCTCCATGAAGTTTTTCTTTCTGCAGACCCCAGAGGATTGCAGGAATGCAGATAGATGGTTTCCCTACATGCCTGCTGAATATTTGGTCAAGAGGGTATGTGTGGGCAGGTTGCAAAATGAACTTCTGTCTCCTTTTCACAGGCAGTTCATCTCCTGTGAGCCATTCAGAGAGCCTATTTAGCAGCTTCTTTGATAACTCTGTTTTTCCTAAATTGTTCCTCTGTGTCACTCTGATAAAAAGTATGTCTGTTTAAGCACCACGAAAGACTTTAATTGGGGTTGAAACATGAAGGAGAAACATCAGAAACATCACAAGCCTTTCAAATGGGACTAGTTTAACCTGAAATTACTTGTCCTTTTGAAGTTCAGTGCTGAATCATTGGCATGCCCAGTTACAACACATACATACAAACCTCTGCCTTTGCCTGGTGATTAATTGCAGAGATTGGTGTTTTGTATGACAAATCATGACGGTGGCACAAAACTCATCCCTATGCACACTAAGAGCCTTTGCTTGTGTTAAAACGTGTATAAACTTGATATCACCTGCAAACAAATGTGCCCATTTTATGTTTGCCTTCATGAATATGCAATATGGAGCGTTTCTACGATAGTGTGCAAAATACTGGGAGAAGAGAATGCCAATAAGTTAATTTAGTACAAGCATTGCGATTTACCAAGCCTGGAACAAATTGTAGTGATTGTGATGGTGTCTGTATTTAACAGCTTTGAAAGGAAGGTGTTAATCCATGATCCCAGTATTACGTGCAAATGGCTGCTGTTATTTGGCAAGAGGAAAAAAGGCAAAATGAAAGAAGGCTTAAAGAACGAAACTGAACATTTTCAGAAACTGTAGCCTAAAGGAAAACAAAAGTTGACATTTATGTCTTCCCTTTTCCCTCCTTTCGCCAACATTAAGTTTTTAACTGGAGGTTTCTTCTTTTGCGGGTTTCACCTCTCTCCCCTAGCTTATCTCCTTCCTCCCGGCTGCTCTGCTGTGGAACTGCTTGGATTGGGGGACCTCACCACTGCTTGTACCCCATCTTCGATCCCTCTTGCCAGGGCATTTATGGCCATTGTCAGACCAGACACAGCGCTGACCAGCTGTCTGGTGTGCACAACAATGGCCCTAGAGCCGCGCCTGAGCGCCCGTGCCACGGATGGCACAGCTCACACCTCCTGCACAATGTATGACAAATCATCTTCAAAAGATGGAGGGAAGAGAAGAGAGGACCTTGTTTTATGCCAAGGTTTAATAATAAACCAAATTTTATTTTGTTCTTGCCTTATATCTTGCCACCTTCTCTTATTTTCACCTGTCGTTCTACTTGTTTTACCAACAGCATTGACATTCTCACTTATACTCTCCAATATCGCGTTTCTTTTTCTAATATTCAGAATTCTTTGCTGTAACAAATATGTTATTTTGCCTCTTCCACCTCTAATTACATGGGACTGAGTTTCATTTTGTGCTTGCAGTCAATGCTGCTTTCCGTCCAAAATCTCCATGACGTAAACCAGTAAAACACGCAAAAGCCTATATGTTACAGCCTCCACAATCTATGCTCCTGTCATCATTCATTCAGGTAACCTTCTTTGTTGATCGCCCGCAAAGCGCACACCGACCAAATGTGCAATTTGTTACAGTGAACACACAATTTAGTATCCTTTACTTGAGATCTTAGTAAATCAGGCCCTAAGAAGCATTCTCAGAGGCTGAGGAATAAGGCCAATCCGGAGGTGCTAATAACTGCAGTTCCATGCGTGATCACTAGAGGCTGGCTCCAAAAATGAGTAAATCCCTGTTAGGGCCAAAATTAAAATGCTAAAAATTTACGGCAGAATCAAACAGGCCAACAGACTAATACAAAAACTTTTTTGGTCTCGACAGCTCATTTCTATATTCATGTGAACTGTCAGGGAATTATTTGTTAACCAACTCTCCTGTTTAAATAGTTTGAAGACTTGAAATTACGCATAATGAAGTGCATGGATGCTTTGAGTAACAGTAGGCTGCTGTCAGCTGTCTGCTTCTTGTCACCATAGCTACAGTAATTTAGTTTTTCTTGCATTTATCACATTCATATTATGGCTTGTTTGGGAACAACATCGTGGTTACTGACCAACAAAGAAATCTGCGGTCCAGCTTTTTCTGTGAGTAAAACTCCAGTTTTTATTTTCATGTTATCACAAATTAGCAGGATCCTGTGTCCGTGCTCACAAACCTGTCTTGTTTAGTATTTATCCCACATTGGTTTATTTGAGGCACCATGGGAGTAATGTTGGCTTTCCCCGCAGAGAAGGCAGAGTGAAGAGAAGACCAGTTGTTTCAAATTACCAGAGTCATGCGGTCCATCTCTTACTGGAGATTTAGGCTGGGAGACGTGTGGGCAGGTGGGCAGGCAGACTGGAGAATGCAAACTCCCTTTCTCACAAGCTCTCTTAGCTTCTTAAATCAGATAAATAAACAACACTGGTACACTACCACCACAAATAAAATCTTGTTCTGTGGGAAACATTGTAGCTAACTTGCTTATTTGATAGCCGCAGAGTTCAATGTTTAATAACCCCTCCTCCCCAGCTCAACTTCAAAAATGCAGGTGACACTACAACATTTCTGAATTGCTATATTCTATACTCATAAAGTCCATGCTGCACAAATATAACTTTGTCATCAAAATGTTACTCACGTTAGAACCTTAAATTTGTTTTACTTCAGCCTGACTTATCTGGTACAGAATTGCTTCTTGCCTATGTCCAATGAGAGTCCAAATTGATTGAAGTTTATCCTTTAGCCTGCGGAAGCTGCACTTGATGAAAAGCTGAACACTTTTCAACATTAACAGAAAAGTAATTCTGCAACAGTTGGTGCAGACACTTTATGTCCTCAGCCCCTTCTTTAATCTTTAGTGAACTTTACGTCATGAATGTACCCGCTGAATGATTGCTTGTTGTTAAATTGCCTATTTACGATGATTCCTTTGAGGTATGACAGAGCCTTTTCTTCAGCTTCTTCTGTGGAAAATGTGACATGTCACAAACTTTGCTTGTTGAAAGATGTATCATTTGCAAAATAATTTGAAGTATGACAATTATTTTCACTGTTTTTATTCTACTTCCGTTAAAAATAAAAGCTGAAAAAGTAGTGCTGCCATTTGTTCTTCCTGTCCTAGTTGCTGTATGTACTTGTTTCACCCATCCACCCACCCACCATACCTTCCTACCTACCTACCTACTGTACCTACCTACTGTACCTACCTACCTACCTATAGTACCAACCAACCCACCCACTTACCATACATACTACCTACCACCTACCTACCTACCTACCTACCTACCTACCTACCTACCTACCTACCTACCTACCTACCTACCTACCTACCTACCTACCTACCTACCTACCTAAGTTCCTAGAGTCATTAATGTCTACTAAATCCAGGCTTCTATTTATAGGAGATCATGAACTTTGCTTTACATAAAATGGCTTTAACGTGTGATTCATATTCAGCAAACTTTCTATAACTTGAACTTTCTGTTTCAGTTAATGCAAAACACTTTCTAATTTTCTTGTAAACTTTGCCTCCACCTCTTAAACAGATGATTCTGACCTCTTAGCACCTTTGACTCCAAGCTACAAAGAGCAAAGTTTAAAACTAAGCTCAAGTTTCAGTGGGCACACTTGCTCCTGGCCGACCAGTCTAATGCTAACACAGAACATTCATCACTGTACAAGTTTTGAAAGAGAAATACAGAGCTATTGGACCATTGTATCATGCAATCAGCCTGCAGCAAATTGCCTTTCTGAAAAATAGAAACTTTTTTTTCTAAAATAATTGTGCATTCCAACAAAACAAAAACTGAAATAAAAGGCCTGGTCTTTTTACACCACCCATTATCACTTTTCTAGTCTGATTGGTTGTTGAAGAAATTCAGCATTTCTTTTAAAAGTTATTTTCCATAAAAGTTATTTTCTGATACCCACAAAGCAACACATTTGTCTTTGAAACTTAAAGAAAAAACATCTCACAGCAGTATATTTCACTTCGGGACAACAAACTTTTTCACCTTTTCTGTTCCATCAATTTCACATTTATTTGACCTCCTTAGTTCTTTATTGTGAATTGATCTTGTCTACCTCTGATCATTACAAACTGTGCAACACTTTTGATGATGGGGATTGCTTAAAAAAAGAGTCCTTAAGAAGGAGCCATTAATCTCCTGTGCAAAAGTTTTGGTCTGAATAGATGTAAAGGTAGATTTATTTTGAAATGAAGTCACTGGTAATTACGCTGGACTTTACCTTATTTTGTTCCCCACTTCTAAACTTTAAAGACATAAAAACTAGAGAGATAAAGTAATTAACGTTCCAGTCTGAGGGTCTTTATTTACTAAACAAAATGACTGCAGCCGCTCATAGCATCATGATTTGTGCATCACTTGCCACCCCAATACCCTGTTTCAAGGTCCTGTTCACAAAGAATATTTTTGCCAATGAAATTCAGGCCCAAAAACATGCTCAAATTGCTCTTGTTTTGCATCTGATAGTTGAGAAGAGCTGTGAGCACCTCCACTCTCTGCTAAAAGAGCTGAGCCCTCATGCTGACTGAATTCAATTTCACTCCTTGATAGATGATAAGCTGGAGGGAAGGGGTAGCTCTTAAACAGTTTCTTTCAAAGTCCAGCCTTAACAAATGTGACTTTGGTTGCTTTACTGCAGTGGTTCCAAAAGTGGGGTTCAGGACCAGCCAAAACGCTGTGCTACTCTTCTGTGTTTTTCTTTTGAATCCTTTGTTATTCAAACCACATAGATTTTATTTTTGGAAAACATTTTCAGAATGTAAGTCTTAAAGAAGAAAATTTTAAACTAATGATGCCTCATGTCTTATCAGGGAGAGATCCAAGCATTATCTGGAAAAAGGCTTGAAGTGTTTTTACCGGAGTCAGTGCTTGTGGCGCTCAAAGAAATAAAAAACAATTAAAAAAACCCATCTAGGATGTGGAATTGGAAGGACTCGAACCAGACCTTTACAATCATTCTTAAGCTCTGCACAACTTAACTAGCTTATAGTTAACCTACTACTAGCATAACATCCCCCAAATTGCCATCCACTGATGTTGGACAGTGGGTAATGTAGGCATCATTAAACAAGGAGATCATAATCTTGTTCTGATTTGTTGATGTAATACAATACTACATTTGAGAACCAAATTCTTTACTCATTTCATTTCAGCACAAGCATCTTATTCACAACATGTACTCACTTTGTGCTGGCAGTGCGACATTTGGCAGTGGGGGTTGTTGTCTTACACTGCTTGAACTTATGTGGCAGCACTGTTAACTATCTGTAATGACAAAAAAAATCTACTTCATTTCATCTAATCCCGGATGGTGCAGCTGCAGGGAAAATGTTATCAGAGGGCTGAACCGCTAAGCCAACAGGCTGCCACCGTCTCTTTATTGACAATCCAGCCACCTGCTTCTGCGATCATTTTAAATCCCGCTTCTCTTTCAGACGATGAATTCCTCCTGAGCACATCAGGGTCAAATGAGTGGATGTACGGATGACTTGAAAGGCCTTTTTCTGCTCTTCATCTCTGCTGCCTCTCCCACCAGCTCGATCTGTAAGGTCAGGTCCAAGATCAAGTAAGTGTTGTTTTTAGCGTTCTGTGGACCCACATTTACAGTAAAACCATGCAAAAACATAAACAAAACAGCTATAAAAACACGGCCTCTATTGTTAAACATTATCGTTCACCACGGGAACAATGTTCTTAAAAAAATATATTGGAAGTGGTGTTAGACAACATAGGCTACATGAGCCATTACAAGTGTTTCAAACAGTTAAGACAGACGAAAACCGAACTCTGTTTGATCTGCTTTGAAATAATAATAGCAGACTGAAAGTTAACTCTCGGCTTTTTACTATTACTTGCAGTAGTTCTGGAGTTTTCCTCTATTACAAACACATTTCCTCAGATTGAGTTTCACTGATGAGTGGTAAGTTTCAGGTGTTTAAATGAGCATTTTTCATCAATATGTTTATGAAGTCTGCAACAACACAAATTAAAATTAAAGTGCTCTTGTAATTGTTCGATAAAAAGGCTCTGGGCTTTTTTTATGACAAAGACAAACAAGTCTTTATACCAGTGTTTTACATTGGTTTGTGCGTATGTGTGTTATAATGTGCAGCTTTATTGAAAAACATTTTAACCTCAGGACAAGTCTAAGCATTAGAAATTAAACAAGTTGCTACAGTATGGAAACCTTGTCATTTCTAGGACCAGAAACAAATGACTTCCAATAGAAAGTTTGAAAGAAAGAAGCTGCTGAAATCTGTAAAAAAGGGGGCCTAATATGCCCAACTCTTTTCTAAAGTCTTTAAACTGCTTGTTTTGTCTGACCAACTGTAACAACAGATATACAGTATAAACTATTTCATTGAAAATCTTTTTTTTTTTGTGTATTGTCTAAATATTGATCAAATCATGCATTAATGCCTTCATTGAATAGTTTAATAAAACCTAAGCACATCTTATTGGGGAGGAAGGTAAACAATGCACAATACAAGTTCCATAAAGTAAAAGTTTCGGTCAAGGCACATGAATGACATTTAAAATGATGACAATTCTAATAATCATAACTCAAGGCTTTAAAAAATACAAGGGGAAAAAAATAATTACAACAAGAAGAAGACAAGGAATGATGATCTTATTCGTGTGTGTTTCGGAGGAACATGGAGACAGGTGGCTTGTAATCACAGATCCAGACTCTGCAGCTCCTGAGGCAGAGTGACAGGAGGAGGGTGATGACAAAGCATAAAGCTACAGGAGAGAGAAAGTGTGGAGTGAGCAACATGCATAAATGGGATTATAGAGTGTATAGATGGAGAGGGAGAGGAGGAGAGGGGAGCTAAGTGTGTCATGAGAAATCTCTCAGCAGTCTGTCTCTGCCTGTAGCAGGAAAAAAGCCTCCCTGAACAGTTTATAAAATGAAATGTGTTGCTGAATTTAATGGCTACCATTTTTCATTTTGCTAATGCTGGCCAAACGTCTTTCTTGGCTTCAATTGAACAGCCTTCATTTATATCCACTTGCTGTTTATTGCTGTCAGTCGATGAAAAATGTATATAATTAAATTTGTAATAATTAGCATATATCAGTAATATGAGATATACACACACACACACACACACACACACACACACACACACACACTGTTCTCTGCAGGCTGCTTGCCTCACCCCTCTTTCTGCTGGTCTTTCTCTCTCTTCATTAATGTTTTGTTAGTCTGAAAAGTTTATTGTTTTTTCCGCGTGAATCAGTTCTCAAAGCATGTGAGCCGCGCATGGAGGAAGCTTCTTGTCAATGACATAAGAAAACAATTGACAAGAGCGTGCTTTGTAAGTTTCGACAAACTTCATCATCGACAGGAGTAGATACGTAGAGCAGTCGTAGGCTACCTGTGTGCGTGAGTGCATGTGAGTGCATGTGTGTGTGTTTCTCGGTAGAGGCACACAATCACTGGACAAGGAGAGATGAAGATCTCTCGGATAAATAACAATATAAATCAATCTATGGTGGGTTGCATGATGATGTGTGACATATGACACAGGTTTGCACATGTGCATGAATCCTAATGTGCATTACTGCTCCAGAGCCTCATCAAGGGGTACTCCTTTATGGTGCTCATGTTAACCATGAATATATTTTCCTCTCAATTGCTGCAAGACCAAGAACAACAGAAAAATCTTGACAAGAAGAGATGAAGGTCTCTCGGATAAATAACAATACAAATCAATCTATGGTGGGTTGCATGATGATGTGTGACATGTGACGCAGAGTGCAATTAATTACATTTAAAAAATGTGTGTTATTTTTTTTAAATAATTAAATCAAAATTCATGCGTTTTTGACATCCCTTGTCAAGTGATTAACTGTTTGTAGTGATTTATAATTTCAGTAATTATGAGCAAAAGGGAAAA
The DNA here is from genome assembly GCA_020745685.1 of Tautogolabrus adspersus. NCBI lineage: Eukaryota > Metazoa > Chordata > Actinopteri > Labriformes > Labridae > Tautogolabrus > Tautogolabrus adspersus. Next base: position 21,738,418 of record CM036534.1, read on the forward strand.
GAAAAATGGGTTGGATTTGATTTATAAGCTAACAAGAGATCGTAGCCAATGTGTAGTCCCCCTGGGTTTGTGGACTGCTGTATCAGTGAAAGTAAAGGTACTGTATTTACATGAGAGTGTGAAGCTGTAAATGAGTGAAGGGTTGGCATAAAGCTTTATTTAAAAGTTAAACAGTTTAACAGTCTATTCATGTCTTCAACAGAATGAGATTATCTTTGTGGTTGTGGTGCATTATTTTGTTAATTATAAAGGGGAGTGTGTAGAATAGAGCTTTACATCTCAGGTGGAAGAGCGAGCAGCAAGAGAACAAAACAAACTGGGTGACTTTATCAAACTGTATTCTATTCATAAGGCTGTCTTCTCTGCAGGTAATATGATCATTCTGTGTCCCCTGCACATATAACTCATTGCATTAAGAACAAACCACCATAACATTTCATGAATGGAGAAAAGAGACCAAAGCCCTCAGAGTCTGTTGACTCGCTTAAAGAGCGTTTTTTTTGGCACCTCAGTGTTGGCTTTGTTTCCTGAAGTTGTCCCCCTGAATTATACTTAGGAAAATGAATGCTGTGTTGTATAGTGAATGTAAGTGCAGTTAACGATCAGTGCACTTTATGCCGTGATATCTCCCCCAAAATTGCTGCAAATAAAGTTGCTACTGCTGTTTGCTTTGCTAAGAACCCTCACACAGGCTGACTTTGTGGCTTTAATGAAACAATTATGAGCTATATGAAGTACAAGAGCACTAAACATAAAGATCACCATGCGTGTCATCTTCCTTACATCTGGTTTCATATGTTGCTTTCCCATCTTAGCTCTTTCTCACTTTAATCACCTTTTTTGCTACCTCTTCACATCTTGAAGTCATCTGAGCACTGCTACAGTATGCATAATGCAGCTTAATGTAAAGCCAAACCATGAATGTTAAATACACTTTAATTTCCACCTCATTATGTTTGCATGATACTTCAGTGTTGTTTTTTCCTAATGGATCGTTGCAACAACATGAAGTTGACTTATTTCATAGTCAATCACACACACAATCAGCCTTCAGCCATGAAACAGAATCAACACAATCCCCAGAGAGAATATAGCAACGCATAGATGATTGAGATAGAGAAGCATCTCATTTCAACTCGAAATAAACACACACAGCCAAGAGCTGTGCCTCAGCAACAATATGCCACTAATAGCATTCTGGGTTGATTGTTTAAGGTACAATGATGGTATCAACTGAAACACAGCATATTTATGTCAGCTGCAATTAAAGTCATTTTTACTTGGTGATGATAACTGCTGCTTGTTAGCAGCCAGGTAGTACACTTTTTTCCAGAGTGAAAAGTTCAAATCTATTGGTCGCGGTGGATTTTCTACCAGAAACCATGGGAAGACTAATGTAATTTTAATAAAACACATTGTTTAACAATAAATATGATTCCTCTGTTGTTTCTGCCATCTCTAATGTCTTTGTCATTTTACAATGATTGAAACAGCTCCCCTCCAAGTGTTACGTGGTAGATGTGTAGTAAAACTATGGTGGCCTTGCAATAATTTACTTCTGTCACAACTCAGAGAAAGCTGTTGTTGGCATCCCTTGGTGAAAGAAATCGGGCATAAACAATCAGGTGAGGCTATGGCCTTGCCCCAGCTACACTGAGATTAGTCAGGACTCTGTCAAGGGAAAGCCAGTGGCCCTTTGGCTTCATGCAATCAAATCAAATCACAGCGTGGCATCAATGTGACTGAAATGAAATGCCCTAAAACCACCATTAATAACATTACCAAGAGCAGTGATTCAGGGTGGAGAACCAGGGTTTTTAGTTAAAAAAAACTACTTTATTAAAACTACCAGCATCAACTTCTTTTAAATCAGGAGCTTGACTTTTAGCAACAGCAAATATGGGCATACTAAACTGCAGCTGATTTCTTGTCATGTTCTGATTTTTGATAAATAGGCTGTCTTTGGATCCAAAAATCCTAAAACATCAGTGGGATCTAAATGGGGCCTTTTGTCACAAAAAAGGGGGGAAAAGCTCTGCACTAGATATCCTTGGCCATGAAAACCTTTACAGGTGAAAATAATGGAAACGATGGGCTTGTTTGTAATCTTGGTTCACCTTCCAAGGCTTCCATTTGTTTTATTAGCTGCCGTTTATTTGTGATTCCACCATTTCTCGTCTTTCTGTACTAAAATGAAGGAATTAGTGATGTTGATTCTCCATACCATAGCAACTTATCCCGATACAGCACTGTGTTTGCTTTGTGATTTTCTGTATGACGTTTTCTCATGTAATTTGAAGTACATGGAAAGTGAGTTAATCATTTTAGATTAAAATCATGCCCACAATCATCCTTCAGCCAGGGACAAGATGAACATAATCACCTGAGAAAAGATGGACTTGCATAAATAATGAAACTACCCATGATGAAACATTGCAATATGGCTGTAACAAGGTTATTCTGACCACATCTGTTAAAGCAATGAGGTAAGGCAGCAGACGTAAACTATCAGTCTCTTATTTGCACGCAGTTTTTTTTGTATTATGCAGTTTATTTAATATGTGAACTTCTCTTGCTTAAATTGCACATTAGACATCATTAAAATGAGTCCTCAATAGCTCCTTGAGATTTAAACTAAGGTTAACACAGCACCAATCCCCTGGCCTACAGAGAGGAGCAAGCGTTTTAAGTAAATTGCTTATTTGAAATCCATAAACATAGAAAGTAAAATGCAGACTATAACTGCGGAATTTCCTGTTTACAAACCTGCCTTGTGTCTATTACTTTCTTTAAGCACAGCCACTTTTTCTATGGATACAACTCTATATTTTCTGCAAACCTTTGAGTGGAGTATACTTTAGTTTGAAACACAAAACCCCATTGCAGTTTCCTTGTGTTGCAGGTTTATTACACTATTCCTGTCCCTTGGCCAAATGTCTCACCTTTCATAAAATCCAACAAACTCCTACACATGGTGGTCTTGTCTCATCTTGTTGACTAAATGGATGTGGGCCGCTTTCACACTGTGACGCCAGCTAAAGGTTTGCACGTGTGCATGAATCGTAATGTGCATTACTGCTCCAGAGCCTCATCAAGGGGTACTCCTTTATGGTGCTCATGTTAACCATGAATATATTTTCCTGTCAATTGCTGCAAGACAAAGAACAACAGAAAAATCTTCAAATCATTGATGCACTGTTAAACCACAGCTGTGTTTGAGCAGCAGCTCTTGTGATTGTCTTTTTCTTTGCAGCAGATGTAGATACAAGAGAGAAGGTGGAAGAGCATTCTTCATACTAACATACATTGAGAATTTGATTTTCACATCATGCCTTCCAAATTGTGGATTTTACCAACACATCTATCTTCCCTGAATAGTTTTATTTTAATTTACATCCTTGATTTTTGTCACAATAAAAGATACATATTGCTAGTGCCACATCTGGTCCTTGAAGAAACACTAACAGGTGTGAAATGTTCAATTAGCTGAGTTGATGTTTGTCACAGGTTTATCACCAACTTCAATTCAGAGTAGAAGAAAAATGTATCTCTGTACAGTTGTCAGTAAAGGAGAAATAAGCTACAGAGGTCAAAATGGTTTCTTGAACTAGGCTGCAAACATGTTTATTATCACTATATGTAACAACCAAAACAACAATGTGGATAAGACTCACAAGCACGACAATATACTCAGTCTCAAGGTTAAGAAAAAGGTCTTTACTTGCAAAAAATAGACAGCAGACAAAATCCAGAGGGAGCAGGCAGAATCACAATCCAAAAAACAGCAATGATCAAAAAACCAGGGAAGAACCACACTAGGAGAAAATGTTGGAATGCTTCACTCAAAGGACAAAGACGAACTGGCACAGAAGGGAGGGAAGACACAGGCCCTTTCCGAAAAGCCACAGTTCAGTATGGAGTTTTCAGTAGGGGGTTTCATTAGACTGAACCCTCGTGGTCATTTAGTAGACATGTTTTGGGTCCACCTCAGTAGACTGAACATTTTAGTATGGATACTAACTTCCGGGTATTGTGCAGTATGGTTTGAATGCATCCTTTCAGGAAATTAATTGTATTCTAACACCCACAATGCTGTGCAAAATTAAATGTAAAACGTCAATTCACGTGCGCCTCCAAATCACAAGAAACAAGGATGAAAAAACAAAAAAAAGATGGATGCAGCAGGTTCGGGTACTGCGCCTTTCTTGCAATGTGGAGTTTTGTATTTTTTACTAAATCATCGTGCATATCACATCTGAGTTGGAGTGTCAATAACATGAGGTGGGCTAATGACACCACTTCTACACTGAATGAATCAGACAAAGTAGGAACAAATATCTGCCTACTGTGAGCGCCTACTGAACAGTAGGTCCTAACAGTATACAGCACGGATAGAAGGGACTGTCTACTGTCAGATTGTGCAGGCACTTTGCAATTCGAAAGCACCCACAGACTAAATACTAAGGCAATCGGGAGATAATGAGATGCAGCTGGAGACAATCAGGGCAGGGTGACAATCACACAGGCTGTAAAACACATGAGGGCAGGAAGTCAAGGATCTGAAATGAGAGGAGAGGTAAGTAGCACAAAAATAAAACAGGAAATACCACAAGGAAAAAATTAACATAACTTAAGATGTAGAGCTGGACATGACACTATAAAGCTGGGCATATTAATGTTAGGCCCAATTAGGATTGGCTCACTTTTGCAGCCAGGTTAAGTGGCTGCTCTAAGAACTGCATTTTTTAAGAGGTTGGGCATTGGCTTCAATTTCAGTTCCTTTTATTGCTGCTGGGTTGCAGCACTCCTTTAGTCTTTTATTTTTTGTTTGTTTTCATTACCTGGGGTCTCATTAATAAAGCAGTGTGCAGAATCCATACTAAAAGTGTACGTGCGACAAAAACCCAGAGATGGCGTGTGCACAAAATAATTTAGATTTATAAAACCTGCATACCATGTTTCCTTTATATATCACGATCCACCTGGACAAGAGCGCATGTGGAGCAGCCCCAAATTCTGCCCTCGACACGCCCACAATGAACCATGAATGGTCAATGTGAAGCACCACATGAATACTTATGTATATAAATTGGCCAGCTGATTATATTCTTTAGGCTTAACAATGGCAAACCAAGAGAAAGACAAAGAGGAACTTTTCGGACAACAAAGTTGAGTGGACAAGTTCAGAGAAGAAAGAAAGGTCAGATTTAAAAGTTGAATCCAAGAGGAGGATTGCCTCCCCCAGCCAGAGCGTGTCTGCAGCAGGTGCACCCAAGTTTACAAGCAGGAGGCCAAAATCGCAGCAATATTGGGAGATGAAATTGTGTCAGAGAAGGAGGGAGACACAGACTGGGCCAAAACCACAGAGGAACAAGGTAAAGCAGTTTTATATTCTTTATTGTGATAAAAAAAAATGAAATTGTCAAAAGCACAATGAGCTAATGTGGTGTCCTTCCTCCAGAATCAGAAACAATTACTGCCATTGATAGCATGATGTGCAATATACTCTCAGTAATGATTGAAATATCCTCCTCATTAAAAGACCTTGTGAAAAAAGGCTTTTAATGTTGGCCTGTTCGTCCACACTGTAAGGAAACCTGATGTAGCGACTACTCAAATTATATATACCTTTTATTATTGTGGGCATTATTGTGCTGAGGGACAGCTGTGACATCCCAGACCTCAGGATGAAATAAAACAGATTTATTATTCTCAAAAAGTTCTTTAGACAAAAAAGTAAATATAGTCAATAATATCAAACGCACCTGTCAGCCAATTCCCGTTGGTAAGAGCCAGTTGCCAAAAACCCAATGGTAGTTGGGCAGAACCTGTATTGTTACAGGAATGGCACGGTTTTGTCTTGTGCCTCTCTCCCAACCTGGACCAGGTTCAGAACACAGATCCAAGAGCAGGGAATTTGAAACAGCTTATTAGTCAGTCATCATCTTGGGCCAGAAAATCAGCTTGGTCCCTGAATACCTTATCTCTCCGTATTCTTTCGTTTGCATGATCCTCCAGGTTTGCAAGTGCATCTATCATGCAGCAGTACGCACGAGTGCCCCCGCAGCTTCTATGTTTCCACGAATCAGACTAATTGCTCCACATCTTGCTAATTACTTCACACCATGTCAATTATCGCTGATTTAATATAACTTTGATTTATTAACTGTGTTTACTTCAGTGGCGGTTCCAGACCACTTTTACTGAGGGGGCCAGGCTGGGGCCAGTTGTTTTGTTAGAGAGGCACAATCAACCCAGGACAAAAATAGATAAAGATGATCTCGCTTAAAAAAAAATTGTTTATTGTACCCAAAACCAAATGATTCCTGTTGCTTCAGAGCTGGCAGCTAGCGTCATGAGTGGATGTTTAGAGGCAGCGTCAGTGTTCAGCTCTAAAGGGTCTAACAAGAATGTTGAGCCCACACAGAAGTAGAATGGCTAGAACTGGCATTACTTTTGATGGTTGTTGATTTGAACGGGTGGACCAATCTATTGATGTAAGATCTGTGGTTGAGCCACAATTGTTCCACCTATGACTGACCGTCACCCTTCCTACCATTCCTAAAGCGCTGGCGTTAAGCCTCGGGAACCATCTCATATGATTTGAGGACCGCTGACTTAACAGAAGCATAACTCAAACAATCAATTACAGACAATGCAGTGTATGCCTCCTGCGCCCTGCCCGTCAACACACACTGAAGAAGCATTGTCCGATCAGCCTCAGGCCAACCCCGAGAGTCTGCCCCCCTCTCAAACAGACAAAAAAACAGTCAAAATGATACGGAGCAGCCTCTCTACTAAATCTCTAATCCCAGTCTCCCCACAAGGAGAAAGTGGGGCCAGCTTTTCTGGAGGGAGAACACCGGGCCCAAGTGTTCTCAATCCTTAATCAGCCACACCCACTGGAACCTGAAACAGAAAGGCCTTGTTCACATTGCACCTCCAAATCTGATTTTTAGCACATCCAGATTGTATGTAGTTTGTTTTTTTGCCAGTCTGGACACAAAAAGCCACATGAAATCCGATTTTTCCAAATCTGATTCAAACCACATACGGAGGTGGTTTCAAATGCGATTCAAATCGGATTCCTACAGATCCCATTCAATCTGAACGTCTCGGTCGCTTCAATGTGTCTTCTGCGTCACTCGCAATGCGACACTATCGACAATAACAACAAGGCCGTAGATCCGGCAAGCCGGGAAATTAATTCAAGGCGCATTATACAAACTGGTCTAAGCTTTGGTCGATGGAAGAAAACAGTAAGAATAAAAACAAACATGGAGTAAAACAACAGCCCGTAGACGGACTGCTCCACAAGATTGTTTGCATCAGAAATAGACACACTTCTCTGTCATCCATTTTGCACTTGTATTTCCTGGGCGTAACCTGTTACCATAGAAAGCAATGTGGATCAGACCATGTCAATACGGACAGGTAGATCAGATCTGGTCACTTGCAATTTGTAATGCGGACAGTCAGTCAGTTAGATCGGATTCTGATCGGATTTGGGCGGCAGTCTGAACAAAGCCAAAGAGCAAAACAGCAAACAAGGAACCAACAGGGTCGTCACAGCCTTGGTCAGAGTTTGCTTACCACCGCGCACATTTTACCATCATGTTTGTTTTAATAGATCACAAACTTTTCATGGGAAATGGCGTACCCCAGTTTAAGGCCCTTTTTGTGCATACGCAAAGGTTATAAATGAGACCCCAGGTCATGGATTACAGTTTTAATTTGTGTTACCTGTTCACTCGTTTACAATTAACTCCCTGCCATTGTGTTTGTCACGTCTGTTTGATTGTCTGCCTATTCCTGATTGGTTTCACCTGTGCCTCATTAGCCTCACCTCCCTAGTGTAATCAGTCTGTGTTTCTTCTTTCTGTGCCAGTTCATATTAAGTCTCTGTTAATTATTGCAGCCATCCCACTAGTGTTTTTTCCTTGTTTTTATGATCAGTAGCCTACATTATTTGTTTTTCGGACATTTGATTCTTACCTTCCTTTCCTCAAATAAAACTGCCTTCTGTTGTTTAGACTATTTACCGCCTCAACAAACTATTATAGGCCTGTTTTTCACTGCTTTTTTCAAAAAACATTGCATTTCACTACGCTACACTTTAGTGGTCTGTACTTGAGTCCTATTGCCTGTATAACTGCTCTCCTATTTGTAAAAACACAAACATTTTTTGCCATATTTAACATTTTCTTTTTTTAATCAGGATTTTTTTCCCCTCAAGTTTAAATAAAAGTTGGATGGAGAAGCACTCGTGATAAAAAAAATCACAGTTTAGTTAAAGACAGAATGTGCAACATTTTACACATAAACACAGCAGAAATCAAGTATATCCTCTGTAAATGTCTCTCTGAGTCATGAGTGAGAAGCGTGAGTCCTGCCAGCTGTACTGTTGTCGATACCGTATTTACATCATGTTTACATGGACCGGACGGCCTTGCGTATAAAGCTGTGTTAGTCGAGGACTAGAGAAAAGAAGAATAACATACTCATTGCTTATTTGGAAGTCACGTTAGTGTCTTCAGATCACGGTCTTTGTGTGTCAATTTATGTGCAATGTGAAGCTACGAGCTAACTTAATTAACATTAGCCTGCTAACACAACAATGCAGGCCACAGGCAATTGCAGCTCAAGCCGAGGACAATTTTGTCTGACGCTTGCGCTTAATCATGCTTAATCATGGTGTGTTCTAATTCACAACTACTTTGTGCGAATGCAAGTGGTGTTGCCAAACAGAAGTTTATTTTGGTTAAATGCTGGTGCTCAAGGGCGACATCTGCTGGATCAAAAAGCAGAAAGAAGAGAGAAAAAAGCAGAACACAAGTCTGATATGAATGAGTCCCATAGGAGTGTTTAATGCCCTTTTGATGGTCACCTGGAAGGACAGAAATAAGTTTAGCATATTACACAAACATGTGCTATTCATAGAAACTGTGTGTGTGTGTGTGTGTGTGTGTGTGTGTGTGTGTGTGTGTGTGTGTGTGTGTGTGTGTGTGTGTGTGTGTGTGTGTGTGTGTGTGTGTGTGTGTGTGTGTGTGTGTGTGTGTGTGTGTGTGTGTGTGTGTGTGTGTGTGTGTGTGTGTGTGTGTGTGTGTGTGTGTGTGTGCGTGTGTGTGTGTGTGTGGGTGTGCGTGCGTGCGTGCGTGCGTGCGTGTGTGTTATTAAGATGACCTGCAGCTCAGACTACTCAAGCTATCCCTGAGTTTTATTAAATGTCTCGATTAAATGTCAAGCAAAAATACACCATGACTGATTTACTGTCTGATTTAATTATGCAATGACAGAATAAAAAATAGCTAAAGTGTGTGACTAATCCAAACGTTCAAACGACTTGACAGGTCAATTTATTAACTACAGTTAAGTGATAGTAGGAAACTAATTCAACAGTGCAGCAAGAAGCTTATCTGTATTTGGTATAATTGGAATGTGAGCTGCTGCCGTTGTAAGCAGAAACAGCCAGGAAAAAACAAACATTAAAAGGCTTTTTTAGTCTTACTGTTTGAGGCTGTACTCAGAGAATATTTAAACTTCAACTATATGTTTTTTTAACAATGTAGTTTGAAAGTCTGAAAGTAGTAGTCAAGCCTGTTAAAACACTTTATTTGCAGGTCAATGTAAACTATCTTAACCTCAAAGTTTCTACATGCCAAAGCTGCAGCTAGACAGACTTTGCTCCACAGACCTCGATGAACCTGCAATGGACCTGCCAGCTTCAGCTTCGGCTTTCATCAATTCTGAGAGACACGAGTGCTCTCAGATGAACTGATCTCCACCTGCACACAGTCCACTTGATTGAAAGGTTATTTAAGTTCAAGACAGAAAAGAGGATTTGCAGTCAGGCTGAAGCTGGTCAGTTGGTGATGATTTAAACTTTCACCTGAAGAAGGAAAAGTAAAAATACAGAATTCATTCCAGAGGATGTCGAGCAGTGAAGAATGGACACAGTGTGCACACAACAAAGAGTACAGTGGAGGAGTTTATATTGAAAAGAAAAATCTTCTCTTTAAAGATAAGTAATGACCCAACATATATTAAAGCTCCTCTGAGGATTTTTTTTAGCTGATATAAAACATACTGAAATAAAAACTGGTGCCCCTGTCTGACCTTCAAAAGCAAACCAGACCATCAGTCATTTTTTTACGCCTGTTACAACTGAAATTGTGTCCGTGTCCGGCGAGGCGATAAACAGCCCACAGTCTGGAAGAGTTTCATTTAGATTTTTCATGGCAACGATGGACCATTGGTAACAAGTTTGTCTGTTAAATAAAGCACTTTGAGATTTTCCTCTTAGTTACCATGTTTACGGTTAGATTAGGGTTATGTTATAAAAAAGCATCCTCCTTCTTTTTAAATCCCACACTCCAATCTCTGCCAACACTTGGACGTAGTTTTAACCTGACACAAATGTTTCTAGTGTGTGCTTTTGTGTGCAGTTTAATACAATACATTCAAAGGAACATGTTACTTCTATTTGCTTCTTTGTGCCGAATGTTTTCATTTGATACATGGAATTTACGCCATGATCTAAATTGCTGTTCAGACTTCCATCTAACCTTCATAGCCAAGATAACTACAAGTGAGGGCGAGAATTATCAATTATTCTCTCCTACAATTTCCAATTGTTATGAGAAAAACCTTCAAGGTATTTCAAGTGAGCTGCATTTGCAACAATTGTCAATGTGAGCACACTTACTGTAGGCACAAGTGTAAGTACAGACAAATATGAATTGTTGGCATTGGTCTGGTAACACATTCGTCTAAAGATTTACAAACATGACTATGAATAAAATAATGAAGAAATTAATCTGAATGATTTACAAGTTCTATTTGATCCCTTGTTTTATTTTCTAGTTAACACAAGGATTAAATGACAAATTGTTACGCCCCAGCATAAGGCGACAACAATTAACCACAAATTAACCCAGTGAAACACATCGTACACCTCACCAAAGTCAAAACGAGGGATTTATTATTCACAAACAAAATCATCATCAACTCCAAACTAATTTAATCAAACAAAACGCACAATCCCTGACTGAAAGACCCATTAGTCCAAACTCCAAAAACCTCTCTCCTCCTGAATCCAGCACTGAGCTTTTAAGCACTGAGGCCAGGTGAGCCTCGTTGTGCAATCAGTAGCTTCACCTGGGCTGGAAACAGAAGGGGAGAAGGGACAAACAGCACAGGGAACAAGAGCTGGAACACAATAAATTATACCCTTGACTAAATGACCAGCACAAACATTAGCTTCAGATGTTCATCCAGCACAAGTGCAGCTGTCAGTTATAGTGATATAAGGAAATTACTTTGTGTCACCTGTTGTTTATGTTAAAGGTCCCATATTATGCTTTTTGTGGTTTTATATGCTCTTTAGTGTGTTCTCCAGGTGTCTTGTGCATGTTTAGGCACATCTATGTGCAAAAATTCAAAGTCCGCGGAAACGCGGCTTCTCCTACCTCCTCCTGTTAGCTGTAGCAGTAGCTGCATGTAACGCTCGGTTCTAGCCCCCCTCGTTGAAAATTGGCAGTGTGATATCACAGTGCGATGATGTCACTGATCCAAGCCCATTGGCTCGTTGTGGCAAGCACAAGCTCATGCTGCACATTAGCTACATTCTAAATATGGTAAAAGGGGCGTGACATTTCTGAGAATTGTCCGAACGACTGACCAATTACAACAGAGCAGATCGGCCAACCAATCAGGTCAGACTTGGCACATGTGGGGACCCTGCTCGGGGGGATTCAGAGCGTAACAAACACAGGCAGATGAGACGGGCTGCATCGATCGGCAGTACATGAAAACAGACACTTTTTTCGAACATTAGCGATTGTGAACGTACTTTAGTAGGCACATAAATTAGATATATGAACCTCAAAAAGGGCATAATATGGGATCTTTAAACTTGATGGCTACTTGAAGGTGACAGGTTCCATATATGAAAGGAAAAGAAAGCATGATGCAGGCGGACTGTAGTTTAAGCATCAAATCCAGCCATGCATAGAAACCTGTCTGTGGGCTGTGAATGTATACGACTCTGTCAGGGGTGGAGGTACATTTCCGGGATAAAATTAAGGTTTAAGATAATATTTACAACAGAGGAACAGATAAACGGACATTCTGTGCAATGACAAACTGGATATGTAACTGTGAAATATGTTTATAGCTTTGCATTTAAATAATCATGTGCAGAATCACTGCAATAAATCTGTTATATGAACCAGTTTGATTGCCAGCTTCCATCGATTCAACACCTGTTGGTTTGCCGTGATAACTGGTCTCATAACTAGCAAACTGAGGGGCGTCCAAAACGGCCATGTGGTGGTGCCTTAAAACCGCCTACCTTCTCCGGTCAAGACAAATACAGACCATTCTGGACTGGAATCAAAACTTAGGAGGAGGTCATACTGGCTGCTGCATTGTTGTGAGAGAAGACAGCACTTCAATAGCATGTTTCCCTAATCATAATGTCAGATGATAGTAAGGTCATTTTACGATTGAATTCAGTTGATATCTTACATATTGCTCAAATATTTCAGAAATCCAGACAGCATAGTAAACATGTAAACAAATGTTTATTTTCATGTTTTGTTTGTCTTATGAAGCGTCACTGTGCCTTTCTGTTCATCCCAGATGATGCTTAAATCAACCAGTTTTGTGTGCAGGGTTGCAAACATTGGAAACACTCCGTAACAAAGGATTTATTCATGTGTTTTCACAAAGCAAAAGTTTGAAGATGATGTGAAATCTGCTCTTCTATTGTTGCAAATTAGCTTACATATTGCACAACTGCTGGCAATGTGACTGTTCCAAGCTCCAAGAAGAAGACAGAACAACCGGCCCCCGAGGTAACAGCAACGCATTCTCCATTTGTATTCACATAATCAATGGCAATAGTGAAATCTTCCACATCAGGGGAGCTGAGCAAGATTTTGTACGTTCATTTTGCATTGCCTTTGTGCAGCGGCATTTTTGATGTATGCAGGTTCATGCTGCTACTAATCTATTAGACATGAATGCATTCTCCATATCTTCTTACTCTGGGACAATTATTGGTTTGTTTCCTTTGAATGCAATCATTATAGGCTAGAAGTTAAAGCTTTGCCTCCCTTTGTGCAGCTATGGGAAAATTACGTTTGTATTCTTTGTGCTATTCTTATTCTGTGCAAACTGTGCTGCTTTTGTACAGAGCTGTGATATAGAAAAGAATACTTTTGTTAAACTTTGCTTTATCGACTCATCTGCTGCTGCAAAGAAACAAAATTGACTTTCGAACTGCAATTTTGTGCTGTTAGAAACCCCAGGAGAAAAATGTAGCACCTTGGTGACTTTGGGGAAAGTATTCTGACAGGGCCTTTTATAAGAAACTTAAAACTGCAATTAATAAACCAATTCTTTTAATGCATCACATACAAACTCTTAATGCTGTGACGATCAGATGAAAACAATTGTGTCTTCTCCATGCCTACAATAACCAGTCTTCAAATACAGTAAAACCTATCCTGCAAACCCAGAGTTTCCCTAACTATAATGAAACTAGAAGTAGTAAAATATGCAGACAGCAAAGGTAAGCTTCAAACTATGGCTGCCTCTGACCCTAGTTACAAGCACACAAAAGTTTTTATTTACTTATTTAGAGTATTTAAAAAAACATATTAGTATTGAAATGTACAACCAAATCTGTCAGTCAATGTTATAAGCTTTTAAAAATGGTGTTATAATTCAATGATAGCAGAAATTCACAAGTAAAATATGAGCTCAGCTTATCATATCTTACCCCAAAACATATAGATACAATTAACAACTAGGCATTTATTTTTTTAAATCTTCAAGGGTAAGATTACTTGTGGTGGCAATCCATTTGAGATGAGGAATTTCTAACGTGGCAAATTAAAATGAAGAAAAAAAAACCTGTCTAATTTAACTGAAAACATAAGCATCAAATAGAATTCATTGTAGCTGTGTCCTAACCATGGTTCCAATCCTGGTCTACACAATCAACTGGACGGCAGAACTGTGCCTCCTTCATGTTAACAGATGGGACATGGGTGAAACTATAAAATCAAACTACATGTCATATAAATGTAATAAGAAGGACAAAATCAATTTGTCTGTCAAATTAACATTTTCTGTTCAACACAAACCTTCAACTATTTGTTACCTTTTCTTCCAGTTCTGCAGTAAACCCTTTACAAGCGTACATGAGTATTCTGCAAAACTCATCTTCATATTCTTAAGTTTTCTATCGGCACAGCTGTTGGCTGGGCAACTAAACTTTCCAGTAACTGATTATTTGTGTTTCAAGTCACTTCACCGTCTTTTTAAAGGATCATTTAACTCGATGGAAGACTTTAGTCTGCCCCTGAAGCTGTTATGGAGACAACCATGTTGTTACCTCTGCGGGTAATTAGTCTCTCAGTAAACCTCATGACCACAGATAAAAGGGTCATTTTGAGACTATTCGTAAATCACGCTTGTTGTTGGTGTTGCTCCTGTGTACAAAGCAGCCGTTTAAATATAGAAGCACTGAGATTTAAGTGAGAAATATGAGTCCAGACGGGGTTTTATTGAATGATGATCCAAATCACCGACTTTTAGGAGGCAGCAGAAGAGGCTATTACATTCCATCATTCATGCTGTTAAATTTCATCAGACAAATGTCCTCATCAGTGAAAGCCATTAACCATTCAGCAATGATTTATACTTTAGCTGTCAAAGAGCATTAAATACAACACATAAAAGAATGGATATTGATCCATCTAATTACATAGAGAGAACAAACCCATGCTGCTGGATAATATGACTTTTAAGTGTGATGCAATGTGTCTAAATGGACGACCCACCTCAGTAGAGAAGACATTGCTGTCCTTCCGCTCCTGTGAAGTCATTATTTAACAACGAGTGACACGATAAGTCGCCCTGCGCAGGAAGGTCACCTGGCTGGTCTTGTGTGAGATCTCATCTTTTCAGTCATGACACTGAGCTGCTGCAGAAAGTGAGTGTTGGGAAATACACTTGGACAATTAATTAGGGACCGTTGTGAAAAGTTCCTGGAGGTCATTCAGTTTCAAAGGCAGAGGTCTGTAAATGTTTCCAGGCAATTAAGATAAAGACACATTTTATTTTCTGATTTTAGCTTATTGAATTTGAGAGTTTTCTGCTTTTTCAACGCCATTTGTTTGAAGTATTGATTAGAAATGCTAACATTTCATCAAATGGTCGAATTAACCCATGACCCCCACATCAAATGTATCTTTCTTAAGCTATATCCCTCAGTCCAAAAACAAACAATCAAAACAATGGACAATGGACTGTTATATATGGAGAAAAGATGGTGATCCTGCGATGCTGTCGGTTTGTCAGATGCGAGAAGTTCGAAGTTTTTGTTTAACATAATTTATTTTGAATATCTTTGCTGGTTTGGGAAAAGAAGCCATCTGAAGATGTCAAGGGATCTTGGGAAAAATGTCCCCTTCTTTTCTGCTATTTTAAATAATGGTCCCATCTTCAAAAATAGACAAAGACAATAATAAAAACATCTTTATGTACTGTACATAAAAAGCCCTCATTGTCATGAAATCTTTGATGCAGCCTGTCAGCTTACAGGACTTACAGGAAAAAAAAAGAAAAGAAAGAAAGAGCCTTTCCCTCGATCATGCGTTAAACTGAAAGTGAGCCCCGGAATTCGAAGAGGGACAAAGCCTTTTCCCGCTCTTCCTTTTAAGTTGTGCAAGAGTTAGCATTGATAGCGCCTGTTTCCCGCCCTGAAAGCAGATAAAACTTGACTCTCTAATAATAGACAGCACCTGGCCTTTTCATATCACCATTCATGATTCATTAGAAAATAAAATTCCTTGAATCAGTTTGCGATTGGAAGGACCTGCATCTGCTGCTTGGAGAATGTGATGATTCGGGACAAAAGCTACAGAGAAATAGCAGAAATCACACTGGCACCTGACTTTCCAGCTGACATCGCTGGCACTCAGACAAGGATTAACTTCCACTTTGCCTCTCTCTTCCTGGGCTCAAGTCTAAAGCAACAGCTCGGCACTTCAAAGGGGGAGATAAAAAGGGGGCGATGGATGGTCATTCTTCAGGGGGAATTGGCTTAGTGAGGCTCTGTTTAAAATGGCAGGAATACAAAAAGGAAAGCTGTTTTGATGTGCTGCGAAGCGTCAGGGTCCGACCAGCTGTACAGTAGGATGGCCAGACTCCTGCACTCCAGTGTCTGAGCTGCACAATACAGCAGCAAAGCAAGGAAATACAGTAAGAGACTGACAGTAAACACATCTCTGCACTGGTTTATACAGGTGTGTGAAAATGTCTCACAGGATAAAAAGTAAATCAGGATAAAGTCAAGGGCAAGGTGTTGGAATTTAATTTCTACAAACTATCTTCATGGAGATTTTTTACCTGTTTATGTATTTGGTCAAAAATGTTATCAATGAATAAAGAGAAATACAAATTGTATTAATTTTGTCTGCAGCAATTGTAGAGAGCAGAAATCAAACCAGATTAATTCTTTCCACAACAGTGTCATGTGATGGGAAAATTCTGTTTACTGTCGAGGAAATATATAGGGTCACCACACATCCTAGAAAACTGAAGACTGGTTTCCTAGTCATGCTGCTAACATGAAAATGATTTCAATGTCCAAATATCCTGAAATAAATATGTTTATTTAAAAAAACAAGCATTTAAATAGTTGCTTCAAAAAGAGTGCAATTTGTTTGAAACTCCACTGTTGGTTGGATGGGATGCCCACCTCATATAAGTTTGAGAAGGATAGAAGGACAGACAAAACCCTCCCTTTAATTTTGCCTCCAGTGTCAGTCTATGAAGATTTTAACAGCAGAATTGGAATAAATACAAATCATTTGGAATGCTAGTTATTGGATTTATGTAATGCCTGCAGGATGTCATTTTGTTTTGGGATTGTAAAACACTATTAATGGGTTAATAAGACCACAAGACACCTGTTGGCAGCTATTATTCTTAATTTTTGGCTCTATCGATGGTATGAAATCTGAAAAAGCTTCTTCCCTTTTCACTTATTCCAGTTACCTGCAGCACTCTGAACATACACAAGTACCCTTTTTTCAAGTCTTCATCAGTAATAAATTAAAAGTGTCGGACATTATTTCATAGCATATGGGTTTGGAGTAATTAGAAATACTCTTAAATTTGGTAGGTCAGGAGACAAAGCCCCCCCCCCCCCATTTTAAATGGTTAAATCTTACTTGAAAATGACATATTTTGAGTAAAACTGAACATTTCCAGCTCGGGTAATTCATGTATTACAGAAGTTTAACTCAGCAGCTCATTAAACACTGAAGTGTAGTTGTAGAAGTTGTTGTTGTAAAGAATATTTCAGGTCGAGGGGAAGTAGAACAAGATTCTGGTCCTTTTTTCCAAACACAGTAGGGTTGGCCACAGTTTACATCACACACTTTAGACTCGGACGACAGGTTGCCTCGAGCAGAGCAACAACACGGAGAGTCCCTGATGAAATGATTTTCTGTTTCCATGATTCCATCTATCTCTCAGGGTCCTGTTTACCAGACTCCCCTCACAGGAATCCCAGGGTTTACAGTGATATGTACAATAAACACACAGACTGTAGGGAATTAAAGGGCCTCAGGTCAAAAGTGAATAAAAGTCTGAAAGTCTTACAGTCATACTAGCAGCTCTGTCAGCCTGTAATACACCCGAAGTGGAGAACGTTATTAGATAATTAAGATACATCCAAAAAGACCAACATTTGACCTGAAGGAGACTACAGAGCCATCTTTAACCTAACTCTTATTCAGCCAAGACAACCATCATTAATAGGGGGGGATCCAGACTTCATAGAACCGTAGCAACTATCTTAAATTCCTGTAGCTACAGTATTTGAATCCTTTGTACAATAGAAAGGACATTTTAAAAGCCTTTAATAACTAGGGCTGTCAGCATTAACTAGTTAATCGTGATTAATTAAGGTCTGAAATGAAAGCATTAATTTTTTTAATCGCATGTTACAGTATTTTGTCCCTTTAGGCGCACCGTGGATAATTCTCTGCAGTTTCTCCCTGTAGACAGTGATGGAAAAGAACGACACTGCTGCATCTATGACTGTCTCATTTCACTTTCAAAAAAAAACTTCTATACAGCTCAGCTGACGAGCTGTTTTCATTTAGATTTTGACCCGTAACGAGTTCCTTTCTCCGTGGTTAAAGGGATACTTCACCCATTTGCATTAAGCTTTGTATCATTAGAAACCTGGTAGTATTTCTAAATGGTCGAGCATCCCGCACTCATTTTCCCCTTAGACGGGAAAGCTCCTTATTTCTTGTCTGAAAAGGAGCCTCCGATGACGCAAAATGACGATTTTGCGTCATCGGAGGCTGTTTTGGTTAGAGGGGGTGAAACTACATCGCTAGTTCCTCATATTTTCGACCACTGAAGCTACAGACCTATTACAGGGTGGGACCTCACTCCCAGAATCTAAACTTTACGTCCGCCATATTGCTTGGAAGCTATGCTAACAGGCTCTGTGGAGAAAGCTGATAAGAACCCAGAATGGCGAAAAAAGTATGTTTCAACTTCAAAGTGATATGGATGAAGGGGATTTTGAAGGTCTTGTGCTCGAATCAGATGTTCGGGCTATCTCTACGAGCCGCTGCCGACCGGCAGGTCAGACCTGCCTGTCAGCAGGCTGTGAGAACAAGGAGCCCGGGCTGACTCAAGCTGGGGCGGACTTGTGGTGTCGGTGCTGTCACTGTTTGCCTATGGACACAGACATAGAGTCCGTTTTCTGCCAGGAATTTCCAAGATGCCAATTCCTTCTGGAAGAAATCTCGGAATCAGTTGAGGAAACGTCCGTATGTGTTGTAGTGTTGTGTTGTAGTAAATGCAGCACAAAAAAAGTGGATGCTACGACAAAGATCAGTGAAATGTTACTGTCAAAAGTTTTATTTGAGCAAAAAGTTGATGTGCAATACGTGCATGAATAAAAAGTATGTTAACATTAAAAAACATATTTTGCCCCCCATTTGATGACGACTCTGACGTCAAGTCGGTAAGTCGGGCACCTAATTCTTTTCAGAGTTTTCGAGTTGTTGTTCTGACTTGAGCAGGTGTTTCACGTGCATTTTACAACTCGGAAACTCGTTTTTCCGATGTGTCTGACATCATGTGAATGCACCTTAAAATCCTCTACTTCAGCGGGAGTGGCCTGCTGTGCGTTAATCGTTTGATAGCCCTAATTCAAATATGTTATAATTTCAGTTTTATTCCAATTTAAGGAAGAAGTGCCAACTATCCATTCTATTTAAACTATCTCAAACATTTATTTGAAAAAACTGGCTTTAATAGAAAGGACATTAGGGATTCAAACCAGTGACCAAGACATTGAGGACTTTTCCTCCGTATACGGAGCGTTAATCTATCAACTGAGCTATTATTGTTACTTTATTGCTACTATTATTGTTTTCATATAATTTGTGAATTTCTCTGCGGACTAATGTAATGTCATTGTTCAGTGGTTGTGTATTGTTGTGAAGATGTTGTTCGTGTATGTTTTGTTTCTTAACAGAGACATTGTCTCTGTCTCCTGCCCAGGGACTACAGATGTAAATTAGCTTATAGCTAACTCTGGTACAGCTAATTAGCTGTATACTGTCCCTGTCAAAATAAACAATTAAATACAAATAAAAACCATGTGTGTAAATAAGAGTTATCTCATTATTGTTTCTGGCTGAGCTCAAATAATCTTTTGAATAGTTCTTTAATAATGCATACTTGTTTTTACTTGGGGCTTGGAACTTGAGTCTTTTTTGTTTTAATTTAATTCTATTAAGAATGAATACATGCAATATTTAAAGGACACTGACCTAAACAGTAACACTGGAACATGAGATCAAACATGGAGCCATCAGAGGTCATGCTGCTTATTCTTTCACCAAAATAGCAACACATTGAAATGTAAATGGTTTGTATAATCTGTCATGACAAGGACTTGTTCAGAACTTGTAGACATCCTGTTTCTCAACTAAACTTGTATCCTTAAGATACATCTCCAGACAAACAGATGGTAGCAGATGGTAGGAATGTTTCTAAGGACAAGAAATGAAATAAACGTTTTCTGTGCTGAAAATCTGTGAGATTTTATTTGCCCTTGGCCTTGAAATACAACCACAAAGACACTGTGCAAAGAAAGCAAAGGTTAAGCCACACTATGGAGAGTCGGCAAGCACATGTTACACAAACACAAAATGATATATCTGCATGTACACAGGATATCGTCAAAAGAGGTCATGCTACAAGCAACATTGAAATCAATTACATGAGGGCTAATATAGAAACACAAACACCTCAACAAATGTTTAAACCAGTATAAAGTTTAAAATACTGTTATATTCAATGTTAATCAAATCCGTTTCTAATCCCATAATACTGATTTTGTTGTATTTATTGTTATTTACCATCTTTTAAGTCTGTAAAATTCCAGCCAAACTTTAGTTATCTACATTCAGGTTGTTGCTGCAACCATCACATGGTGCGACAGGATCAGAAGCTTTAAAAAGCTACATTGACTGCTACTGAAGACGCTGGTTTTATTCAACAAGACAACTTGTTTCCCCCGTTAATGTGCTACCAACAAAGAAATAGATTCTTCTGAAGGTCCGTCGCTCAATCTTAATAACCCAAACACTTCTTTTTAAGTGAAGAAAACTGTTACAACAAAGTTCAGAGCTTCAGCTCTGATAAACAACAACATGAAAGATACATGAAACACAGGGACTCATCTAAACGATGTGCCACCTACATTATGCAAGGTTATACTCATTTTAATAAAAGCTGTAAAAACAAAAGCACTTTGAGTGGAACAAATTTCATTGGGCAAAAGTGACATTTTGTTGTGCTGGCTGTAAAATATAATAAGTTGAGAAATAGTTGACACTTTCAAAATTGTGTTGTTTCAGTAATGAGTGTCAGCTAAGCCACGCCCCTCATAGTTACTGTTGCAACGTCAGTCAAGCTTTCTATTTTTCTTGGTAGTTTTTGATTATGGATAGAAGACATCAACAACTACCAAAGAAGAAGATATTGTTTATTAAATTTTTATAGTGCTTTTAACAAACACTCATGTTAAAGCAGATGACACACAGTGTTATCAGTGTCCTACACTTCCTGCTCTTTCATTTTAGTGACTGACATGAGGATCTCTGAGACATGACAGGACTGCAGAGCTTAGTAACAGTTGCTTAGCTCTAATTGGATAGGCGTAATTTGGGGGCGGGCTTTAGTAAACACTTCTCTATGTTCCAAAATGTGGTTCTACACAATGTCAAGCAACTGATCCAAAAACGTTAAACTTGATTGATTGCCATCGTTTTCATCACCAGCGGCTCGTCAAATTGACTTAGGTGTTCTTGGCTATTTATACTTTCATATATTTTATTTCTAAAAATCTGGCTAGTCATATTTAATTCTGCAAAAGTGCAAGCAAGTACAAAATGAGCAAAGCGCTTAAGAAAAGATAAGATTGTTTTTTTCCCATACACACTGAAATCTTCTTTTAAAGCACAGTTAAAAAATATACTACAAAATTGTCTTAGAAACAGGAATACAAGCTGATTGATATTGCTGTAGCTTATTGATTATTAGTAATATATTTCCAAGCTGGGAGGTGAAGGTGCAACAACACGACAAAGATTGACACACAAGAGGACAAATGAAAAAATACAGAGAATAACCTGAAGAGACATTGATGGAAGATAACGTCCTTTTGTTTGTGATACAAACAATATCCTCACGTCCTCACTCGTCGTCACTCTTGTCGGACTGATCCTGCAGAGAGGGAGAGATGAAGAGCGTGATGAGAGGGGAGCGGCAAACAATTGAGAGAGGGAGAACGCTGTGTGATGAAAGTTTATTATCTGTGGAAAGCATCAACAAGAGGTGGCGTAAGGTCAGCACAAGATGAATATATCAACACCCTGAAATAAGAGAGGGCTCTCCAGATGATAGAAAGTGTCTGAAAGTGAAGCCAGTGCCCTTTCCTCACATAGTACTCTCTTCCTGGATTGACCCTTTTTTTTCCTAGGGAGAGGTTTGGTGAAGGGGCCTACAGGAGGACTTTTAGAGACTCAGCTTTAAATGCATGATCAAAACTTTGAGTATAGGGAGATATGCAGAACAATAAAAGGACTTGCTTAGAACAAACAGCACAACGGCAGACTTTGTTACCATGATTGAGAGGTGAAAAAAAACACTATTTTTGTATTCACAGAGTAACGTGGCTTCTGGCTCTGCTCAGGTGAAGGTCTAATTTTGTCTGAGCTGTTTCTATTAACCTCATGCACCTTACAGGTCGCTATCACTGCCGGCATGAATAAAATCTCTGATCCTTCACAACAGTTTAAGGTCAAACTGAAGCTCCTCTCTTGAGCTGAATATTGACCTAAATCTAACTGGAGGGAATTCTTTTCAGGTCCATAAATATGTAATATTAGAATACAGCTCATTTCTGTTTTAATGACACCAAAATACCTTTTTCAAGCTCTTAAGATGGATTGATACTTCTCCTGTGTAAATGATGCTGTGTTAGCGAGGATACTTAGCAATACCAGCCCAGCTTTAAAATGATGCACAAGGCTGTGTTGGCAGGATCTGGATCATGTTGGGAATGTACCGCTGAGACAAATAATTACAATCCAGGAAGTCAAATTTGAGTCTTAGACAGTGATCATCAACTGGCGGCCCACGGGCCACATCCGGACCCCCAAAGCTTCCCATCCAGCTCCCAAGAATCTAAATGATCTCAGGTGATGAAACAAACATAAACATACAATCTCAAGGCTGAAACACTTGCATTAGGTGACACAAACTTCTTCACATTGGGCTTGGTGGCTGTCAGGCCCTATGTGGAGGCACATTTTAAAGTCCGGCCCCCACATTGTCTGTCAGGGAAAAAGCTGGCCCTTCTACACATGTAGTTGATGACCCCTGGTCTAAGATTACATTTGTAAAGGCTTAAAGCCAAAACACTGCATATAAGAGGATTTAAGAAGTTAAGACTCTGGACAGTTGTCAAAGAAAAAACTTGTTTAACTTATGGCTGTGGAAGAACTCTAGTTAGACATGTAGCCTCTTTAAGTACACCATATCTGCTTAAGACAGCATTCAGACTAAAACTCAGAACTACAGTTACCTTATAAATGTAACCACGAGTTAAAGGAAAACCATGGCGGTCTGTGAATCCTCTTTTCAGGTTTCTTCTATAGACCCAGAATTTCCTTTTTGGAGCAACCCGGGAGGGACAAAATTACACTTACAATTTTTTGGGGGGGTTTTTTAGAGCTAGAAAAAAGCTCCCTGGACAAGCAGAGAAAGTAATCAGCGCTCGACTCAGCTCTCAGTCTGTGGTAGCAAAGTCTCACTGTGGAGCAGATGGTGGTCTGCACTAGGATTGTTTGACAGTCGATAACGATGATAAACCTTAAGTAAGTTCTATCAGAGCCTTTACATGGTCATATCTGTGCAAAGCAAAAGCACAACCTATGCAGAACATTTCTATTTTCATTCCAGTTAAAAAATTCATGCTCAATCAAATTGATGCATGTTCAGCCCTGTTACCTTTATTGGTCTTACACATCCCATACCAGGTGTTATCTGTATTGAACAAACACATTCTAAGTCATATTAATAGCATTCCATTAAAAGTGATCACTATGAATTAGGTTAAGAGATGAATGTTTGAGTTTTCCTTATAAGGAAAGGGACTTAGATTTAGCAGGACCGAGCAGACGTTGTACTCTACTTATGTCAATGTGTCTCATTGGTCGACCTTTTACTCACACATATGGATATTTCAAATACTTCAAATGAAGCACCCATTCAGAATCCAATTTGAACTGAAGAACCTGCCAATCAATATATCCTCAAAAGCGTTTTTGTCTCTGGTGAAACGCACTCAGCTGTCGTTATAGAAAACAAATTCCATCAGGCCAGGGAAGGGAAGGCTTCAAAAAGAGTAACAGAGAGACCTGTGTTTCTGCTGGTGCTAACTTCTACTGTAAAAGGGCCGTACTAAGCAAAGCATATTAAGATCATTACTCATGTTTAACAACTTCCTAACTGACTACCAATAAGCAGTCATTAGGAGGCTGTTGAGGACAAACTCTAAATGAATGGCCTGTTAGCAAAAGATTGTGGTCATGTATTATAAGGTATTAAAAAGTGTGTAATAATGACTAATAAGCAGCCTGTATGCTACCAATTAGCATGCTAACAAGCAACTAGTTAATGGTGAATATGGTGACCTTATTTTATGCAAACACCTTGAGCACCACACAATACACAACTCAAGACACATCTGGATCCTGTCCGCTAGATGAGTCCTATGAATATGTTACAGAAGTACGGTGGCTCTTCATGACCATACAGAACAGGACAGGCCTATTATTCAGAAATGATTTCACTATAAACTATCTTACCTGCTTTTATGTTCTTTGTTGAAACGCTGTAAACGCTGGTAAGATTATTCACATAAAGGGTGAGGCTCAATTCTTCCAATAACACAACAGTGTTAAGCAGGGAAAGAGTCCGCCTGCAGGGCCGTGAGTGAGGTGCCATGTTGAGTTGTGTTTTGTACAACACCAGCATGGGCCGAGTAGGACGCCTTTAGAGGGCATCACCCTTAACCCGTGGTAATGTGTGATCCCTATTATCATTCATTCTTCATTTGCAAGATGAAAAGGGAAACTAGGTGGTAATTATATGAAGAAAGGGTCATTTGTGGTGGTTACCATGGCTTAAATTACTGGTTTCATTGTGTGTTGAGAGAAAACGAGATGATGGTGGACCGTCTTTAGAAGTGCAGTAAGGAAGAGGAGAAGCACAATACAAAGTGTGTTTTAAAACACAGTAATGACTAAGAGATGGGTTCAGAATAGAATATATTTAATGGCTTATGGACCAAAAGCTTGTTTAAGGTCACTTTGAGATTCCCTTTATGTTATTTTTTTTTTTGTATTTCAAGCCCTTCAGCTCCTTTTTCACATCTCGTCCGGATCCTTTTATGTTTCAAATCCTTTGTTTTTTCATACCACATGGAAAGTGTTGTTGAAGGTTTGGGCTGTAGTATTCACTCGATGCTCTGTACAGCCTGTGTATGTCAACTAAAGTGTGAAACAGCAGCAGATCCGGCTGGAAGAGCACTAGTGGTGCTTTGAATCTTGAGGACAAGAATAGAGATTCTTAAGTTTTGGATGAAGATTTTTAAACAGTACTCAGGCTGTTTAAATCTTTTACTTACAAATGAGTTTCTCCCCTGTTCCCCTTCATAATCGTATTTAGGAGACCTGCTGAGGTTGAAACACGCAAACAGCAGAGAATTTCTTTTTCTGAGTGAAGTTATTTTGGTCAAAAGATATGCTGATGATCCAGTGAAGTGAAATGACCTACATTGTCATCCTGGTCTTCTTCGCTGTCGTCGTCACTGACCACCGGCTTGGCTTTCCCTCGGCTCTGCCTCTTCTTCCCTTTGTCACTGCTGCGTCCCTCCTTATTCAGCTTGATCTTAACCCACACTGACTTGGCTGAAAGAGAAAAAAAAAGGCAAAGAGGAGTGATTTAATCTACTACCAAACAAGTCGTAACTGCACTGTCTTCTCAATCAGAAAACAGAAATAATTCCTCAATTTTTCCAAGAGGAAATGATGATAACATCTGTACTCTGATGTTTAGCTTTGCTAAAATGTAAGATTTTATTAGAGCTTCTTTGTCTCATCATAGAAAAGATCAATCTATGTCAGATAGAGCTGAAACACTAGGTTTTTTCCCCCTACTGTTTCCCCCCGAAAAACAGCTTTGACGAAACACTGAGTGGACCTCGAAAGGGGTTTCAGCTGTTTTTTCCTTCCTGTCTTTAGCAATATCTTTTCCTGTAGTGCAGAAACACTTCATACTGCCTAAGCGTGGCTTAGTGGTAGTGTCGGTCGTCTCTCAACCCGAAGGTTCGATCCCCAGCTGCTGTAGCCACAAGTTTGATGTGTCCTTGGACAAGACACTTAACCCAAAATTGCACCCGCTTCGTTGGTGTCGTGTGATTGTGTATGAATGGATTAGCTAACACTGATGGACACTTTACACAGCAGCCTCTGCCATCAGTGTGTGAATGGGAAGGTTATAAAGCGCTGCGAGTAGTCAGAAGACTTGAAAAGCGTTATACAAGCTCAAATCCATTTACCATAGTGGAATGTGTGTAAACCTCGACTGAAACAACATTCAGTGTGTGTGTGTAGGTGTTTGTGTGTGTCGTGTGTCTGTATAAATGTCCTGGAGGTGGTGTTTCATACCATCTGACTCAGACTCATCTTCGTCATCCTCATCCTCATCGCTGTCGTCTTCACTCTCTTCGTCCTTGGCAATCTTCTGCCTGGCACTCTTGAACACGGACTGAAGGACAATAGAGTCTTCATATATCTGCAGGGGGGAAAAAAACAAGATTGTGTGAACAGTGTTCCTCGAACATCCTGGAAGACACATAGTAAAGGGAATGTGAGAGAGTCAAGCCTGCAGGACAAAATGAGGTTGTGGGCAGAGTTAATAACAGAGGAGAGATTAAGCAGTATTGGAGAGATGAATGGTACAGGGGTAAATCTTTTGGGTGGGGGGCTTCTAAAAGTCATTACTTTTCTAAGAACAAAGGCTATATTTTACTCTATGTTCAGAGAAAAAGGGTACTACTGTTGAACCTTTCTGTCTTTTTGAGTACTTTTTTTGAGACTGGGAAAAGACAGCTTAACAAAAAAGAAAAAAACAAGGAAAGAGAGCAGAGAGAGTACCTCGGTATTAAACCGTGTGCAATGAGGAATTTAATCGGCAAGAGAAGTCCCTTGTAAGCAGAGCTTTAACAACAAATGTTCCTTTTCTATTCACATATAAATTGTGTTGTTCAAAAGTTGAGAGAAATAAATAAAAAGTGCACGTCATATGAGCCTCAGAGAGCTGAGCCATTAAGACCATAGACTGTATAAACAAAGTGCACGAAGCCTCATGGTTTTTAAGTGAGAACAACTTGAATTCTTTTTCACAGTCAGGAGAGAACAATTTCATCGGCTGCATAGAAGTCTGATTGTTGAAAATGTTCTATTGTGTATGTGGTCTGTATCACTAGTTTTACAAATGTCTACAATGTTGAGCACTTTAGAGAAAAATAGGGCACATTACCCAGGACTGATGAGTTGCTTTTGCAGCCACCTTCAACATGAGACTCTTTGCATATACACCTTTCTTGTCATCATGCTCACTTGTAGTTAAAAATAAAAATAAGGATGGCAACGTCTGCAATGCCACACTCCATGCTCCGAAACAGAAGTCCACAAACCAACGGATTGTGATGGTTACTTAAGTGTTTTTTCAAACTCATCCGTGTTCAATAAGGAGGATAAGAGTTATTTATAACAAGGGGCGTGGTTAATCTGACTGACGGGTGGCTTTAAAGGTCCGCTTAAGAAAACAACTGGTTTGTACAGTCTATGGTTACACACCACGAGGGTACACACAAAGAAATCTAAAAAGATTCATTAGAGAAGGGAAGAGTGACTTCAATTCTACACGGGGCGATTTCAGACCTGGGATCCCTCCAGGTTGAAGGTCTGGGCGTTGTGACACAGCAGCATCACATCCTTCTCCAGGTCTCCAACACTCCGATATTTATGGTTCCTCACACGATCCTGTTGAAAGAAAAAAACAGCAGCATGGACCAACAGGCTGATTCAGGCTCAAATGTTCAAATCCTTCAATGTTCTTCCAAAATGAACTTTCTAAAACTAATACAAGCTGAACTTTTGTTTTAAATCAAATATTTGAATATCATACATTTCCTAATAGACACTATTTATTGTTTACATGTTTGCTTGTTTGCATACTCACGTATTTATTTACAAGGAAAACTGAAATAAGTGTTGGACTGCTGTATGTTCTTCATTCATTTATTCATTATTGAACTTTTTGAGTTGATGTGAGTCCAGTGTGCGTGAATGTTTTTTGAGCTTCTAACCAAAGTTACTTTCTGTCACTATGTGATGAACAATAAAGTTTCTTTAAATCTTGAATGTGCATACAAGAATGACCCTGAACGTTAGACATATTTTTTTTAATCAGCTGCATTTTTTCGCCAGCCTCTCCCGAACTTTATTCCTGGGTCATCGTTGATAACACACCTTGATCTTTTTGAAGTCCACAGGTTTTCTGATGAGTTCATAATATTCTGGGAGCTCCTTCCTGGACGGTAACTGCACAAACACCTCACTCAGTTGTCGTCCGGCCCTGTAACACAAAATAAATTCACATCCTACATTTTTACAATCGGTGCTCTCAGATAAATGTATCAGGAAATTATTACCCAGACAAAAAAATCACACGGGAGAAAGTTAGGTGTAAAACTTTTTGCCTTAAATATCTGGCCCTTTGATATGGAAATGACAGATAAGCAGATGTGAAGATGTGGGTGACATTCACGGAAATGGAAAGCAAAAGAAACGTTGTTAAAACTTAGTACAATTAAGGTCAAATTCAAATCTGAACTTCAATTCATCTGGTGCTTTAGCAAAAAGGAATGCATAAAATAAATAAAAAGGTTGATAAGAAGTGTGAAAGGCATAGACGTGGGCGACTGTGGTTCAGTTGGTAGAGTCTGTCGCCTCTCAACCGGACAGTCGAGGATATGTTCCCAAGCTCCTGCAGCAACATGTCCTATGAGTCCTCGGGCAAGACACTTACACCCAAGTTGCTCCCGCTGCTTCATCAGCAGCGTATGAGTGAGTATGAACTGGATTAGTTACTTCTGATGGTCACTTTACGTAGCAGCCTCTGCCCTCAGTGTGTGAATGTGTAGGTGTGACATTCTGAGTAAAAGCACTTTGAGGAGTCAGAAGACTAGAAAAGAGCTATACAAGCTCAAGTCCATTACATCGTAGACACAAGTGAGTACCAACAGCAAAAATCTTTAAACGTTTTCAGTCAAATAAGAAAACAAAGCGGATTCTGATCAATTAACATCATTTTGTTTATCTGCTTCTCTTAATTGGGACCAATTCAAGTTTGCGAACATAGATACGCAATCAAAGTCCTGCAAAAATTAAATCCTGAAGTTTTTCTTAGATGTACTGGATAAGGATAAGGATAAGGATAAACTTTATTGATCCCCCAATGGGGGAAATTTAGATGTTACAGCAGCTCAAAAACAGGAATATAAACAGCATCAATAGCAAAAAGTTAAGAAAAGAACAGCTACGTGCATGTTTACATGAATTAAATAAAGGAAGTAAAAATACAATAGAATTAAATAATACCAGGCATACTGATTGTTATTTGTCCGGTGTCATGTTATAGTTTCTGTTTTTGTATTAATATGAATAATGCTGCACGATCAATAATGAAGTGTTTATGCTTGAGGCCAGTCTGGGGGTGTCAGTGAGGTAAACAACGAGCAGCTAAGTGCAGGGAAAGAATGGCAATGTGCTAACAAGAGAAAACAATGTAGAGGTCATTATAGGCCGGATGATGAATAAAACACACACGTGCAGAGCTGTTAAAGGGTTGGTTTTGCGATAATACATATATGACTCATTATTTGATTCATAACCCAAACATGTACAATGCTACCTCCAGGCCAAGGTTCTTCAGAGACAGTAGGCAGAAGAACACAGATTTACATATGAGCCTGCTGTAACAAGGAAGAGAAAAAGAATCACACTATCCTTGATCCTTCATCTAAGGGGGATAAAGACTGAGATCAATATAGACAGGACTGAGTTTAAATACAACCTTCTTCTACTCAACTACTTTCCCCAGAGCTTCAAATGTGCTGACACTAGGGAGAAGAAAGATGAAATCCCGATTTTAAAATCGGCCTTGTTAACAGTTTGACACTAAGTCAGTAATACTAATCGCTGCTCATCAGCGTTGCTTCCTTCCTCGCCAAAAAGATTTTTAGAAATGGTTTGCATCTTCTCGCTACCTGCACTTATAAAAGTAAGAGAGGAACCGAAGCAGCAGCGAGTCAAGACTGTGCAAAGAAACTAAATAAAACAATTTCTCAACAATTCTTAAAAGAGAGCGATGACACTCAAAGCTGGTACAAAACCGTTTCACTGATGCATGCTTTCTATTTTTAAGGCTCGGTGATTATTGAAAGGAAGAGAAGCGTGTGTAAATGTCTGAATATAAACGTTCTTTGTGACGTTAAGCACCTGGCTGAAAGAGAGGTCTGCGATGAATCTGGACTGACTTCTTGACTTTGTTTTGAAAACTCAAACATTGTACAATCACGAATCCACTGTGGTGCCTCTGAGCTGTGCACGTGCTGTGGGCTACAAATTCACCATGCAGAGACTGTGCTGAAACCACAGAGGTTGCTGGTTTGTTTAAAATGGGATTTCACATATTTGATGTATGAAGTGTGATGCCTTTCAGCCCAGCGTTACAGTTGTTGGGACCTCTGGAAACAGACTAAACTGTTGACTTGCTTGAAAACCACTGGACTTAAAAGAAATATGATCACAAAGTGTACGAATGAGCAGACATGTGATGGTTTAAAACAGCATTTGTGCTTCATCAAAGGAGTCTCGGTTGTTTACTCTGTTTACTAGAAATCTCTACAGTTAGGCCTTAATATGGTTTACGGAGGAAACTGATGCCTGTTTCACATTTTTCTCTATGCAGTTTCGAAAGCTAGTTTGTCTTAATTCAGAGTTAGGAATCATAAAGTGCTGGGGTAGAACAAATGGATTGTGTCCCAGTCTAGTTTAGAGAAAGGAGTGTGGGGGGTTTGATTGAGATGCTCTGGGATGAACAACTATAGACTGGGAGAGGAAAGAATTTGACTTTGGAAAGGCAGGTTGCAGTTTCCTGGAAAAGCTCCGACACACTAGTGAGCCAGTGCATAGTTTAGTAGTGGGAACACAAAAGCACATGTTCTTTCACGCACGAGTGCATTTTACAGACACGGACACACACACACACACACTAAGGATTTTGCACATGGGTAAAAGAAAGAAAAAGCAACAGAATCAACCACACACACAGAAATAAACTCTAAGGACTGTTCGACTTTAAGAAGACAAGGATGTTTTCACACTGTTTCTTTCCAAAGACATGCCCCTCATGTCTGTCCAGGGACAAATCCGTGCTTTCGATTGGATAATCAAAGCAAAACCTTCGCTGTGCTCTCGTCCTCAAAGTACATCTTTAAAAAGAAACTCCAAAACCAGACAAGAAGAGGCCCTCGTGAAAATGGTCAATTGTGCTTTCATCCACAAGATAGTGAGAGTATATTTAGCTCCTGGTACAATGTGTTCAACCTTTACTTACCCTTTAAGTGTCTAGAATCGGCTCATAGTGATTAAGGTGCATTTGAGCCGCAAGGGACATACTTTATAAATACTGTAATGACCCAGGTGAGCCCACTTTGCCTCATAACTAAAAACAGATCTCCTGAAGGCAGACACTCAGGATTGATCTAATGTTCTGTATGTACTAGAAGAGCTAGAGCCTTCACTTTTGTCAACAGAGGTTCTTTGGTTTTGGTGAATGGAGATGTTTTTTCACTCTCACGACATCAGCCTGTCAGTGGTTTTCAGTTGGCTTGGTAGAGAAATAACAGACTGTAAAGTTTACACAGCAGCGCCACGTCAAAACTTTGTCATGTTGCAGATTAAGACCAGCAGGAGTGAGTATTTAACTAATGATACTTAATGACTTCTGCAGTGTGATTTAAAGAATTGCATCTATTAATATAAGTGGGTATAGTGTGGGGCCTTTTGGCAGGATCTGACTCACGAGGTTGAAAAATAACCCTGATGAGTTGGAGCACTGTATACTGGATTCATATTAACATGTTTGCTAACTGATCTTTAGTCACAATAGTAGCTAGATCACACACACACACAACACACAACACACAACACACACACACACACACGCTAAATTGCCGCCAAATCGTATCAGGTGTGGATGAAACTCTTACAGATTGTTTTTCGCTCGAGGTGTAAATGATGTCCTCCTTACCCGTCTCTGTAGTTGATGACTGTATCGATGATGGTGTTCATTTGCTTGGTGAGTTTGGTGGGGTTGGGGGAGAGTTTCTCAGCTGGCGGACGTCCTCGTCTCTTCTTGGCCTTGGAGCTCCCGTCCTCTCTGCTCGATGAGTCCTTGTCCTGACGCCTCTTGCGTCTGCGCTTTTTCAGACGGATCTCCTCCTCCATCTCCTCCAGGTTTCCATCCTCAATGGCCTTCAAAACAGACAGATAATCACATATTCACACATGAAGAGGTCTTCATAATAAATGTAATAAATGCAATCAGATTTACAATTTCAAGGCAAAACGGAGATGAAACTCCAGCAGCAAGTCCCGTAACTGATGTGGTGTTTTTCTTTGGCTGTCGAGCTTCCTGAGATATTCTCCTTTGAATACTTTTAATTTCTCAAGCTTTGCAAACAGGTCTCCACATAATTATCTACTTTTAATTAGAGCCTCCCCTCAACTACAGCTAACACTTCCAACATTGTGTCACCTTGGTCTCAAAGCTTTGTTCTATTCTCGTTTCCCCGCGACACCTCAGCTCGAGTCAATAAAAGAGATCTTCCACAGCGATGTGTCTCTCCTGTGTGTCACAGCTTGTTTGTTTGTGTGTGACTTAGCTGCTGTTAGCATCAGTCTGAGATCAACTTCAAATCCAGTCATGGTTGTGGATCTGCAGTTGATTGATTACTCCAGTTGGTCAATGTCTGATATATACTACTGTGATTGGCTCTGACAAAGACTACTG
Source organism: Tautogolabrus adspersus (assembly GCA_020745685.1). NCBI lineage: Eukaryota > Metazoa > Chordata > Actinopteri > Labriformes > Labridae > Tautogolabrus > Tautogolabrus adspersus. The sequence goes on from CM036534.1 coordinate 21,771,250, forward strand.
AGCCTTTTGGGATATGCGAGTGGTCAGGAAACTTTTAATACTGACTGACAGTAAAGAATGAACAAGTTTCTTGTGTGTAACTTGTTCTTTGGAGGGCCAACAAACCAGATACAAAAGAATACAAAATGAAAAATGAATTAAACTGCAGGTTCAGGGCAGTCTTTTGAATACAAACAATATGAGATTATATAAAAGACTGAATGACAAACAAGTTTTGCGTTCCAATAGTTATCCTTAATTACACAGAATGAGTTTGTGCGTATCAAATCAGACAGTAAATTGTACAAGATTGCTGTAATTACAAGTTAACAAGCGGAAAAGAAAAGAAGATTTTCAATCATAGCAGACACTCTGCACTACTTATACGTGCTCTTACATTTCTCCGAGATAGATGCAATGTTGTGGATTCAGATTTGAGTGGTTCATTTAAAAATCTAGCGTGGCATGGGCAGGGAAGTGTGCCGTGTAGGTTACTGTTCCGGAGATACAAAGCAGTATAGCATTTCTTGTAAACAACAGCTCTGTACGTTACCCGTAGCCACTGTTTTTCAGTCAGTGCGTCACTGTAGTCCACGTCCCGGCGGCAGCGTGATCCTCGCCCGAACAGCTTCTCCTCCTCCTCTTCGTATGTGAGCCGTTCAACCTCGGCGTCATCTTTAATGATCCAAGAGGGCAACTCGTCCTCCTCCATGAGACGAGGCTTTCGCTTTGCGTTCCTCGCATGCTCCCGGCGGCGGTCCATATCCATACGCTACAATGGACAAAAATTAGGAACATCAGATCAGTAGATTGTGGTACGACTATTGGTTTCTAAAGGACCCTTAAGATGGACTCATACTGGACACAAAGAGTTAAAAGCATTCCTTTTGTAAAAACCTACGTATGTTGAAATCAGTACTCAAACCATGAGGTGGATGTACCCTACATGATGAGGCCATATTGTGCTTTATTCCACTCTCTCTCTCTCTTTCTTTATTCACTCTGTGAAACAGAACCTCCATTCCTTTAGCATGTTCTCATTTGAGTGGACATACAAGCCTGGTGACTGTCATCGTATCTCATTACTACTGAGAGGATTGTTGCTGTGCAATTAAATGTCCCTCCGTTCCCAGGTATAGAGCTGTCATTTAACTACAGTGTATTATCCACATGCAGCTTTTCCCCTACTTCACTCATTGTATTTGTACTTTGACTGTGTTGTTGCACAAAAGTATCTAAAAGAACAGCAGGAATCAGACAGCAGACGTTTCACAAATGCACAGAATGAGGACAAGGACTGAAGGAGTGCGTCCTGTGTGTCTGTGAAGCAACAATATATCTGAGTTTAAGCACACAGGTTAAGACTGAATAGATCAAGCCGAAGTTTAAGTATTGAACAAGTAAGCTTTAAAAAGTTTTAACATGAAACCAACAAGTCATTGGCAACCTTTGGCAATGATTATTTGAAATCTTCTTGAAATCAATTATTCAGCATGGAAGCATCCAATATAAGCTGCTGGATGCATCAAGAAAGATGCTAACACTTTCCAAACACAGACGGTCACACTCAGAGCCACGTAGTGTGAAACTATCAAGTGTTGAGCTGGGAATGATGTGGTGTGTCCGAGTCTTGTATCCATGGCAATTCAATCATTAACTATAGAAAGGAGGCCCTGGTTGGGTACAGTTGTTGCTAAGTATGACAGTTTCTAAACCATTGATAGAAGTTGAGAAGAATAATGAAGAAGTACGACAACAAACTGTTACACGTGTTCTCTTTGGTAAACAAATATTTGAAGACTTTTAACCAGTGATTTAGAAGTCCATTAGATCTCCTTAAGAAGTGTTTTTCTTACCATGAAGAGCTCAAACTCATCTTCGTTGCGGGCTATCATCTGGTTAAGGGTCTCATCATCGGGGACTTCATCTTCTTCCTACAGCAATTTGAAAAAAAAAAAAAACATCAAAAGACTTCTTAAAACATCCAAGTCAGAACTTTTCAAGTTTCAGGAAAAAAGGAACCAGTAATGTTGCATTCAAAACGAATCAGTCTGCATACAGATTTGATCAAATACGAGTAAAATATGACATTGCCTTATAAAAATATGTGATATTATAAGTGCTCTCTGATCATATCTACATTCATTACATGAAAATGTCTGATTCAGCACAAAAAACAGATCTCTATCCTCAGGTGCCCTGAACTCCAAGATAATTATGAATAACATTACCTCGTTCTGCTCCTCGTGCTCTAAAATGGCCTGCAGGAAAGCACGTCGCTCGTGGCTGGAGGACTTCTGGTCGAACATGCCCGCCTGGATGACCTTCTGATCCACGTTCAGTTTGTATTTGGCAGCTGCCAAGATTTTCTCCTCCACGCTGTTAACAGTGCAGAGACGCAGCACACGCACCTCGTTCTGCTGACCGATGCGGTGAGCCCGGTCCTGAGCCTGAAGGTCCTGGAGTCAGCAAGCAATCACAAAGACTTTAATGTTTTCATTACAGTTGACAGGAAGTTACCTCCTGGTGATTTTCTTTGGACAAAAATTGACATTATTTTGGCCACCACTTTTTTCTCCGTCAGTAGGTAAAATCAAAGCAAACACACACACACTTAGGTTTTGGCTCTGACACACCGAGCTAATGTCAAAGAGCAGCTGATTAAAGGCTAACTGAATCAACACACATCTTATTGGAAACATGCAGGTGGGTTCAGCACCTGCGTGACAAGAAATACCAACTGTCTATTTTGTCTTCCCCATCCTAAATCCCTCAACAACTTTTATACCACTGTGAATGTGTCTAGTCAAACTTTCAGAATACAAACAGAGAAAGTATCTATTCAAAGTTACTATGGGCACTGATAAGTAATGCTCAGGTTTTCTTTGCTTTGCATTACACGGTTGTGACTAGAACGTCCACAGGGGAGACTATCTCAAACGAAAAGACAAGACCTGTAATCAATAAAAGCTGAGTAGAGCCAACGACAGTGGTTAACTGTTAACGAATTTAATGCCAAACTAAGCTTAGTATGTTTCCATAAGGATTATCATTGTGTCTGTCAAGGGACAAAAATGTTGCATCACTTCCATTTCAAATGTAGCTGTGTACATGCAAACAGGGTCCAAATTTAACACCCGCCAAGCCCCAGATGCGGGTTGGTTTTCTGTTTGGAGAGTAAATGTCACTGGGTTATTCGCCACATGGCGGGTAAATGTTCATATCCAACAGTCATGTATAAAAACTATGCTGAGTATTAAGCGCATTTGAGCAGCTGCAGCTACTTTTCCCTGCACTTCTGCTGCCTGCATGACTGAGCATCGCGGGGGGATGCTGAGACACACCGACATACATTACTGCACAGACGCACACACACACACACACACACACACACTGGAATGTCAGCCAGCATGCGCATCTGTTTACTTTTCATCATCATTTTCATCCTACAGCCTGTGCTGTGTTATAAACACTGAAGATACAGTGCACACTAAATGCACGCTCCACTTTTCACTTCCAACACCCGCTGCAGGAAATCAAACACACACATCCAATAATGAGCAGTCTGCTTATGTAATGTGTTCAGCTTTGTCAAAGCTAAATCCAGAGAAAAGTTTGTTTTAGTGGATTAAGCAAACCTATTATTCAAGATGGATTTTTGTTGTAAGTCAGGGGCGGTTCCAGAGGGCAGCAGAGGGGGCCTGGGCACTACTACCTTTATAGGCAAGCAAATATATTGTTATCATTTCTCAATTTACTGATCTGATAAAAAATGATCCCATCCATGACTTCAATCTGTGATTTGATTTAATGGAACATAATGCCATTTTAACTCAATTGGACGTGATTCAACAGAGCACGTTCAGTCGCAGGCTGATCACCCCGAGGTGCAGGACTGAACGTTACAGGAAGTCCTTTCTCTTTCTAATGGAGATGATAACGCACAATGAACACATTTTGATTTTGCACACTGGATACTTTTGCACACTAAAGGTTAATTACATTTCTAGGATGTCTTTTATTTATAATTCCCAAATTTTATTCTAGTTTTTTAAAAACTGATCTTAGTATTTTGGTAGCTTGTTTATTTCTGCCTAAATGGTATTTGTTTGTTTTCTGTGTGGTGTCTTGACTGTGATTGCAGTTGCTGCTGTGATTAATAAAGTACCCATCTATCTATCTACGCATCTTTAATGTACTGTAACAAATATGTACGAGATTTTTTTATTATTCTGGCCAGAAAAAAAAGAGGGAATTTTTTCATCTACGGACCCCTTGGCCGGTGAGTCAAAAGGTTATTTTCAGACTCTGCATGCAAATATTGAAGGTGTAAATGAGTCCAGCAACAGTTTATCTCATTTGCATTTAGTCATTTTAACGAATTCATGGCGCTGGGGCTACTGTGACAGATGTTGTAAATATCTGGAGAGTAATAGGAGTTGTTCTGCTGTCAGGCTTGGGAAAAGGGCAGAAGAGAAGAGATCTTCAGAGGTACCTTCACTCCTTTTAGGTAATAAGAAAAAAAATACTTCACAACTGTTCACTTGAATTCATCAGTGGCATTTACCAAAAACTCTCAATATGAGCAACAGTCATGCATTTACACCATGCATACAAGTATCATCTTTATAGTTTACAACAATACAAATAATCATACTGATGTACCTGGTGTGGGTTCCAGTCACTGTCAAAGATGACAACAGTGTCGGCAGCCTGCAGGTTGAGGCCGAGTCCACCGGCTCTGGTACTGAGCAGGAAGATGAAGTACTGAGATCCTTCCTCGTTAAATTTCTTCAGCAAAGATGCTCGGTCATCAGCCTTAGTTGTTCCTGGTAACAATAAAAAGGGTCACTTTGAGTCTGTGAAGTTAACTTTGATCAAAACCGCTTGAACTTTGTCTTCATCTATTGGTCCAAAGTGTATTGATTTCAGGAAAGTTCAAATGTCCCTGTGGCTTTTTCCTGACCAATTAAACTGTTGTTTTGTGTGTGTTTAACAGCTGGTAAATAACTTGTTTTCATCTTTGTAATGTGTCTGGAGGCAAACTTTAGATTTGGCCACTGTCTTCAGCTTCCCTAGTTTGTGATGTACTGCTCAGTCACTTACACACAGCAGGGGTCAAGGAACAAAAGAAAAGAGACTCAATATCACAGCACATATTTCACTCGGTTTCAAAAGGAGCCCAATGATGAATTGTTAACATCTCCTCAGATAACTTTGGTCTCTGTTTACAGAACTGTTGGCTGATAGGATTTATTTTTGTGTGAGATGCTGAGTGTGGTTATCTTGCAGAGTGTCTGGGATGGGAATTCTCAGACACCTCAGTGTGAAAGATTATAATTATTTTATACTGAGGAGTCTGACCCAGCTTAAATTAGAAATGAGAAATTGATCTTTTAAATTACACCAAATAAATGAAGGGATCAAGCGCTCCAAATCCGACTTAATGTCAGAATGTTGCAGGAGACTAGTCGATAAACACTCGTACTTCTTCATTTAGTATTTGTCTGTTGGGTACACAGAAGTTGTTGTGTTGGTGTATTATGGTAGTGATACTCTGCACTGCAGAGGTGTGATACATTTGCATGGGCAGTTTCACATTTCTGTCTCTTGTTTTTGACCTGCAAACAATAATAACAGATTTGTAAATACTAGATTTTAGCGATTCTGTGTAAAGTGAACCCTGGTGTCAGAGCAGAGTCAGTCACACCACAATAATAAGTCATATTCACACACACACATTTTCCCTTTGCAGTAAAATGCTCACCCTGTTGAGCCCTGCATTATGGAGAAACATTCTGCAACTCAAACATGATGAGCAGGAGAAAACAAATGCTGCTTTCACACTTGCACAAAAAAGTTTCCGGGGTTTGCTGCATGTGTGATTGCAAACAGCTGGATTCTTCACTCCGACTTTACCCAGAATTTTAACTGCAAACCCCTCTGCGTGAAGTAAGGGTGAGCTGCTATCAGAACGCAGCAGGAAATATTGAGGAAAATTCACCATGAGTGAGTGGAAGCAGGGGCATGGTGCTCCAGACACAGGATACAAACGTATCTTTGCCTTTTTTCAGTTTTTTAATGCCGTTTTGGTGCCGAATTAAATGTACTATAGTCAGTGGGTGATCACTGTTGAGCTCAAAGACCCACAAAACCGTGAAAACTATATAAACTCTCCGATCATATTGTGTGACGTCACTAGCAGGCGCAGGAAGCCGAGTCGATCTGAACAACCGAGCACATCTGGTACCTACACCATAAAGCTATACACACTTCTGGCGAGACGACCGCAGCCCGCTGCCAAAGTTACATATTTCAATAAACAGGCGACTGGTCGGCTACGTGGACATGGGAGGGACGCCATTCTCCCTGTTGAAAGTTATTGTCTAATAAATTGACCAATGTCACTACTATTTTAATGTGGAAAAAGGTACATATTGTTGCTTTAAGTTGACAAAATGAATGATCATTTTAGATGAAGATTTGTAGATTATAACTATTTTAAACATAGTGGGTGGTGTGAGCTTACCATCAAGACGCAAGTACTGGAAGTTGCGGTAGCCGAAGTAGTCCTCCATGATTGTCATAAGAGTGGTCATTTGGCAGAAAAGTAGAACTCTGTGATTTGTAGCTTGAAGTTTTGGTAGGATGCGGTCCAGGAGCTCAAACTTTCCAGAAGCTCGATACAGTTCGGGCCTGGTGGGAGGAAAACAAACAAAACATGACGAATAAATGTTCATTACTTATAAAGTAATAATTAATAATGCTATTTTGACCCATCAATATCATAGTGTACAGCTTTTGTTTGGAAAAGTAAGTGACAACTCTCTGTGTTATTTTCTTACAGAAGACGTTTACAGCAATGTTAGCCATTCTGCGAGAATCAGTATGCTATGTTTTTGGTTAAATTTGGCATCTTGCATCCTGTATTAAATAAACAGACTATTGCTTCAGACATCTGATCTAACATGAACTCATGACCATGTCCAATCAATTCAATATGGACAAAGAAGTCTGGTTTATATATTCCTTCTATTCCATCTTTCCCAAAGCTCTGATGAAGCTCCGCCATCACTATGCCTTAAGCTTAAACACTGATTCCAAGGCGGCATCATATCGGTGTCCCAGTGTGAGTGATTTCACATTGCTTCATGGTGTAGCGAAAGCACTAAAGGCACCTTGGTGAACATTATGTTATTTGAAAGAGAATGTCAACAGACTGCGACAGGCACAGGGAGAAAATGGTATTCACTCCACAAGCTGCTGCGGCGATTCGTTAGGTCCCATTCGACTTGTCTCACTTTACAGTCAATGGAAATGTTACGTTTACAGAGAATTGAACAACTTTGAAGCTGAAGAGGCAATATCTAAGAGTGTTACAGCAGAATGTAACTGGCTACTTTGAAATCAAATAAAAACCTATTTTTAAATACGTAAAATAATGAGCACAGCCTTGTCAAAAGAATAATGCACACCAAGGGCATTATCATATCAAAATGAACCTCTTCAGGGTGTAACAAGCGTTGCTCAATGCTGTGCTCATGATGGATTAATGTTGGGTCTTCGTAAATAATGTAACAAAGAGTAATGTGTAGATGTGCTCTTTTGTAAATTGTCTGAGATAACATTTGTTATGAATTGGCTCTATACAAATAAAGATTAATTAAATGACTGACTGATAACTCTGTTGGGGGTTTTTCATTTAAAGCTACAAGTCTCAAGCCAAACTGAAACAGAGAGGTCTGTAAGGTTGTTTCTTTCTACCACCACACCACTAATATTTCTTCATTCTTCTTCAACTCTTGTAATCTTCAGCCCAAACACTCCCTGATTCAGAGGATTTTTGCAGCAAAAAAAAAAAAAGAATCATAAAGTCCTGCACGTCTCCTGCAGCCTTCATGGAATAAGAATATGGTGCTTTGTTTGCCAAACACATACGGTACTCTCTAAGTACTGTTGAACTGTGGTAACAGCTTGTGATATCGACAGTATTACTTATACAGAGGACAGGAAGCAACTAGATGTACAGGACATCTCTTGGCCAGTCTGCTTTCTCTGCAAAGGGGGCAAAACTTTGGAACTCTCTGCCCACTAGTTTAAAACTAGAGAGCAACAGTAAAGCTTTTAACAGAGGACTCAAACACTGGCTAAAATCAAATCAACAGTGCTCACATGAAGAGCTCTGACTGGTCTATTGTTGTATCATGCTGCCTTTGCACTACAGTTCATGTGTATAATTGAATGAATATATTGCTGGGCTTTTATCAATGTAATATTCCACTTTTTTTTTATCTTAGTCATTTTCTCTTTATTGTTTCTCCCTGTGTTATTGCTTTTCTTCCTGTCTTTAATTGTTTCCTTTCAAAAGCCTCCTGTGGACAGGTGTTGAGAATTAGCATGTGTGGTGTCTTTTTCCTGTAGACATATACTTGTATTTGAGTGTTCACAAGAAATTATATGTTGCTCAGTAAACTCTATGTCTTAATAAAACTTCACATCTAAAGTACAGAGTGAAAACAGTGTGTACAGCACATCATAGACAGTTAACATGATCCACTGAGGCTAAGAAATGTAGTCTGCACCTATGTGCATGTCAAAGCTGAGGGCCTTGAGAAAGCAGACTCACAGGCCGAGATAACAACAGCTCAGCCTGAAGAGTCGTAGCTCTGTAAGCCGGAGCAGCGGACGACAGACCAACTTGAAAGTATCTAGGACCCCAATTAGGGCCATGCATCTGGCCAAAAAGACTGATAAGGATCCGACGACAGACTAGGTAGGATGAGAAGGGAAAATAATGAGGCCATAAATCATGGACAGTCGCTATGAGAAAAACAACTGCCCCTAGGAGGGTCTAATAGAGTCATCCTCAAATCAGAGGCCTGGTAAGAGGATGTAGTTAGTTTTGAGGTTTTTAGGACTTCTTTGAGTCCTGTGACAGACACCTGTTGCTTCCATTCACTAGTTCACCTGATAATGGTTTAAGGTAGAGGTAGAGGTACCAGGAAGGTTAAGGTCAGGTGATCATAGTTCTATCTCAGGTGATTATAGCCAGAGACACTAATGCACACTTTTAGAACTTACAAGCTAGACCACTGTAACGCTCTCCTGTCCCGTCTACCTCAAAGTACAATCATTCAGATACAATTCATTCAAAAGTGCTGACAAAGACCAAAAGAGAACATACTCTTTCCGTCCTGAAACTGTTAGTCTTCATGTTGATTTTAAAATGTCGTTTATAAAGCACTACATGGCCTTGCACCAGACTAGTTTATAAGAAACAGCCTACAATGTGAACTGAGCAGTAAAATCATACAGTATGCTAAATAGTGTTATCAGGCAGCAGTACTCTCCAGCACTGCATGATAAATAGATAGTTAACTGGTGTGTAAAGTTCAGCTAACTTGTTTTTCTTTTCAAGCTTACCCACTGATGACGCCGCTCGGAAAGCCCAAGTGCTCAGCAAAAGATTCCTGTGACAGAAGACATTTACTGGATTCAATCAGAAGTGATGTGAAACTATCTCCTGCATTTCAAAGAGGCTGCCCAGGGGACTAACTTTCAGAACAATTCTCGGAGCAGTCTTTCAAAACACACGACAGGAACTTTGTGTTACGTGAGACTGACTGCTAATAAGTTCCTTCTGAAATTAAATCAGTTTGTTGACAAGGAAATCCTGCAGGGTTAAGACTGTTTAGTAATTTCATCTCTGGACATCAAAACTAAACTCTATGAGGATATTAGCTCTTATTAAAATTAATACTATCTACTCATGTTTTGTGAGAACTTTAAAGGACATAGCAGAACTTTGAAAACAAATCTACTGCAGTGAAGAGATAAATACTAATTAACAGATGATGATTTATCTGGCAAATGTATAACATCAGTGTCATACTTCCAGGGTCAACAGTCAAAACACTTAGAAGGCCAGTTCCAGTGATCTTAGTAGTACTCACTTCAATGTGTTGGAACATATATGGGTGGTTGCAGATCTTCTTCAGCTGCATAATGGTGTTCATCAGGGTCTTTGCACCACCTTTCCCCTGCAATAAGTTAGAACATGCATGAAAGAACTCAAACGCCAGATAACGCTTCATTACACATCCAGTTATAACTGAACAACAGAATCCTTCGTTTTAAAGCAACAACATGTAGGGATGTGGTTTGGTGTGCTTTGGCGCCGACCAAAGGTGTCTTTAGTGCAGCAGCACTGTCGTAAGACACACAGTGCTGTTAAGTCTACCTCTCTTAGACAGAAATGATGTTGCAAAGCCGGCAAAGACGAGGTGAGTATTGGAGTATGTGTATTCAACTGTTACCATGATGTCTATAGGCGGGGCTAAACGTCTACATTAAAGAGGGTGATGTGTTGTGCCAGTTGAGGTAGGTTTGTTAGGTCCCAAATGTATGAAGCTAACTTGAAGGTCAACAAGGACAGAGACAACTTTTTTGCATTCGATGGATTAATTTAAATGTATTTATTATTTATTGCTGGATTCATTATTCTCATTCAGCCACCCTCTCTTTTTTCTTTTTCTCTTCTTAGCTTCATACGTCACCCTCTTCATCCTTTTAGCCTCAGCCATCGTTTTGTACTGTATCAAACCGTACAGAGACAGGTCAACTGGCTTCTTTAAAATAACTGAAGGCTTGTGTGTGCACTAGTGCCATGAAGGCCATACACACTTCTTGGGAGAGGACCTCGGCCACTGCCAACGTTACATAGTGCAGTAAACAGGCGATCGGGCCGCGCTGTGGACATTCTCCTGCTTTAAATGTTTTTTCTGGCTTCAAGGACTGTTTAAGTTCAGTATTTGATCTGCTGTAGTTCTGCTCTTAAGTCCATTCCAACTCTTGACAAAAATATCTGGCATATCTGGTGTAGGTCTGTTGTCTTGTGCTTAGCAGGTACTGTATAAAGGTTTTATAGCCTTTCTTATCTTAACAGCTGCCCGCTGCGACCAAAAACAACATGACAAGAGCAGTGACAGTGAAAATAGCGGTACAGTTGCAGTCGGACAGCTAATCAATGACCTGAAACTCTCTCTCTAAAGCTCCGAAATGTCTAGAGGAGTTACAGATTTAGATGATTATCTGTCCGTGCGTCATCACACGTCATCACGTTGTCAGTCGATGGATTGTTATCATTAAATTATTGACTGTACCATTTGCATGTGTCTTTAACAGCCCTGAAAATAGTGGAGAAGCTCAGTTTCATTAAATACTCTTGTGAGGTTTTGTAAGTTCAAACTTGAAAGATTTTAAATCCTCTATTCCAATTTGTTTGGAGACCTTTGCAGCCTGAGGTGGTGTAAAAACAGTCTGCTCTTCTAAAAACTAGATTGAGAGCAAAGGTCCAGATCCAGCCTCTGAAATTCAATACAATTTGCATTATGCTTTTCATCTTTGGAAAAATAAATATTAAACAGTACATAAAAAAAACAGATTGGAGACAACTCAAACTATGAAACAAAACTCAGGGAGCCTCTGGTATCAAACAGCAGCAATCTGTGAATGTGGCTGTTCTATCAGATCTAACAACTCAATTTGTCTTTGATAAAACAAAGCGCAGACCAACAGTGGAGCCACAGGGGTCTCGTGTGTTTACCTTCTTGTCTTTCTCCGAGCCGTCAGTGAGAAGGATGCCCTTCTGCATGTGGCGGTACAGAACTTTCTGTATGGCAGACATGTCACATTTAATGACATACTCCACCTGAGGGAAAGATAAACACAATGAATCAGGGAGACAAGGAGTCCTTTCAGCCGAAAGCCTGTAAGAGCTGACATCAGCTTCTTTATAAAAGTCCCTCCAGTTTTTACACAGCAACAGAGTGGAAGAATTACACAGTATGCTCCCACCTTGATGTCATCTTACCAAAGTATTACATTCATGAATCTAATAACTATAAACCATATATAAAGAATATAGGCCCTGCTTTGACTGATAATGGTTGCTTTTAAAAAGCTGAGTGTGTCCTACAATGCTTTAAAGTTTTCTGCACAAGTCTCCCAAAGACGTATCTGAGAGTCTCGTAACGTGGGTTGTAGAAAGAGCTAAGAGCACTTGGTAAAGTCCATGAAATATCCAGGACAGTTTAATTTGATCTTTCATATTTAGTGTTTTCAAATTAGAATAAGAAATCAATAACGGCCCTACAGCCAATTTTAATTGGCTTTTATTGCCAACACGATTGAGGTGCATAGCTCCCTCCACCCAACTGACTTCATGGTCAGAGAACAAAAATGTTTCATTGGACACACATTTAGTCAACACTTCTGAGTGCAAGCCGACTCACTAATCTTTTTTGATTGAATGAAAAGCTCTAAACTCCCGTTAAGAATACCTACAAAAGCTCTATTTGTTAAAAAAGGCATATTAGTGAAGTTTCAAGAAATACAAAAACATCTACTTTGAGTTTGTGTTCAGCATATTATTGAAGCTTGAACTGCAGTAAAAAAAAAAAAAAAAAAAAACTTTCCAGTCACTACTGTTTGGAATTCATGTTGGTGGCTGAGAGTGGGTTCCCATCATCATAGAATAAACAAGCTCTGAGGGAACAGGACCCTGATGATGTTCATCATTTAATTAGAATGATTTCTGCTTCAGCACCCTGATGAGTTGATATAATAACCAAAATTGCTTTTATTCCAGTGAAAGCCCAACACAATAAGAGAGTTAGACCCAGAAGCTGAGTGGGAAACAATTATACTGTTAAATGAATTATGTCCCTGGCAGGGGCCGCAGAGAGTCTTTGATCCTTATCACACACTGATTCACACTCCTTTGTAAGCAGCTTCACAGCAGTGACCTGGTGGACTCATCAGTGTGTTTTAATTAACATTTTAAACTGGAAAGTCGCCTGTTTCAGCAGTTTTTAGGTCTACAACCTTTAATATATGCTGAATAAGTAGGGGGGCGTTACACTCAAGGTTGTAGAAGAAAGTGCCAACAAAGTTTGGATTTAAAAAGTGTACTGAACGAGAGCATGAATACTAATGTTCACTGTCTGGCTCAGCTTTATGTGACCATGAATTAGTTAACAGAAATAGACCCATGTAGTAATGAAACAAACTGCAAAAGATGTAAGCTACACCACTGGGAACTATATTTGAAATGACTTGGCTCTAAATGATCATATTTACTAAAGTTAACTTTGAAATAGAGTACATTTACTCACATTTCATTTAATTACCGTTATGAAACCTCAATGTGTTTCTACACACCCTGCCACAAGTTAAATCATGCTTTATCAAACCTGAGCACATATATTTAGCTTTCATCTCACCTTCTCTGGCAGCTGAGACTCCACCTCTTTCTTCAGTCTGCGCAGCAGGAAGGGGCGGAGCACCTTGTGCAAACGGCGGATAATAAGGATGGTCTCCTCCTCATTTAGGTCAACCTAAACATGTCAATGGGATGAGATGTCATAGAACAACAAGAGCCAACATGACAACACCTAAAAAATATATACAGGATAACATAAGAAATTTATTCCAATTGTTGAAATTCCACACATTAACAGTTTGTCTGACTGAGTCCTCCTGATTTCCGGAGGCAATTTTTTTTTTCTGGCATTGTTTTTTTTTTTTTTTTTTTGGGGGGGGGGGGGGGGGGGGGCGACTGGTGCAACAAAGGCAGTGTGCCTGTAAATAAGAATGTAGATATTGTACCATTACAACCATTTGTATGCTTCCTGTCCACTTCAAAATAATTTCACCACACTGGAAAGCAGACTTTACATCCAGGCTGTTTCTGCTAGTACTTACCCTCTCTCCTGTCATGGCGAACGGGGCGTTGAACCACTGTTCGAAGGTGCTGCAGCTCTTGAAGATGGTGGGCAGCAGGAAGTTGAGCAGAGCCCACAGCTCGGGCAGTTTGTTCTGCAGCGGAGTACCGGTGAGGAGGAGGCGGCGAGGGGCGACGTAGTGGGTGTTTAATACCTGGGTCAGCTTACAGTGGTGGTTCTTCATGCGGTGGCCTTCATCCACAATCATGTACTTCCAACGAATCTGTGTACGGGAGAAGACCTTTTTAAAACTTTTCTCCTACACTTTCAAATAGAGAAACACACAGAGAGAACCATGTTTCAATTTGAATTTGAAATATTGATCACAACAGAGCTCAGGAGCGGCTGCAGTTTAGAACATTACATTTTCCTACTGTGAGTACCTTCAGGGTAAACAACACTTCTGCATACAAACAAGATTTTTCTATTCCCTCTCTTATTTCATATTCTGATAATTCCTGTTTGTGCATGCAGTTTTTTTTAAATATGTGAACAAATTACCATGAACCCCTTCATCAATAAAAGAGCCCACTGTATGCTTTCAAAAAAATGTTTCAGCCCAGTGCTGCTGAATGTTCATTAGACTCTCTGCAGCTTGGACAGAATGAATAAAACCTAGTTTTGAGGAACAACTTTAGAGCACGTCATATTGTTTAGTTAACTAGTAATTAAGAGTAATAGACCGAACCAGGGGCGTTCATGCTGCAAATCTTTCATTCCTTCTCTTCTCGATCATACATATAAACACTTTCACTGTAGAATAAAAGTCTGACTCACTTTCACCATCATGTACACACAGGAGTTATCATAGCCATTGTTTTCTAGTCATTCATAATGAATGTGTTTAATGTCAGGTGATTGTTCTGTGTAATTGCCCCAGAGACTCAAAAAAAACAAGCCAATTCCATCCAGTAAGTAGCGTCCTGTCAATCACAGGAAGCCAGACCCAAGCACTTAATGATATCCTGCTTCATCCTGTCTTTGACTCTAAAATGGGACATAAATTACCAAACTAGTTTTTGAGACCATTAAGAAAATGTGTATTAATGCAGTAAGTAATAAAGTGAGAAATAAGGTTATTTTCTCATGTGCTTGCTATCAGTGCAGCCTGCCTACAGTCTAGCATATGGCCACAGTGCATCTGGTCGGACCCTTACAGAAAACTGAAGCTGCTACTGATGCTGCTGTAAGAAGGTGCTGCTTACACTTCACAGTCTTTAGACAAACAAGTTAAATTTAGATTATACAGGTGGGTTTGTGAGTCAGTTATATGCCGGCTCCTTAAAGACTGAATATGCGATATTTTACACAGAAATATAGCAGAAATCCAGTATATCCTCTGAAAGTAACTTTGTGAGTCAAAACTGTCTACAATGAGGGTGACATCCGAGTCCCGCTGTCTCTGATGCTGTCCGAGCCGTATCTACACCGTGTTTACATGGACGAGACGGACGGCCGGCTCATCCCCTTGCGTATAAAAGTTGTTTAATTGAGGGACTAAAGAAAAGAATAATAACATTCTGTACTCACTGCTTATTTGAATGTCACATAAGCGTTTTTAGATCATGGTCATTTTGTTTAAATTTACATGCAATGTGAAGCTACGAGCTAACTAAAGAGCGCTACCATTAGCCTGCTAGCACAACAATGCAGCTCGAGTTGTTTTGGTTTCATGCTGGTGCTCAAGAGCGACATCTACTGGATCAAAAAGTCACATATTCTCCCTTTAAAGTCATTCACATCTGGACCTAAACATATTGAGTGATCTGTTTTAATGAAGTCCCGGGTTGACTGCACAAAATACGCAGGTACCAACACATAAACATTGAAATCACGAGGGCAAAGAAAATACTTTCAGATAGTGTGCGCAAGTGAAAGGTACTGATTCTTATTGCTCACTTAGTGTCATTCTGTCAGGTATGAGGGTCATTTTTCTGTGAGAGCTTTCTAAATAAAAAGATGCCAATGCATATCATGTCTTTCTGTTAGAGATGACCACCCAACCTTGTTGTACAAGAGACAATGATGTGTATCATAGGGGTCACCTGTAATAAATCTTAATACAGAGTGGTAGACAGAGTCGAGACGTTTAAGCGTTGTGGCAGGTGCATGCCTATAAATAACATCATCATAGTGCAAGACTGACATAAAAACAGACTCAACAACCGTCTTCCTACAGAACACTGGAAAAACAATTTTATTTCTGTAGAAATAACCAATTTTTTGCCTGAGTCTTCCTATAAGATTATTAATGTGGAAGTGGAACGTCAGTCTTTCATCAATTCCCAAGGCCAAATATTTATATTCTGTGACTCTCTCAATCATTAGCCCATTTCTGGCAACTATCTTGGTATTGTTTTTAGTTAGTTTCTGTAGCTCTCGAGAAAAGCATACATTTAGTTTTGTGAGCATTGAGTACTAGTCGCAGGTCATTTAGGGTATCCTGCAGTACATTAAAAGACTGCTGCAAGATGTACCGAGTCAGCCCCACAATATAGAACTGCGTCATCAGCATAAATATGGGCATCACAGTTTGATAGAGACGAGACAATATTGTTCATGTATATAGTAAATTAAACCGGGCCTAAAAGTGAACCTTGTGGAACACCTTTTGTTACTGTTAAAAGATCGGAACAGTAGCTTCCTACTTTTACAGATTGTTGTCTATCAGAGAGATAACTCCTGAACCAATTACATGCATTGTCACTGAAACCAATATTACGCAGCCTTTGCAGGAGCAGGGAATGATTCACACAATCAAATGCCTTAGTTAAATCAACAAAGAGTGCCATGCAGTGCTGTCTTTTATCTAAAGCAGAGATAATGTCATTCACAACCTTTATTATGGCAGTAACCGTACTGTGCCCTGTCCTAAAACCTGACTGATATGGACTCAGGATTTTCATTCTGGAAAGAAAATCTTTTAACTGGTAATTTATTAAGGATTCCATCATTTTTGCAAGACAAGACAATTTGGATATTGGCCTAAAATTAATGAGATTGACCTTGTCACCTCCCTTATGTAGGGGTATGACATGAGCCTTTTTCAAAACTTTTGGAACTATACCAGATGTGATGGAATGATTAAAACTGTTTGTTCTGATATAATCGGTGCTGAGAGCTTTAGGAAAAAAGGATCCAGATTGTCTGCTCCAGTAAATTTCCTGTGATCAATTGCAAGCAATTCATCCTTGACAGTTTTGAGAGACCGGATGCAGGGTAAGTAGGGTGGAGCACGGATCAGAGACTACATTGTTATCACATCATGTGGGATCTAGGCTGTCGTTCTCAAAGAGGTTACCAGCTGCCACAAATGTGTGGCTTGACAAATTTCTTTTTGATCGGAGAGGAGGTCATTCACCATGATCTGATTTGGAATGGTCAAGCTTTTGTTTTTATTTGTGTTTACAGCTTTCTAGAAATGTTCAGGGTTCGAGTAAGAGCTGGAAAATAACTCAAAGAAATACACAGATTTGGATCTTCTCAATATAGCAGTGCACTTGTTTCTTAAGTGTCTGAAAGCAGACCAGTCGGACTTATTCCCTGATTTTCTGGCAATGGACCACGCTTTATTTCTTTCTGTTACATGACAGGTCCCTGGAGTTCACAGGAAATTTGATTTTAGACTTTTAAATGAGACTGTGACTGAAATTTAAGACATAAAAGATAAGAAGGATACAACATAAGAGACACGATTTCTACAGACATGTCAGAAAATTTTACAAATATTTCAATTTTTTTGACATTCAAATATAAGCAATGGTTTCTTTCTAGACAGCCAAAAATTCTAAAGTCAAACTTCCTCGGTCTGAGCCTCTCTAAGATGCTTAAAATCTAATATTAGACATTTTAATAAAACTCAGGGCCTCACTTGTAGACTTGTGATTAAAAAGACTGTTTGACTATCTGCAGTAACCTTTGAAAAGAATGGCAACAGAGAGCGCAATGAGAAAGTGTGAATTATAAAATGAAGAAAAAGCTTGAACCTCTTTTACCTTTGCCAGTATGTGCTTGTCTTTGATGATGTATTCATAGGTGGTCAGCAAGACATTGAACTTCCCGCTGCGGAGTTGAGGCACAAGCCCACGGCGCAAAATAGGGGTGCCCTTTCATGTGGGAGGAGACACAGAGAAAGAAAACAAGTTGCTGTTGTAAGAAAGGTAAATGAAATCAGACCATCTTACATGAGAAAGAAAAAAGGGTTTGTCTTACCTTGTAAGCTATTTTCACCACAGTCGGTGACCACTTGTCGAGTTCATAGACCCAGTTAGACAAAGTCCTGGAAATAAAGAAATCAATGATAAAATGACCGCACATGTCGGGTTGACAAAGAAGAAAGTGGATATGAATTTAGAGCAAGTAGGGAATCACTCTGACTCGCAGACATGGAGAGTTAAGAGCAACTTGGGTAACACAAAATAACACAGAGAGAGCTCATTGAAGAGTACAGCATGACGATAGAGCCGCAATGTCTTGGAATAACATCAGGAGAAAAAAATGCCTTTTGGTTTCAAAGTGTGATAGCTTTCCAAAGAGTCAAACTGATTGCTGCTCTCACTTCGTGACTCTTCTTATAGAGGGCTTTGTTAAAAACTCAGCCCCCGTTGGCAGATCAATCTCTTCTGCCCATTAACTTTGATTTCCCAACACACGTCTCTGAATGACAGAGGGCAAGTGTGAAGCTTTCCTCCACATAAGTTCACTTTGCATATTAAAAAAGGAAATTTAACACAGTGGCCCAGAGCTCCAATTTAAGAACTCTGCTAGAAGCAATGCATCCGTCATAAATGATGAAAGGATCAAGGACACAAAACATTAGTTGAGTGAAATGTAAATGTGGGCATTACATCACACAGTTCTCCCAGCAAATCTAAATCTACAGAAGGTAAGTGGGTGAAATCATCTGCAATGTTGAAGGAAGGTGAAACGACGCAGGTGAATATTCCACTTTGATGCTTTTAACAGGGAGTGGATTTGAAACAACTACAACCCCGGTCCACTCTGGAGAGGCTGCCTCCAGAGCTGTTGCTTCAAAGCAAAGGGTTGAGTGTGTTGTGTTTGAAGAATTTGAAGGGATTGAAGGTAGAAAAAGAGCGAGGGAAATCATACTTTTTTATCAGGAAGCTGAATGAATGATTTAAGAGCCGTATTCTTTTCAAATTTTTTCTTCTCATGATTTTCAACCAGCCAATACCAAACTTTATCTTACTGACTAGAACCGTAGGATAAAGGTTCCTACAGAGATTTGCAGTAAGGGTTGTAAGGGTGAGTCTTAAATATTTTCAAAGATATTGATGGCACAGGTACGTTTATTTTGCTCCCACAAGAACATTTCACAACTTCATAGTAGACAATAGAACATAACCTAACCTTATTTTCTTACACTGAATTAAAGTTCTAGTTTGCATATTAAGATATACAACGCAAACATTCTCTTCACTCCGACACTAAGCAGTGTCTCACCTAGTTCATAGGCTCGATAATTGGGCTCAGCAGTGATTCCCAAACACACATTTAGCATTCTTATTTTTTCTTATTCTTGGTGCGAAAGAATGATGCCAACTATGATCGATTAATCCTGATGAAAGTCTTCTCTTTCATTATATCATACTCCTACTGACAAATGCTCACTCATGCCCTATAGAGAAACACAAGCTAGACATGTTTGTGTGTGTGTGTGTGTGTGTGTGTGTGTGTGTGTGTGTGTGTGTGTGTGTGTGTGTGTGTCAGCATGCATGCATATGTTAGGAGAATAAATCGAGGTTGAGAGCTTCTTAGAATTACATACAATAAAAGGTAATGTATCCTTTCAAATATTTCAGCAGACAGTACACTGTACCTCATCATTCTGTAGGAGACACTTCATAATGATAATAAAGGTGTATTTGCTGAATGGGAGTCTACAGCAGACAAGACACATGTAATGCAGGGGACCCTTGTTTGTGTAGATTCATGGTGGTTTGAAAAATAAACAGCAATGTTGAATAATTCTGACAATTTCCAGAACCTGACAGAAGAGCCTTAGAACGAGGCAGGTTAGAAATGTTAAACTTCAATGACAGAAAATTGATTTTCTTCTGGTAAAAGTTGTTGGAATCAGAAAAAGTGAAATTCAGATGGACGTGTGTCCTGCAGTTATTGCTTTGTGTAAAACTTTACTTACTTTCCATGTTTTGAATTTCACCTTTCTTAAATCTAAAAATAGTTTTGATAATTCAGCAATAAATACGCTTATTTTCTTGACAGTTATATGTAAACATCCTCATTATGTCTATAATTACTTTATATACCACAAGTATTTTAAAGTGTGTATGTCCAATGCTAAAATACAGCCCTTCTGAGTCCGGTGTTATCTGACTAATAACTTATTGCTGTTCTAGAGGCGGTCTGTGGTTGCAGTTAATTTTGATTCATCGCTCCCTGCAGGCAGACGACTTTTTCACACCTGACACTTAAATATAATTTGAGTTAAATTGCTTGCTACCGGCGTCTGTGTCTCAATCAGGGATGGGACTCTTGACTCCTCTGCTCTCTATTATAGCTCCATGTTGTGGTTTGGTACTAATAAGGTGGATGTTTTTCTAATCTAAAATGATATCCTAGAGTAATTTTGAACTGTGTACATCGCTCCCTTGCTGAAAATGTTTCAGGATGTCATAACACTGCGTGATAACTGATTAGAGCCGTGATGGATGCAAGCTGAGAGGGTACTGACGAGAGAGGAACGATGATAAGGAAGGGGCCGTTGATCCTCTTGTACTCCATCAGGTAGGTGATGAGGGCGATGGTTTGGATTGTTTTGCCCAGCCCCATTTCATCAGCCAGGATGCCGTTTAGATTGTTGTTATACAAGGACACCATCCACTCCAGTCCTTGGACCTAGATATCAGAGAAAAATAAAAGCATGCTTTAGAATGAGCCTGCAGAAATATCATTCACTCTGAGTGTTTCTTCACATTTAAAAGCTATTTCATATTCTCCTGCAGGACAAAAAAAAGACTTGAAAAATACAGATCAAAACACAGGGCGCGTTGTGTTCAAGGAAACTGTCATGGAAAAAGTACCCATTGCATCTAATTGCATGTCAAAATGTTTTCAGAGGTGAAATGTTACCTTGTTTAAAGGGCAGGCATGGCAATCTGAGAGGAGAAGGGGTTTTTTTTATTCATGGAGAAAAAACTCTCCTGGGGGCTAAGGTGGCTACAATTCTAAATATGTAACCAAAACACACTTTTCAGGTCAGGTTCTGCTCATTCTTGCTAAATATGTCCTGTCACTTTAAGTCGTGACAGCCTTAAAGGCAAAATTGCTGAAGAACAGGGCTTCAAATAAGACTAGAATTGTCATTGATTGAACTGCCAATCAATTCTTGAAATAATCATTTGATTGATCAGATAAAAATATAGAAAAAAAAAATAGTTTGATTTGTCTAACTAGTGGCATTCAATGTACTATCCCATAATGATCACCTTGCTACTTAAAATAGGGCTGCAAATAATGGTTGTTGTTGTCATTCATTAAACTGCAATTCAGTCCCTTAAATAATCATCAGACAAAGAATGAAAATGTGTCAGTTTGACACTCTCAAATAGCTTGTTTTGTCTGACTAGAGAGATGCAATTTACTATCCCATAATACTCTTTCACCTATCAACTTTTTCAAGCATTGTCACTTTTACAGACAACTGTTCAACATTGGAATACAATTATGAAAGTTTTGCTGAAGTCTTGGAGGGCTTGTGTCATCTTGGGTGATCCTTAAACTCAGCCCTGAAAGTTTTTTCTCCCATCTTACCATGTTTTCACTAAACTTCATTTGTTTAGGCTGATGTAAATCATGATGTTCTCTGACATCACCACTGTCAACAGTCAGTACTTTGGCTCTAACTAGCACTGAACAAGAAGCAGCAAACCAGGTGGCTGAATTGTTGTAGGTGCCGCTTGTGACCAGGAGGTCACACAACAGCTGATATGTGAAAAAATCATGGCATGCATGAAAGCATCTGCGGCATGACATGGTAACCAGCCTCTAATAAGTCTGACAGTGTGTTAGTTTGCTTTTTCAATCCTGCTCACCATTTTGACATTCTTCTCAAATTTAAGGTGGGAATCGAACAGAAGACAGAGATACTTTAATTCCTGAACCTGTTCAATAGATTGTCCGTTCATCTTTAGCTTAACCTTATTGGCCTCTAAAGAGATACAAACAAAAACATGACAGATAAGACACATCACAGCACAAACGAAGACAGCTGTGAACAATACACAACTCTGTTCCTTCTCAAAGTTTGTTTTTTCTTGTCAGTTTCCACCAGGAGCAGGATGGGAAATTGTTTCAACTGGAGTCCCGTTGTAGTCTTGTATAAAGTGACCCTGAAAGATATCCAGTCTGGGACTCAAATATCTTAACATCTATGAAGGTGTTGGTGTTATTTAAAGTCTTCTACTGTAAAGTATAGGAGGAGAAAGATGGGGGGAAATCAGCAGATGCTCACAAAAGCTTAACAAAAAAAGAGTATTTTGTCTTTTTGCTTAAACTATAATAATAGAGGTTATTTGATTATCAAAAAAGTCCCATTATTATTTCTCATGTAATTGTTTCTGTAAAACTAGACATGTATTTGATAATACATGAAGAACTCAGTTATACTGTTAGCACAGAGAGAGAGAGAGAAAGAGGGGAGGTGACACCATCGAAAATAGTTTAAAAATGACTCTACTCCTTCCATTCATGGTGTAAAAATACAAACCGTTACATTCATCACAAGAAGGAAATTGAATGCCGTTTAAATTGGTTTCTGAACATGCCATTTGATCTCATTGCCACTCTGGGATTTTATTTCCCAAGTGATTCAGACGAGGTAGCAAAATATAAACGGTGTTATTCCCCTGCGGCTTGAGGAAAACAATCAGCTTAAGACAGTACAGAGAAACAGGAAAAGGCCAAGAAGGCACAGGAAACTGCCAACCAATTACCAACTGCATGTTGTGCCTGACAGCAGAAAGCAGAGATAATTCATGTGGAAACAGGCTGCTTTTAGGATTGAATAAATAAGTAATGATGAACTGAATACAGTCATGTATAAATCTGTATCTTTCTATTAACTCTTGAGGGCAATTTAGTTTTATTTTTACACAAATCACTGTCCAATTATTCTAAAGCCGAGTTCCTCTGGAAGCTGCTAGTGTCTCATTTATAGCTTAGCACACCATATATCAGAGGAGTGCTTCCACTGCAGCCTGATTGTTAGAGAGAGAAAAAAAAATGTTGGCAGCATCCAATTGCCAGTTCCGTATCTCTAGTACTATACCATCTTTCACTGCCATTTACACTCAGAGACAAGACTACAGTGTCACGCTGGAAAATAATGAGGTGGCATTGTTCTGAGCAGATAGCTGTCTTCAAACTTCATCGAATGACTGAGCGTTTAGTTACCGAGCACACAGAAGATATGATCAGTCACAGCATCCATCCAGATCTAAATCCATGACAGCAGCTTCCCTCCTGCTCTGGAATATTAACGCTCAAATGATGGAGCTGTTTAAAAACTCTTCCTGCTGATTAGTTCAAGGACAAGCTATCATCCAACATTGGAAGGAAGGTTTCGGAAAATGCTTTTCTGCATTCATGACTCATTTTGTTGGAAATAGAAAAAAAATGATGTGAAAATAATTACATTTGGCTGCTTCATAAATCAAAAAAACATTCAATTTGAAAGCCATTGCAAACACAATGTAGATAAAACAAAATGATATATATAACCAGATTTTAGAATAACCTCCGAGCAAAAGTGAGCAATAAAAATGTCCAAAAGTTGTCAAAAGAGTCTTAAAAGATGAGAGCAAACTCAATTTGTGGACGTGATTCTTTGTACCTGGTAATGTTTCAGCGTGCCGTTGATCAGCAGCGATGACTGCTTGTCCACTCGCTCGATGACAGCGTGGGCAGCGCCGTAGTAAGAGTGGGAGCTGGTCTGTCCTGTGGGAACGCTGTACTCATCGTCCACATCCAGCTTGACACATCTGAACGTGAAACAGAGGAGTATAACAAAACCCTCGAACAGTGTTTAAACTGCCTTTTTTTAAAGAATTTTTGGATTTTTATTAGCTTCAAGACTTAACAAGAGTCAGGAGTCAAGGACTCGACCTTAGATATGACAATTATATCTTTGTTTCTAACTGACGCAATTCAAGGACAAGAGAACTACAAGCCCTGCCAAGTTAATCTCAAGAGATAGAGCGATAGTGAGGAGGAATACAATACTCGATGACGTGCTTGGCATCCACCACAGACTCGTCCTCTCTTTTGGGACTGATTAACTTCTCCTCCTCTGCCTCTGCCTTGGGAACATCCTCTTCCTCCTTTAAGGCAAAGTTGATAAAACATGACTGAGCGCGTGCTTAAAGCAACAAAAGAACAGACAGATCGCGTAAGTAACTCTGATGGAGATAAAATGAAAGGTTTAGAAGCAGCTTTACTGAAGTGAATACAGCTACAGCCCCCTGGTGGATTTGGATGTGTGTGTGTGTGTGTGTGTGTTTTGTGTGTGTGTGTGTGTGTGTGTGTGTGTGTGTGTGTGTGTGTGTGTGTGTGTGTGTGTGTGTGTGTGTGTGTGTGTGTGTGTGTGTGTGTTTGTGTGTGTTTGTGTGTGTGTGTGTTTGTGTGTGTGTGTGTGTGTGTGTGTGTGTGTGTGTGTGTGTGTGTTTGAGTGTGTTTGGTCTGACATGTTGCTTAATTCAGATTAAATAGCATGATTTGAAGAATTGCAGGAGAGAGAAGCCTCCTGTGAGGGAGTCCTTAATTGTGAAAGTCACTGACCTCCTCTTCGTACTCTGAGCTACTCTCTTCGCTGTCTGACCGAGGGGCGACTTCATACCTGGGTATTGAAAGAGGGACACAAGGCAAAAAGAAAGAACAGACAAAAATGTTCAAAAGAAATCTAGAGCTTCGGCAGAATATACTAGCAGCAGGTTAGGTTTAAGTTTTTGTCAAACTTAAAATCTGTATTTGTATAAACCCTACTGATAATGAAAAGTGCTGCAAAAGACAAATGCAGATAATTCAGTAAAAGACAAACAGGAAGAAAAGGTTTGAAACTAACAAAGCAGAACAAATACTGTAATTTTGAAAGACTCTTTCACTCTAAGTAACAGACATCACGTTCAAATATTGAGGGGAATGTGCCTGGAAAAAAAACATGAGATACTTTATTATTACCCCATATACGTACAAGGTTTCACTAAACACACTTATTTCAACATGCCTAATATCAAAAGTACGAATGGAAGATGTTGAGAAAAGCCAAAACTATATATTTGACTCAAAAGAACATTTATAAGAAAATGTTCCTGGTGTTTTTTATTCCCATTAAGAGAGATAAATTCATTTGTTAGACATCACATAGTCGGTCTGTATTTTTTTCCCTCCCTGAAGTGGCAATATACTTCTGTGTTTATCAGTAACAGCGTGCAGACAAAAAATGTGCTTCTTCAAGCACTTAATCAGCATGAAGAACTATGGTAGAAAGAAACTTAGTCCAGAAAGAGTCAGCAAACACGCGTATCACTTACTCAGGTGCTGAGTCATAAAAAAAAAAAACACTAGATAAAACGCACAAAGACTCGCAACACTATGGCTCCCACAGATATACGTATTTATTTGCTAAATACAAGAGTTGATATTCGGGAGCCCTAGTGATGCGAGTCTTTGTGCATTTGAACAAGAAACTTGGGAAATTCCTTTTTTTAATACATTTGATGAGTTGAAAAATAAAATCCTAAATGTAAAGGGATCTATGAGGTTGATTACAGTCCTATGCAGAGGGGAGCCTACTCACCCTGGGTTCATCTCAAGCCACGCCTCCAGCTGGCTGGATTTAGGAGCGTCCGTTCCCTGGAGGACTTTCCCTGTCTCCGTCTGGATCACTTTGACAGGCAGCTCACTCATTTGGCTGCTCTCATCCATAGGCTGCAGAGCAACAAAAAAAACACCACAAGGAGAAATATGTGGACGGATAAAAAACTGAACTCTTGTTTGTACAATTTTGATAAATGTATCTCTAATTGAACCACATTTTTTAAACGTCAATACACTTGTGCTGTCAAGTCTCAGCCAGGCTGTAGCATAATGTTTTTTTTGGGGGTTTTTTAAACGATCTCATCCTTCATTCAGACACGAGAACGTAGAAGTACAACATCTCCACTAATCTAGATTAGTTTAACAATCAGAAGCTGCAGACTTGTTGCTGTTTATGGCTGGATATGGAAAAAATGTAGACAGACCAAAAATGACAGATTGTTTTGGATTTCTTTAACAGGAGAAGTTTCTGCAGGAGTGAATTCTATTTAAGTGCTGATGTTAATATGTTGTTAACTTACACATAGTGACTCTCTGCCTCTAAAACTAAAGGAACATGACAAATGTACTGTTTAATTAGACTAGTACAATTAGATTGGTATATTGCAAGTTATACACTTTAGATTTTTCTGTAGATTTTCTGTTGCATTATTTACCACAGGTTCAATAAGCTTCGGTTGTATTGTCACCCAGGGAGCAGTCTGTGGCTGACAGGATAATTACTTTCTTTTTCATCTGATGTTCAAAATATTTGTTTTGTCTCTGTCGGAGGACATTTAGTGACTGAGGTAAAGTACAGGTTTGGTCTCACAGCAGCAGAGCAATAATTATCAACACAACAACATTCACTGGGTGGTTAAATATCATCAAATGATGAAGAGCAATTAAAGCCTGAGATTCATCTGTGAAAAGATTCCAATGTGACTTTGCAATAATAAACTTTTGGCCTCTCAAGGACAGCAGGAACAAGTTGTGAACACACGTCATCAAACTAAATTACCATCCGCCAATGGAGTCATGTTCCTGGACACCGGATGAAGCTAAGTACAATGTTTACACTCCACCACCAATGTCTGAGGTAAACGTCTGTCTCATCATCTTCATAACATCTCCTTAATGGTCCAACAGCTTGGTTGTTGTAGATTTAGTTCATATCTGTCTGTAGGAGCATCGCTACCAGTCACAATATCACAGTTTCACATTGAACCATCAAAACAGGATTTGGAACAACAAAATGGAAATTAGATGGACTGAGAATCTTCTGATCTTTAAACGTGCTGTGCAGCTTTGAGCCAAAGCGTAGAAAATACAACAATCTTTACAAGACAAAAAATGGCTGTTCATTATCTCCAGGGATTTTAAAACAGTAGTTAAAACATTTCCATGAATAGTTGAAGTTTACAATTAATTCCACGCCTTGAGCAGCTCATTTACTTCATACATCATCACAGAATGTTTTGTTCATTCAGAGATTACTGCAACGGATAAAACACTGAGCTTAGACGCTTCTCCCGCTAGATAGATCAAGAGCCTTAGGATGCCCCTGCCCTGGTGTCTCATGTGACTATAAACTAGCTTAAAGCCTTCTGAGGGCATTATTCACGACCTGTTCACATTAAAAGAGCTCAAGAAAAAGAGGACAATCCAACAGAAGACAAACCAACGCTGGAACTTCATTAGTCATCGACTCAGACAGTCATTCTTACAAGCTGTGTGGCTCTATCTGCGGTGATAAACTGAAACATCTATATTGACTAAAACGCCAAATTGTCACCCTTTCTCTTTTTCTTTTCCCAGCCCAACTTTCACAATTGAAGTCACATTCAAACTTTATCAGACGTTGGACCCAGAGTGTCTCTATGCGATTCACTTACTCCACATATCAGGGACAGTTTGTCATGTTTATAGGGTTGGCCCTGGTTTGCTTTGGACCAGCCAAATAAAACACCCAAAATGAAAAGAGAACATAAAGCACTAGGGCCCACCTCTCCATCAGGTCCAATCGCACTGGTGCCTTCTCCGTCTCCATCCACCCTCTACACATGGAACACAGAAACACACACAAACCCATTAAGCAGTTCATCCTAGTTATATACACATGTGAAGCACTGTGATGTTGAAAGGCATGGTATGTTCAAAGTAGAGTTAAAGCACCAGCAACTCTTAGTATTCGTGGCTCCATGATTCCGGTAATTTCCTACAATTTCCTCTAAAAAGGAGAGCGACAAAATAAAAGCTCAACAGGGTTATAAGGGGTCATGAGGGCTGCTTTGTATTTTCCTTCATACAGCAGCTAAAAATACTCTTCTTTTTACGAGAAGCTTTTATCAGAACCTTCATTACACATGCTCAACTGAGGTGACACAATAGGATTCTTTTCAACTCGCTGACGTCAGTGAAATGAATATCTGCAGAAACTCTACAAGGTGCTGGTTCAATGATTAGCTCTGCGCCTCGGACAGGAGGCGTGAAATCAGGCGAGGAGTTGCGCCCACTGTGTCACTAAATTTGAGACCCTTTCAGAGCTTCGCATCACGAGGAGGAGGCCGTGTGAGGTTTGACAGCAACCGCATTGTCATTCTGGAAGAGGCTTGAATTGAACGAAAATAATGAAGCGTGAGATTATAATGGTTGTGAGTAATGACTCGTGTCACCATGGTTAGTTCTTCAACTCAGGGCTGGATTGAGTTTGTGAAAGGATATACACCTCAGATCAGAACGGCTTTGCCTGTTTTTGGAACTAAACATTTTTGACCGCTTTAGATAAAATGTCAGTCATATAAGGAAATCATGTTTGAAGCTGAATGTCAAACACAGGATGAAAAGGCCAGACAGCATTGAGAGGAGGACTTTAAAAAGTGCGTATCTGGCATTGATGGTGTGTTTTTTTCACTCAACTGGAAAGTTAAGACAAAAACAGCAACATCAAGTTTTAACCTTGGAGACAAACTTTGCTCTCAGGAACTAATAAGACAAATCTGACTCCATTAACATTACGCTTATTCCGTGAATCATAACCATCATTCGATGCCATACCTTCTTTTTCTTCTTCTTCTTCTTCTTATCCTTGGCAGCCTGGGCAGCTTTGTGTTCGTACACCAGGGTTGTGAGGTTCGCCACATATTCGTCTGTCTGCTGCAGCAAGTAGGCCAGACGCTTGTCTTTCTTTTGGTCAATCAGTTTCCGGTAGCCTTCCTCATCCTCTGCCTGAGTGGGGGGAGGGTGACAGAAGTGTAATGGTTGAAACGACTTTCGGATAAAAATGGACAGAATATCATCAGCTTGTTTAAATGAAGTCAGAGGGTCTTCACTTGTGCTGACACATCGATAGAAAATAGCAGACCAGTGAAAATACTTAAAACCATCCCTCGCCTGAACCAAACAGAGTATATCCTGAGTATGAGAAGATGTGTGACAAACAGTCGTCTGTTTTGAACGGTCAATGTCTGACAAGGTCATGAACCCTGACTGTGAAAGAACCAAAAGTCCTGAACCCTCACTTTAAAACATACTTAGTGTATTTGGGACTTTGTAGTTCTCAGACCTTCACTAGCTACATTGACAGGTATTCATTTACATTTTATTATAAAATGTAGCTAAGAGGATGATTCCAAAGACTGCTCTCTGTTTTTAATTAAAAGTGTCTTGTATCTGTCAGTGTCCTGTCTGTACTAGAAGAAAAGCAGGATTGAACTTCACGTCCCTTTTTAAGTACATAAAGTGTACTGTTTAGTGTCACTGATTTGGTTTAACTTTAAAGGTGGAATGACAGTGAAAGACAAAAACATGGAAAAATAAAGATTGCTTTGACATTTTCCTCTCATTCATTTTATATTCAGTGTTTTCATCTATGCTGTGTGTGTTTCATCTGTGCAGACAGTTCACTGCCATTAGTATATCTATATATGGTCAGTTAAACGTGTTACAAACACAATGTTGTTTTGACCTCCTGCAGCTGCAAATTGAAACAAACCCTAGAGGTCAAACCTAAAATAACTTAGAAGATAAAACATCTCAAGTGTTCTGCTCTTATGACTGTAAAACATTATTTTGCAAAGGTGCGATATAGAATATATGTGGACTTTTAGGTCCTCACCATCAGTCTCCTCATCCTCTCCTTCTCGATCCTCTCAGTCTCCTTCTTCTGTTCGCGCTCGGTGTTGGTGTGCCAGTTGGCGATAGCTCTGGTGAGTTTCTGCATTTTCCCCGACACTGAGCGATGGTACTCTTTGAAGTCTTTAGCATGCTGAAGGATGCTGTTGAGATATTCCTGAAAAACAACACATAAAAAAACTAGTTGAGGTATAATTATTATTTTGACAGCATAGCAAACAAGTTAGAACGACGGAGCGCGCTGTGCTGTCACACTCCAATTGAAATGGATTCGTTTCAGCATGGATGGAGCGTTTGATGCTGTCGCTCTGAAACCTTCAGCTTTCTGACATTGTTTAATTTTCTTCTGAGTGTGGATGCCCACTGTCAAAAAAAAGAATACTGATGTCCTTTTTTATGTTTTCCCTGTCTCTTCAGCTTCAACTGTCAGTTGAAAATAAACATCAGCTCAAAGTCAAAATGATTGATGTTTGTGTTTGTATCATAAAGCACCTGTTTCAAGGGCATTCAAGGAAACCTGGTGCAGCAGCTAGAATATCACATGGTGGAAAACAGTGCTGATGCTGTATTGGCTCAATACAAAGACTAAGGTGTGTGCAGTCTAAGGCCCCGTGTCCACCTAGCGTTTTTTGTCAGGGCAGAAAAGCGCTCGATAGCATTTGCATGAAGCTTTTGTGCGCTGATAAGAAGTGCTGCACGTCCGTCCTGTCTCTATGACAACAGTCTGTTGACAACGGCCGCTGTATGACCGACACTGCTCCGTTACTTTTTACTGCATGTTCTTTTATTCACGATCGTTTGTTTCCCGATCAGACACGGAGCAAAGAGGATTGCCGTAGGAAAAGAGCACCGCTGACGTCAACAGCGCCTTTCTGAAAAGTTGAAAGATTTTCATCTTGAGCGTTCGGAGCGACCGCACGAAAAAGGCGGAGCGCTCAGAAAAAAGAAGCTGGGCGCTGCGCTTTTTCTCCAGGCGACCGCTTCCTGATGCAAACACTCTCTCTTCATTGTAAACCATTGAAAAAAAGACGCTGGCGCTCAGAAAAAAAAAAATGCTAGTTGGATACAGGGCCTATGTGTTTGAGAGTGAAGCCAATGCTGAGATGCTTTAAAATTGCCAGCAGTCGGTTTTGGTTCCAAAAGAAAATCCAATCTAATGATCATCAGTTCTACTTTAGACATTGAAATACGGGCGTTAGACTGGATTTGTATCATACAAACTCCAATGTGCTTCACCTGATGTTTCTGTCTACGCTTCTTCTCCTGCTCAAGCTTCTGTTGTTTCTCGAGCTTCTCGGTCATACGAGCCTCCCTCAGCGTCTGCCGCTTGCTGCGTCTGTAAGCCTTGGAGTTGAGGGCCGTCTCCAGAGTTGTGTCTCTCCTCATGCATGCCACCACGTCCTGTCTCAGCTGAAGATAGAACAGGTGACATCCCATTTCCAGGTGTTTGAAAACTGCAGAAACTTTACTCAAAGCTAATCTATACATTTACAGTACGTAAACAGTTGATCAATTAAAACTGTTCTTTAGAACAAATGGCTTGTACGTTTTTTTTCCTCTTTAAAGTGTGGCAGTGAGGGGTTGCTGTTGAACTTCAGAAGAAAATATTACAAATCTACAGGTGCTGCGAAGGCAGAAAACAAACCTTTAATCCAACAGAATTACATATTTTAAGTTACAAAATATGCAAAGTTATTTAGTTTGATGTCCATGCCATTGAAACAAAAGAGAATAACTACCACATCAATTAAATCGTCTCAATATCATCCCATTTCAAATGAGTATCTTTGCATTATCTAAACGTCTCATTTGAACTCTTTTAGTCGTTTTCTATCCTGAGGAATCCAAAATTCTTCAAAAAGAGAAATCTTATTCTGTGCTGTCACATTAAACACAACACTGTTGTCTACCTGCCGCTGAAAGTTGAGCAGACGCAGTGCCTTGAGCTCCACTGTGGCTTTATTCCTCAGGTCGGGAGGCAGAGATCCTGGCAAACTCTCCAGCTCCTGAATTCGATGTGCTATCCGAGCCTGTAATCTGAGGTACATTATAAAGAAGGGTGAGGCCAACAACTATGGGAAAACATATAATAAATGCACATTTTGATTTTAAGCTTATTTTGTGGACAAAACAATCTACACCTCATCAGTCTGGGTGGAAAAACTTCCTTATCCCTCACAGCAGAGAGACAGGCAGGAAACAAGGGGGGAGGATCTTAATTATTCATTTTGTATTATTTTCTAAAAAACAAAAGTATCAGTTTTCATAGTTTCTTCAGCCGAAGGACAATTTGGACAATTATCCTTCAAAAATAATACAAAAAAAATATATAATCACAATTTCATAGACCCCAAGCTGTCATCTTAAAGTTCATCGTTTCAGGATGAAACCTTTTTCAAATTGCTACGCTATTATAGGGGAAAAACTTCTGAAACGTATGACAGACAAACAGCGCACGAGGACTCTTATCACGCTTAGTATCAATCTTCCTTTTTCTTTAAGACTTTCTAAACAACAGCTAAAAGTTCTTGTTGATGTGCAGTAGGACTCAAAGTACAAACACAGTTTTTTGGAGGGATGGCCATTAGAGCAGTGCTGCACGATTAATCCAATTCCAAATCTTAATCGCGATGTGAGAATGTGCCATTACATAACTGCACAAAAGACTGCAATTTAAATGTGTAAGTAAATGGTACGATCAGGGTCCAAAAATACTCAAATTAAGGGCCAAATGCAGGTAGATGTTCCATTTGGCGAGTACATTTCAGAGGGCTTTCCACCACATAGCGGGTATATGTTTGTACAAATATGCTGAGTTATAAGTGTGTTTGCGTAGCTGCAGATTCTCTCCACTGCTCCGCTGCTGTCTGCATGTCGGAGCAATGCGCAGAAACACTAACACACACCAACATACATTCACGCACGCGCACACACACACACACACACACACACACGCACACACACTCGAACCCCAGCCACCACGCGCACCTATTTACTTTTAATGCAATGGAACACAGTCAATGATCCGTACAGACCAAGTCTTTATAGACAGGTATGCATGTGATCCGGTCAAACGGTCAGTTCCACTTCTCTTCATTCACTCTCACCGTGTCATTATTTATCAACAATCAGTAACTCAACGATGGTATTGCATCCAACAGCCTGCTGTAGTCTGTAGACGTATCCACACTGACTCTGTTAAACACTGATGCTTTATATCCAAACAGAGAAGATGAAGTGATAGTGCATGCTAAATGTATGCTCCCCTTTTCACTCATAACACACACTGCAGGAGCAGCCAGTGATACACACAACCCGCTAATGTGATACACACAACCCGCTAATTGAACGCTCTGCATATGTTATGTGTTCATCTATTTGAAAGCTAAATTGAGAAAATAATTTGATTTTGAAGAATAAAGCTGATTTATTATTCACAGATGGATTTTTGTTTGGAGTTTGTCATGTTGTAATGCAGAGGCCTTTCCAGAGGGTAGAAGGGGGCAATACTACCTTTTCAAAAAAATAAAGGTGAGCAAAGAGTTTTTTATCATTTCTCCATTTCCTGATCAGATGAAATGATTTGTGGTCTTATTCAATGGAACAGAAGACCTTACTAACTCAATGAAAAATACAGAAACAAATGTATGTAAAAGAAAACACGAGTTATTGTTTGGTCTGGTAAAAACATTGCTTGGCCGTTGAGTTTTTTTAAGCTACCCGCTCATAATACCATTTATTATATTGCAAGTCCCAATATTGTCCACTAAAATGGCAATCGCAAAATTTCACCAAATGGTGCAGCACTACATCAGAGGCAAATCAACTTTCCAGAGCATCATGAAGAGTACAGGTTTTGTAGTATTCTCATGTAGCTTGCCTCATCTATACTAACCCGAAGGAGACTTTACAACAACCTCTGACTTCATGTGTTTGGATGAAACAGCTGTCAGGGGTCCTCAGATTATTATTACTAAAATATTGCACAGTAGTTTCACCCAGGGTGCCGTATGTTCAGAAGTCATAATTGGACTGACAGGATGAAAAGAGGTCAGCTCTGTTTCTGAGCCTTTCCTGACCACGGCAGCGTGTGAAGGCTGCTCAGAGAGCACGAGGAAGAGAGAGACCATCAAAACAAGAGCCTTGACGTTTTGTGCAGACAAAAACAAGCCTGAGGGCCAAAGCTAGTTCACAGCCTGTGGGACTTCATCACATCTCCATCAGCTATCTCTGTTTTTTTTTTTGGTTTTTTTTTCTAAATGAACCAGTGGGCTCATAACAGCAGGTTGTGATTGTGTATGCACTTTTACCAACGACCATCATGGATCAGAAACAAAATGTTCTTTGCATTATTAAGGCACTCTTTCATGTCTTGACATGATTTTTTTGTATTAAATTCACAACATCAATCTGACTGGATGGGAGCACATTATGATGTTCGTCTGTCTGTGAGAGACACACAAGTCTCCTGCGCTTGTTTTTCATTACACCCTTAAAACTAGTCATCAAGTCAAACACAACATCAGACTCCAACAAACAGCATGAAGCAGCATGAAATCTAAAAAAAAAACTACAACTGCTCCAATGTTGCATGCCTCCATCCCATCAACCAGTCAAGTTGTAGTTTACATCCATCAGGACTCAAGCAGGGAACAGGGAATATACTTATAAATTGAATATTTTAAAGACTGCATTGCCCCAAAAATCAAAATAGGCCGGGGGAGGAGGCTCCATTCTCATCAGAAAGTATTCCTGTCTGAGTATGAACATCTTCACGTGCAGCGTTAGAGGCTGCTGTAAGGCTAATGATCTTAACTTAAATTACATGTAAAACTGTTAAACACAATAAATAAAAAGCCACCGTACTTGTTCCACAGATACAAAAAACTGATGGAGTAAATAAGTAGAGTTACATGTTTGTAGGATCCAGATAATGCTTCAGTACTAATTTGAATTCTAATTAATAATTATGATCTAGTGTTGTGTCTTCTCTTGTGTCTAATGAATCTATTTGAAGTGTTCATCACATTTCCACTAACACGTATACTAACATGTGGACTTGAATGGTTCTTGTGTCTCTGCACTATTTTTAGTCCTGCAGACTTCCCACAGCTGCAGCATCATCAGCAGGACATTTTATACAGTCGCCCCAAACAACACAACAACGGTTTAAAAGGTGTCACTCGAGATTCCATTATCATAACATGGGAGCCTCGTGTAGGGAAGCTTGTTATTAATGACGTAGCAAAACTAAAAGAGTGCAGAATAACTTTGACAGCAACCAGCTGCACAGAACGGTTATAACAGTAGCATAAGAAGGTCCATATTTAACATGAGACTTCTTCTCTCTCTCTCTTAATGTGTCAATTATCTCTCTCTCTCTCTCCCTCTCTCCCTCTCTCTCTCTTTCTCTCTCTCCCTCTCTCCCTCTCTCTCCCTCTCTCTCTGATCACCTACAGAACAATTGATGTACGCGTTAAAATAGGTTATAGAGATAAATACCTGTACTCCCTCTCTTGAAGGATCCCCACAGGGTCCAAGCCCTGGGGTTTCTGAATTGGTGTGATGCGGTTCTGTTTCTGCTGCATCTGGAGCATGGGGGACACCTGCTGCCCAGGAGGCTGGGGGTTCACTGAGCTGCCTGGCATGGGTCCAGCTGGCACAGCGGAGACCGAAGGGGGAGCAGGGGATGGACGTCCGCTGGCAACAGGGGTGATGTGCTTCTGAATGTTGGCTTGATTTTCACCACTCTGACCTAGAAGGAAAAGGCTCTGTCAGTTAATGTGTCAATTCACAGAGTTGTATTGATATTGATGTTGTATGCATTCATTGTAGCATTTCCTCCCCACAACAGAGGAAGCACTTTTCAAATCTGAAACCAAAAACATGGTGTGGTGGTAATACATGTTTTTATTTCATAGCTATTATCAAAAATGCTTTATTTGTTTTGTACATAACAACATTACAAAGTGCTTTGATTATTTTATGAGTGTAAGACAAAAAACTCTAGCAGCTCTGCAATCAATATTTCAGTTTGAAGGTTTAGCTGAACATGAAATGTTGACCCCAGTATTTTTCTCATTTTCACACATAGAAACATCTTTCCACCAGGGACTCTAATCATAGCATCAAAAGTTTGTTAGAAAAAAGAAATTATTTCAAAATCCAAAAAGTGAAATTTAAGCCCACAAGAAAAACAGGAAGTGAAAATAACTGTTTACCTGACAAAAAAATTGGGACTTTGATATTGAAGACTCTTCCTATTGGGAATGGATTTCTCAATAACATTAATTAAAGGTCATTTTTTCTGGTGTTTTCATAAAATTGCAGCGTGTGTTGTTGCTGTTAATTTTGGCGATTAATTTAATCTTTGAAAATAATGTGGGCACCTTCAAAGCCTGAGCTGTTCCACCATGTTTTATCTCAACCTCAGATTGCAGCATCTTTCTACACTACCTCGTGCAGCTTCAGGGAATTGACTTTGGTCTCCTATCAAAGAGAATCTGATGTAAGACTACACATCAAACAGCTGGGTGTGTCCCGGTTACTCTTAAACCCGATGTGTTGAATGAAA
Source organism: Tautogolabrus adspersus (assembly GCA_020745685.1). Lineage (NCBI taxonomy): Eukaryota > Metazoa > Chordata > Actinopteri > Labriformes > Labridae > Tautogolabrus > Tautogolabrus adspersus. The sequence goes on from CM036534.1 coordinate 21,807,556, forward strand.
AGGTGTGTTGTAAGTTAAAAATAATGAAGCCCGCTGTGGACTTCAGTCCACACATGCTGTTAAAGGCTAAGCTTTTAGGGTTCAGTTGCATCCAACGATAAGGTTGTTAAGTGCAACCAGCTGACAACGACTCCCCTTACCCCCCCTTCTTTCAAGCGTGTAGAAGACCTTAGTGTTTAAAAAAAGAGCGTTGGAGGAAAATCGATTTATTTAGAGTTTTTACTGGTTTTAAACGCACAGTATGTAAAATACGCCACTAGGGAACTCTCAATCAAAACAATAACAAAAGATGACGTCGAGGCTCGCGGGGTATCATGGGAGTGAGTCTCAATCTCCATCCTAGTCTCAGCAGGCACTGCCTGAGAGTAGGAGTGTGTGATGAGTTTGTCAACCTGTGAGAGCTCCTTGGACGGATATAAGTGTGGTGAAGGAGGCCTCTGGCTGTGCAGGTGAAGACCGGGAGTGTGTGATGAGTTTGTAGTTTGTACTGTTGATTTCTGTAAGCGTAGCGGAGTGAGGAGGATGTTGTCAACGCAAATAAAATGACACTGCCTGGAGCTTTCGCGGAAAATCGGACCCGGGGCAAATTGTATACAGGCAACACAGATAGACAGTGAACATCTACTTTTTCACATCAGTTAAATGTTCGCTTATTAGTGGGCGATAAAAAACGATTTATACATGTAAAAAGTTACATATATATGTAACTTGTAGCTATATATAAATCATTAGGCCGTTAGGCAGTTCGCCTGACGGCCATGCGGTATCGCTACAAACACAGTATTTTTTAAATGTACATATAGCCCCTTTAATGTAAACATTAGCATGCAATTCTACATACTGTACCTTTAAATGCCGATACATTTGTCTCAAGAAGAGGAGACATCTGCAGATAAACCCAAAAAAAGCTGAGCTAATGTAAGCAGCACCTTAGCTAGAAACCTTTACTGACCTCCTGTGTCAGATTTTTAAAACCAAGCTACTTTTTTCAGCATTTTTCATCAGTTTTCTTTCCGTTACTTAGTATCTTTTTTAATCCTTACTGACACCTACAGGCTTAGAGTGATTCTATATGTTTGGAAATGTTTCTGTTTGGATTTATTCTCTTTGTGTTCTAAAAAGCTTTCACCTTTTTGTAACCTATTTGTGGTTTAAAAAAACACTGTTTTCACTGTATAGTGCTTCTTATTGTGCTATGTAAATTAATAATTACACTTTTTTTTAAAAGACATTCGTGTTAAAACTGAGTGACAACAGTGTGAATAACTCTAAAACATGTAAATAAACTAGATCCTCCAATCTTGTTTCTTCGATTGTTAAACAGAAGACAGGCGTGCAGAGCAGATCACATCATTACATTCCTAATTCATTTCTTAGTTTTGCTTAATAGAATAGTTCTTTATTTCTTTTGGATGTTATTTTTAAACATATTTTCATTTTTAGTTTTCTCTGTGATTGTTAATGGTTGTTTTAGTGATTTTTAAATGTTCTATTTTAATGTCTCTTTTTCTCTTCGTCTGGAAGCTTTGATGTCTTGTGTGAATTGCCTTGTTCCTGAGATGTGCTATATAAATAAACTTGCCTTGCTTTGCCTTTAAGCTTTCATCCTAATAAGGATATTAAAAAAAAAAAGAATGATGTTACTGAAAATATTGCAATCACATTTTTATAGGAAAAATCTTATTTTCAGTTGATTTTACACATTTCAAAACATATCTATGAAAACTATACTCAATTTCTCCTAATAAGTAGGCCAGTGGTTCTGCAGATCTTACTCACTGGACTCAAAAGGTGTAGCATATTAACCTTTACAGTGCTTACTTACCATCAGACCAAGGCTTGGGTCCTGTGCTCTGATTATGTCCTTGCATGGCTGGGGTAGGGCAGAGACTTGTCTGGGAACCACCCATAGGTGCCATTGGCATACCTTTCAACACAGCAACGGGTCATATTGTAAAAATGTATCTGCTGCAATTTTCTCTGAGCCTTTTTGTGGGGAAAAAAACTGATAGTGGATCTCTGAGGAGATAGTAGATTATTTTTGCAAAAAAAAAAAAGGTGATTAAATTCCCCTCCTTGTTTGTTTGTTGTAGCTTACACATGTCCTGTGACATGTCAAGAAAACTGCTCCATTTCAATGTATTTAACAACGTTTGCCTGTTTTTGTGCTAACTATAAGCGGATGAAATTTAGGATGTGGACAGTCTGTATATTGATCAATGTGAGAATAGCCTTTAGCTGTAGCCCTTAGATATTTTAAATTCATGTTCCTCATACTGAATGATTAGCACATTATGAATGATTAGCCTCCCCTAGAAACCCAAATGCTTTTCATAAAATCATGTTTTAATAAAAGCAATATAAATATCATGTAAGAGAAATCTGATTATCCGGAGAAATCACCTCGAGCCAATGTGAGGGGGGAGTGACGTTTATACCCTGTTACTGCTGCACAGTGAATAGAGTGTGTGCACACGACCACTACGATCTCCGTGCATGTAATTAAACTGCTGCGTTATGTTCTCTGTTCGCCAGTATGTTGTTCTCCGCTCTTTTGTTGATAGCGTGATTCTGTTGAACTACACGTAGCACTGATATAAAGGCAAATATTCTCATTATAGCGTCGTATAGCGAACATAGTTGCTACGTCCGCTACTTCTGCGTCGTTTTTTTTTACGTCACGTCTTACCACGTGAACAGCCAGGTCAGGAGAATATTTTCCTCCTTTTCAGGATTGCATATGTCAAACCGGTTTAAAATAACAAAGTCTACTATTTTTAAGTCATTGTTTTTTTACATTTACAGGCTGCTATATTTCTAAATATAAGTAGATTTCTGGAAGGATTTTACCATGAAAACATATTGGAGATAGGAAAACATATTTTACCGCCTTTCTCATCTTGTTAATGCAAGCTACATCAACTGCCAGGTGACATTACAGATGTGGACGCTCTCAGGTCAAATTCTTGGCAGCACTGAGATATGAAGCATCTGTGTTTTCAGGTGGCCTGGCTCACATGCCAGAGGGGACATAGAGCTTATATTAAAGTGTCAAGTGAGTTAAGATCAGTTGGATCTAATTGTGTAGTCACCTACAAATACAACCCTATTCTTGTTTTATATCTATAAAGTTGTATTTTTAGCTTAAAGAACCCATCCCTGTTATAAGACCACAACAATCTAAGATGCACTCAATTATAGCAAAACAACCAACAACAAACTAACCCGTTTATGTTAATGTACTGCGTCAGCTTACCTGGAGGCCTGTTGAAAGGACTGGCACCAGGGGCCTGTTGTTGCTGCTGCTGCTGCTGCTGTTGTTGTTGCTGATGTTGCTGCTGCATTGTGGGTAGACTCCTCTTGCCCTGAACAGCCAGTTGGAGGTTTTCAGGCAGAGGTTGACCACGCCCAAGGATCTTGTAGGCCAGGATCTGAGCTCTGAGCTGCTGAAGCTGGACTGGACTAAAGGCAGAAGGGCCTCGCCCCTGCTGGCTCATGTTGGACATGGCACCCTGCGGATCCATGGACATCATAGGACCTGACTGGGTGGGAGGCATGTGTGGCGGTGTGGGTCCCCCACCACCACCACCACCTCCACCTCCTGACATGGGACTTGAAGCATGCTCATGGACACTCATGGGAGAAGGATGGGGTGACATGTATCCTACAGAGGACAGGAAGGTGTTTCAATACATCCACATAATTCACATTAAATCAATGTTTCTCAACCTGGGAATCCAAGCTCAAATAAGAGGTTATAAATCAAATCTAAGGGGTCTAGATCATTATTAAGACATAAAGAATGAACAAAAATATGTACATAATAATAATAACTGGTGTGTCTGGTTAAAGTTTTTTTTTTTTTTATGTTTTGTTGATTTTTTCTCTTCTTGAAATAAAAGCATCAAATTAAAACACATCTGAGAAATTCCTCATTTTGGATCAATGTCATTTTTAATTTGTAGTTGTAAGCCTACCTTTGAAGAGTTTAAGTTTAAGTATATTTTAAAGAAGGGAGCTACTGCCTTTAAGAACTGATTGGGTTTCTTATTTTCTTTCAGTTTAGGAACAAAGTGGGAATGTACCTTGGCTGTGCTGGTCCAAAGGACTCTGTGGAGGCCCCATACCGCTATGCAGAGATCTCATCCCCACACCTTTCATATGACCAAAGTGTATCGCGTCTGCCATGGTCTTGTCGTTCATCCCCTCCATGGTCTGAAAAAAAGCACAAAAACATTTAATTTAAGTATAAGAATTATGCAAAGCATGCCTGAAATCACAAAAGAAGAAAAGAAATCGAACCCTACTCAGAGAAAAAAACACACAATTCCATCATTCAACTCACACATTTCTGGACTGTAAGAACTTGGAATTGTCAGTTGTAATATTCTCTCTTTTCTTCAGACATGAATGCATTTAAAAGACAAATGATTTAAGGTATGGCACAAACATACATCTTTTCATTATAAACACAACACAAAACATTAATTGAAAATTTACTATTGTTGCCTTCTGGAGCACAAATCATGTCACAGAGACACTTAATGTAAAACCTTAAATAATTTTGGATTTCTGATCTCTAACTAATTGTTGTGTATCACATAATGTATTGCATGTACTGCAATGAGCCAATAAGTTGATGTATTGTTCTGGCAGGTTGTATTAGTCATGCTCTTTTCAAAAAATAAACCGTAATGACTAAATCTGTTTTAGAGTTATAAAACAACTCAATAGTGCCCTTGTGCAGATTTGACATAAAAACATGATTTAGTAACAGTAAGCACATGGTACCTTGTGCATAGGATACATTGCATCCTGAGAGTATTCATTTTGTCCCTGGCCCTGCATGCCATGAGGTGCGTTGGGTGTTCCTGGTCCAGGACTTGGTCCCATCATACTATGGACAGAGCCTGGTGAGGGGTCCGGTCCAGGACTAGGGCCCAAGATAGGCCCTGGGGACAGACCAGCCCCCGGAGAGGGCCCAGGATGGGACATACCACCGGAAGTGTCTGAGGGGGTGGACATCTACTGAACTGCTGGAAGGACTACAGACAGCTTCAGAAAAAAATGAGAGGATTTTAATGGTAATTATTATTATCTTTCTAAAAAGGCAGATAGAATATTGTTTTATTGGACATGATTATGAAGTATAGATACACATATTCCTATACTAATGCAGTGTAGATTATGAAAATAATGAAAGAAACATAATTTATATAAACATAATTTCTCAGGTGGAATTTTATAGAAATTAAGAGGGCCTGTAAAACAGTTACAAGTGTACAAATCTGAGTATATGTTAATCTCACACTACTTAGTTCACGGGGAGTCCTGGTCGCCTAGTATTAGCAACAGATGTTAACACATAAGGCTGAACCTTTCATTTTAGTTAACTGCCTTAGTTAAACACAGGTTTGGGACTAATACCCAAATGTGGATAATCAGCTGATACTAAAATATTGCCTGCACATTGACTACTTGTTTTACCACACAACAACGACTCGTCTCTGTTATTCTCCAGTAGGACTGTCAAAACACAGCATCTATTCTCTACAAATCTCTCAACAAATCAATAAACGATCGTATAGTTAGTAAAACAAAAACGGATATAACATTGGGTCAACGCTAGCGTCGTATCGGTCTATTATTATTATTCCTGTACATTTACAGTAACGTTAGCTTGGTTACTTTCACTCTGTAGAACTAACTCTGATTGGATCATGGCTTCCCCCAAAACTGGTGGCCATCACGGATGTGCAGACACAAATCAAACTTTTGGTAAAAGTCAAGCATCTGACATGACCTTGAGGACATTACAAAAGGCATATAGAGACTTAAGTGTCCAATTGAGATGCGAGGACCACAACAGAACGACAACTGGGACGTTTTGAAGACTGCCTGCATCGCTCGATCGTAAAGGAAGTCCGCTAACAGTTAGCTTACGTTGGTTAGCATAGCAATTAGCCTGCTAGCTGGTCCGGGAGGCGCTGGCTTTGGTTAGAAAATCTCCTGCTAGCGACCTGTTTCCGCGTCAGAAAGTTTGGACAGTTAGCTATACACTGGGTGGAAACATATCCATATTAATCAAAAATGAAGTGCTGTTGGTCATTTTACCTTTCGGCTAAACTGTAACTGCACTCAATCAGGTTAAATATATTATGATTCTTCAAAATATGACTGCTGTCGAGAAGTTCACTCCCCCTTGGTGTTGACATGTTAAACATTCTGTTGAGTCGCCATTACTGATTTGTCAATGTTGCCGGAAATCCCACCCCTACCTTCACAGTGATTGGCTATGTTAGTCGCCAATCATCTTGTGTTGCTTCTTGGGCGTGTTCGCTGCTTTGTAAGCATTACTGTAACTTTGGAGTTCAGTGGCCGTAACTGCAATCAAGACGACACTGTTTTGATCGTTTAATAGTAAAATAGAGATCTTGTTTGGGGCCTCCACCATGTTATAATATTCTTGTAATGTATGTTTACTACTTTAGTTTAGCACCATTGCAAACAGAAATTTTTATTTTTATTTTCCAGTACTGCTAAACAATTTTTCTTATTTTAACAACAAATAGCCTAAGTCTGTTTTGTTGCTTTAACTGATTATTTTAAAATAAGGCTTAGTTAGTTAAAGTTGGTCATAAACACAGAAGAAATGCCATTTAAATGTTATAGGAGTAAATACTTTAGTAGAGTATCAGAATCAGAATCAGAAATACTTTATTAATCCCAGGGGGAAATTCGGGTGTTACCGTTGCTCTTCATGCAATACAGTAGTAGGAAATAAAATAGAATAGAGATAATAAAATAAGCAAAAAATAGCAATAAGTACCAAGTAGGACTCCTATAATAACATACAAGATAAACAATATTTACATTATGTAATAATAGTATAGAGTATATAGCCTACTGGATTTTTTTCTACTCCACAAGCCTGATTTAAGAAAGCTATACTGTCCTTCTAGCATCCCAACAGTTACTTTGCAACACTAGTTACCTATTACTTATCTGATTCCAATTTAACCCCCACAAAAAATTAAGCAATCTCGCTAAATATGTGTTTTTTACATATATATATATAGATTTAATCCATCCATAAAGAAACAATAATAGTTTTGAGCTTTCAGGTTCATTATAAGCTTTTGATAGAATGAGTAAGCCTAAACGCTGCTGACAATACTTTCAAAGCAAACAATCAATTATGAATGTAGTGCTCTTACCTGTATTTTAACATTGTAGTATTGTATTTTCTATTATATAGAAGAACTGAGTATTTCTTCTTTTCTGATTTTAAAGCCACATGTGAAAAAAAGAAACTTAGCATGTGCAGCACAAATAATGTGCACCAATTCTAAATCCCCATTCATTTTTTAAGTTTAAAAGTTTTTTAGACAGTTTGCCTGTTAGGAAAAAATATTATACTCCTACATAAAAAAAAATGTAAGAAAAGCTCAAAACTGAAAGACCAGATGAACTATAACTAAACCGTACTACATTGCATGGACTCATCAGAGAGGTACTTGTCACATCTTGAGCCTTGAAGCACACACGTTTTTTACATGTATGCATACATAAATGATACATAGTACATTTTGAAAGAATTATTTAGAGAAAAAATGCCATTGGCGTATGTTACATTAACACTGAAGATACATGGAAGTGATGAAAAACATATGATCTGACTTTTTTACCAAATATCAGCATCATTTGAGTTTCATTCAGGTGTTAAAACCAAAGTAAATACAAAGGCAATAGCTTGGAAAATATTTTCTTATACTGTAAAGCTAATTATGGAACTGTTAAGAGGGAAAAGGCCAATACCTTCTAAAATAGCTATGTGCTCTTCTCCCAGTGAACACTAGATGACAGCAGTGACCATCTGATACCTCAGTAAACAGGCCTCTACAGCTCTGAGCACAAACACCTGGCAGGCTGGTAATGAATTACCACAGACATCTAAGCTCTAAATAAACATGCCAAGTGAAGAGTGATTGAGTGTTAGCCCTCATTTACAAACACTAACTTTGTGAGTCTGATGATAGCATACTTTCAAAGGCAAACCATGCAAATATCACACAGGTTTAGTCAGGCTCCATTTGCATCCTTCTGATATCAGAAACCTTGTTTTGTTTCCATAATGAAAAGATCTAGCTTTTTTCCTTCTAGATCATTTGTTTTTTGTTTTTAAGCTGACAGAGTTTTAAAAATATATGCCCTGCTTTTTCCAACAGTGTACAGTTCATCATTTGTCTGCATTTACATCAAGAGTATCTTATCCAAATAAAGTAAAATAAATAATAGACTCAAATGTGTCAATATTCAAACATTCTCTCCTCAACCTTTACTTGAGCTAGCTTTTGTACAATCTGGTGCTGTGAAATAACTGAAAATCAGACAAGGAAACCCATTTTAAAAAGATGTTTTTTGTAGTCGTTTTGTTTGTTCAAACTTGACACAGAAATGTTATTCTGTCCTGTTGTTTTAGTCAGAGTTCATATTTGTTTTGCATTTACCAAGTGTTTTTTTTTTCAAATAAATTTAAATTAAAAAAAAACTAATATCTGCTTTGAGATCAAATTATTTCAATTTAAAAAATGTTCAAAACAGTATCCTCATGACAGAGTTTTGTTTTATAAATTAGGTTTTTGAGCTCCTTAAAATCATGCAATGAGATACAGTATTGACATTTCTATATTCAATTTGGCTCAGTCTTAAACTTTATTTATTTCGAAAAGGAATAATAAGCTATCTATCTATCTATCTATCTATCTATCTATCTATCTATCTATCTATCTATCTATCTATCTATCTATCTATCTATCTGTCGTTGATGACACTTGGATGACCTTGTAAGACATACAAAGCACTGCAGCCTGTCAGCTCATCATTTGAATACCTCACATAATAATAAACAAAGCCGTGCATTTAAACTTTGATCTTAACTTCCCCTCCTCAACAATCCTGCCTTTTCTTACAGGTCTCCATAAAGGATGTGCGCAGGGTTCCTGGATGTAAATTTTTACTCAAATAAACAAACATAATTAACTTTGCGGTCAAAGCCACTGTCCCCCATCAGATTCAGCGAGCCAGGAAAGACTCGGCCGCAATCATTTGGCAGTGAAAGGACTAGTGGTTGTGGCTTCCATTCACCTTGAAACCCTCCGTAAAAGGCTCCGGTGAATCAGTGGCGTGATATTTTATTCAAAGTGTCTAGGTTTTTAAATAGATGGGTTGAACAATGGAACTCTCTTTTACGAATGCAAAGAACGTCCCTTGAACTTTTTTCCTTCTTGTCTTTGATAATCCCCTCATGCTTTATATATCTTTAGAAATGGAAAATAGAATACATTTGAATGGCTCAAGATGCCGACAACATGTTGTGTGAAGAAAAAATTCTGTATGAAATCCTTTTCTCTGTCACACTTTGAATTCTGTCATCTTATTTTTTAACATTCCAGTAGAGCATTCAGTCACATTTCTAAGGAGATCTAAGGTATTACTAACACAAACTTTAAAAAAGATTAATAGACTGAAGAAAACAATAATAATCAAGATTGTTTAAGTGAGTGTGCATTTTAAAACACATATGATGCTTTTTTGGAACATGAATTGTGGAGAGAGAGAGTGGGGGATGACATGCACCAAACAGCATCCGGATTGTGAAGTGAATCTGCAACCTTGACTAAAGCCTTTGTACCAACCAGTTAAACTAGCGATTCCATATGATAGTTCATTTTCTGGCATTAAAATGCTTTCAGTGAGCAAATGCTATTGCTTTTCCTGCTGAATGATTCAAATGTTTATTCATATATTTCTTTAAAGTGAAAATTAATTTCTGTTTTTCCCCCTTTTTAAACAACAGGGAAAGCAGGTCAAATAGCAGAGTCAAATAGCTGGAGCTATTCGAAGATGCTAAATTTCACGTTTTAACACAAAAGATAAGAAAAAAATGTGTATTAAAGATACATTAAAGGTATACATAACATAACGTCCAAGTAGACTATTGTACACATATTTTGTCTTATTGTAATTACCTTTAATCCATACTGTAAAAATAAACATTTAATCTTTGCATCAATGAGTACCAAGGTTTCACACACAATAAAACACAACAGTAACTGTAAAATACAAACAACTAAAGCTTTGAGAATACCAAGAGAGCTCATGCACATAGTCCAATATACTGTACAAGTTCTGATAAGGAATTGATTACATGTCAAGAAGATCGATATAATCTATTTTATCTAATTAATGATTTGATAGCTTTCGTTTTAAGATATTTTCCGCTAACATCTAACATTGGAACAATCCCATAGTGTATGATTTTTGGACTGAATAGATAAATCAAGCGTATTTGTCAGAGATTAATGAATAATTTTTCTTTACCTTTATTTTCATGCATCACAGGCACACTTAGTTACAAGCCAGCCACACACAGGCTTGTTTTCATGCCAATGCAGTGTGTAGTTAGGTGTGTGCAAACAAAGGGAGTGTTATAATGAGTTTTACATGAGCCATTTGGAATCAAGCTGTTTGCTTTCTATTTAAGTTATCTGAGAGTCCTATTTGAATAACCAATGCTTATATTGTGGTGTACTAACTTTAACTCGAGTCAAATGATGAAAAGATGTTTTAACACGGAAAAAAGAGAAAAGAATGAGGCCAACCTCTTTTAATAACTTCTTTAAATAAGCCTAAATAGCCTTTTGTTTACATTAGCTTTGTTGCTACTTGTCAAGGACTTTGAGTTTCATCCTTCTAATTCCGCAAAGCATTGCATACGATTGATGTTTGATTAGAAGCTGAAAGAAAACTTAGTTTTTTATTATTCCATTTTCTGCATCTTTTTTTTGCCTTAGTCCTTCTTCTTTTTTTACCTCAGTTAGTCATCTTTGAAGTCAATCTGTTCATCTTTTACATCTGGTTTTAAAAAGTTTCACTTTAATATATTTTCAAGTAAGTGAAAATATGTTGTGTTTATTTTCTATTTTTGCAATTTTTTCTTTATTTAGCTCTAACTCATGTAAAGGTTGGACCAAAACCTGTTAACAGGCAGTGAGCTAACTGCTAACTCGTGTGCTAATCAGACACAATACCTTTTCAAATCTGTCTCTATTATCTTTAACCGGCAGTAAATTACCCACTTGCATTTTGTTCTTGTGATTATATGTCATTTTTTTCAATGAAAAGTCACTGAAGAAAGGGGAAAAAATCATGACATGGTAGCAAACAGTTGGCAAATAGCTGCTACTTATAAAGGAGCTAAAGGCTAACTAGCTTGTAAACTAAACTAACAGTTAGCCAGCTAGCAAGGGACTTTGCTTTTTGCGGTTTAAAAATGATTTGAAATGTGTATAGGCATATGAACCCTTTTTTTTTTTCTCATGACTCCGTCAATTATAACTCTTTCTAAGTTGATAATAAAAAGTGGGCTAGCTTCCTTTATTAAAAATTGTTTTTTTTACATTGCAAAATAATATCACTTGCTATTGAACTTTTGAACATTTGGATTTGTCATTATAGGAAAAGCTGGGACAGCCTTTTACTTATAAATGACATAACTCACTGAAAATCGGGTATAATTGATATTATATTACATCTGCTTTTGTAAGCCTAATAAAAAGGTATTTTGTTAGTTAAGTTGAATTTGAAGAGCTTACAGTAATAGCATGTACATTTTCCAAAAATGTAACTCAAGATAATTCCAATGACACTAAGTGACTTTGCCCCCTCAGGAAAATCCTCTTATTGCAGTAATGGAGCTCAGCGTAAGTTCAGACAGGAAGACTGGTGTTCGTGCACTCATTCATTCACCTCCTCACTTAACTTCAAACTACTCCCTCTATCTCCTACTCTGGTGATCAGCTGAACACGGGCGTGTATCAATTAAGTAATTAAGCCTCAACCTTTCTCAACCAATCACCCTGCTGTGTCAAATGCGTAAAACAGCTTCTCTCTCCCACAGCCACCTTGTTGTTTCAGTGCAGCCGCTGCAACCCTCCTCCGCCCCAGTCACCTCCATCCAGCTCAGCAGAGTCCAGATTCTGGCGAATCCCACTCCTCATCACAGCCTCCATTCCTCTTCACCACCACCAGTGTCTAGACTCCATAGGGGGGTATACTATCAGGCGTCGGCCTCACGACCCCTCCGTGTACAGGAAGTCGTCACGATGGAGCCTAGCCCCCCAAAGACTTTGCACATTTCATTCTAAAATTGTCGCACATTTCATTGTTAATAAATAATTGTTCATTCTCAATTAGCCTAAGTCTCTCCTGATTGAAATTGCTGCGTGGTGGAATATCAACATTTCAAATGCTGGTGTGAACCATAGACTGTAGGTGTGAACAGATCTATTCTATGTTGACCCAATTACAGTAAGAACTCAGGACACTGAAGAAAGCACAACCAAAAATGCAAAGTACATGCATCAAGCAACCATCAAAACACAATTCAATATTGCAGCATTTAAAAAGAAGGAATGCTGCAATAGATACTTTTTGTGCTGTACTGTGATATTGTACACCCCTCCTCTCCTTTAAGCTTTTAACTATAGTGTATAGGGTCATGCTATTTTATCAATTTCTGCAGCAAAGGTATCAGGCATTAAATTATTTCATTCATTTTCTTGTTATCTGTGTGTGTGTGTGTGTGTGTGTGTGTGTGTGTGTGTGTGTGTGTGTGTGTGTGTGTGTGCGCGTGTGCGTGTGCGTGTGCGTGTGTGTGGTCTGTGCGTGTGTGTTTATGTGTTATCCTCGGAGGTCTAACATAACAGGAGAAATCCAAATTCATTGCGCGGTGGTTCTTGGATATGTCCATTCTGGCCTCTGGCTGCTGTTTTGTCTAAGTAAAGGATTTCCTAAACATTTTGACCAGTGCTTGTCATTTCTCTTTAAGTGCTTCTTGTGAAAGGAAAACTTCTGGAAGATTTACGGGCAGGTGTACCATGCTCTCCCTTATCACTCCTCCCTCAATCTCTGCCTGCTAGTGCTCAATTTGCGAGAGTTGCCTTTGAGTTCTCTCCAGGGACCAGCGTCTAGTCCAGAACAACGGGGCTGAGATCTTTTTCCAAGATGGTGCCGGGGTCATGAAGGAGGCTGAGCAGAGAGGAAATGCTGTCAGAGGAAGCCTCTTTGTAGTTGCTTTTGTTGCAGGTGTTCTGCCATTCATTGTTAAAGCGTGCTGTTTAATATTACAACCTGCTTTACATCTGGTGGCCCTGGCTGTACCAGAGCAGCAGCATGATAATGATCAGGAATAAACCAGCCTTATAATATCTTTTGACAGATTACAAATAAGCACAGATGCTAATAGTCAGCAGATGATCTTCAAGCAATCTGCACATACTGGTCAGCAGTCTGAAAGAAAATCTGGAACAGTTTTATGGAAATAAATCTTAGCTTTGCTTCCTGCTATCAAAGAACAACGAATCCTCCAAATTAAATCAAATATGTGAATATATGCCCTTCAGAAGAACACATATAAAGGTGTTCTGATGTATGCCCTCCTACAGGAAGGACAATATGACTACTTCAAAAATAAAAAAATTAAATGATCTTATCTCACACCACTATGTTCAAGGCAAGGTAGTAAACTCACAAAAGAAACATGTTTTGGGTTTGAGGTGAAATAACTACTTTGTCAATAGAAAGGTGGCCTTTGTTGTCATGGTTTAAGAAAAAAGAAACCGGACTGGAAGTAAAAAAAAAGAAAAAACTTTTGGGGACCTTTCCCCCTCTAAGACTCTTTGACACAACTTCTTATTGTTATCAAAAGAGACAAGAGTCTGAGAACACTTGAACATTTGTTGAACATTTGTTGAACATTTGCTGAATCCAGTAATGATGGTATAGTCTCCATCTTGTGTTTTTCGGGTTTGTATGTTTGTGTAGCAGAATTTTCAGTAAGATTTGGTAAAATCTGCTGTTAGACAGAATCTTCCATGTATTCAAACAAAAATACCTAATTTCTTCAAGAATGATTTTTTATTGGGCCCACTTTGTGATCTTGTCTGATGTTAACAGCTCCCCAATAACAGGGAGCTACAGCACTGTGCTCTAGTGCACCATGACGTTTAATTGAATGGAAAACATGCACTCTTAAGATTCCCATTCACAGTTGCCCATAAAATGTGTATTGCTCAAACTAATGCCAACCCAGCTCAAACTTTGTTAACCAAATCAAACACATTTTATCAGCGCTTAATTAAACAGGGGCCGAACCAATCTGTCAACATTTTGTTAGATGGAAGAAGCAACACCATCCATTTTTTCTGTCATGTGTCCCAAACTTATAAAATAGACATTTGTTAAGTGTTAAGAGGGAACCAGGGACTGCAAACCTTAACTTCCTCCATAGTGAATTTGTTTTTATCTCTTTTCTCAGTTATTTTGATCAAACAATTATGAAACTGAATATTGATCTCAAATGGTGTCTTTAGTTTTCAACAAAAATGAAATTTCAGTACATAATTTAACTTCTTAAAGGGGGATTAGTAACTTATCTCTGCCCAAACCTGTTTGATTGACAAGCAAAACAGAAAAAAAAGAAAGAAAAAAAGCTTAATTTGAACCATGTCATTTAATGACATGTGTAATTGAGTTGTGTCCTCTTCTTTAAATGCCGGTTGGAATTGGATGTAACTGATGAAACAGGCAGAGCGGCTATTTGGCTCTTTTTTACCCAAATGTGTTTCCATCTCTTTCAGCCTGAAGCAGGAGCTCGGCCAAAATTGAAACGCCAGCATGTGTTTTGAACTTGTCACAGTGAATCTCTGCAGCTCAGAGGGGGGATGAAGTCAGCCCTGAATACCTGCCCACCATCAGCGCATGGTGAGCATCTGTGAGCTGTTAAGACCACTTCATCTCAACCATATGCACAGGAGAGGGGTTAGAGGTGTTAAGATGTAAAGAAGAGAACAATGTGTCCATCTGTATTAGTAGAGGAATGTGTCTGTTGGTGAATATCCAGCGTTAAAGGATGAAATGCGTGAATGTGTTTTGGCTTGTGGTTTGTCTGAATTGATGCAGACAAAAGATACAAGAAGCTCACTCTGGTATGATAGGCTCACTGGAACTAATAACTTGTTTCCACTCACAAAATTTGGCGTTTGACAATTCAGCGATGAATGGTTTAGTCTATGGAAAAGTCTGTTTCAGTCCAAAATGCCCTGGCAGACTGAATTAAAATAAAGATGTCTTCAAATTTAAAATGGAAAGTTTTACATTTCCAATAGACAGCTGCTTCTGTTTTGTCAAAATACAGGGAAATGTGAGGTCAAAATGTTTTCCTGCTCTTTGACCTGCCGTGGTTTGGAAGTGAGGTGTCAAAAGGCCAAGGATCAACATGTCCGGTGGATCTGTTTGTTGTCGTCCAACTCTGTTCGAAAACACACTTGTAAGTATTTTGTCTTATCCCCAGCAGTTCTCAGTCCCGTGAAATTGCAACACCCGAGGTCTTTATTTGAAGAACCAGTGTGTAAGATCTGAGGATGTCTTCTGGCTTAAATTTTAGTGGGCAAACAAGATGTAATAATTAAGACAATATGCAAAACAATAATATTATATGCACTACAAAACAGAAATATCAAATTAGTGTTTGTCAGGAGTGTCCAAAGTCATCAGTCCAAACAGATCTTTCAGAAGTTTGCATATCCTCAAGATTCGTACTTGTCACTTGCTTTATGAACATCATTGGTAGTTTAAGTATTTACTCTTGTGTTTTTTTTAAGATTTGATTTTGGCAATTGTCATTTTTATTGATTTAATAATGCAGCAGAGTCCGAGGGGCAAGCTCAGAACTTCTGTGTCAAGGACTACATTCATTTTTAGGGTTTTTGTTTTTAATTTACACAAAAAATGGCCTGAAAAGGTGATTGACAGGAACATACTTTCAGTCTGAGACTTCAAAAACAAGGTGTAATTGAAAGTTAGAGGTCACGGTTATATGAGTTTAAGATATTAAGCTTTAATCAGTTTTCTTTAGAGTTGCTGTTTAATCAATGTTGTCACATTTGAATGGTACCAGGCCAGCCTTTTCCCACATAGTTCCACTCTTAATGCTAAGCTAAGCTAACCGGCTACTAGGTAAGGCTAGTCAATCACCACAAAGACATGTGAGAGGTGATATAATCCTCAAATCTAACTCTTGGCAGGAAAACAAATAATCCTTTTTCTTTCAAATAGTAAAATATTTACTAATTATTATTATTTACTTGGCAGTAAAATATTTAAAATTAACTATGGCTGGAAAAGAGAAAAATAACCTTCTGAATTACTCAGTACATTTAGCACTTGTCTACTACATTGTCTTGAGTTTGTCACAAAAATCCAACCTGGTATGATGGTTGCCTAAATGCAGAACAAGGTAAAAAAAAAGAAGTGTAAAAGTGTTTGACAGCTTTCTGAGATAATCAATGTTATACAGAAAACCAGAAAGTCTTTTTACAGTGCCTGTCAGAGTTTCCCACCTCTGTCCTCTCAGCCAAGATGTTTGACCATATTGGCTGAAATGATCAATTGTGGTATTATGTGGAATATTTTCAGATGGAGTTTGACTTCTGTTCTCTTTGAATGTCTGGGTGGTGAACAGTCTGTCACATATATGTTGTCTGTCTGGATTTAAGTTTGTTTGTTCAAGTTTTTATTGTTTAAGTTCTTCTAGGTATGAATATATTTATTAAAAATAAAAAATATATACTGTAAAAAGTTGTCTTGCTCATTACCTGTTGTGTTTTGAAGTGTAACCAACGTCTCCAGTCATTTCAGTTCTCTCTGTCCCTTGATTACAACACCTGTCCTCATTACACACCTGCTCCTGATTTATGTCATTAATGGTTCACAAACTGCTTTCTTTCCCTTTTCAGCTGCTGGATTATCTAACCCCTGGAAATGCATTGCTTCATAGCATGTTGTACAAAAAATATGATTCTGTTTTTTTTCTGCATTTTCCCTCAATGAAATATTTTCTCAGACTTCCCTCAAATGTTTTAAGTTCCTCTTGAACTTCAACTTGTGTCTTGTAAGAAGAGCCCCCCCTGCAGGACATTTCTACCTGTTGTTTGTGTGCAAAACTAACTGAACCTTCAAATAATATTTTTGAAGGGGGGGTCTGGTATAGCTCAGTTGGTAGAGCAGGCGTCCCATGTACAGTGGATGTGGTGCTCTTCACACTTGTTGCAGATTAGACTCCTGATTCAGACACTATTTGGTGAATGTCGTCCCCCACTCTCTCCCCATATTTTCAAATGTCGAATGTCTTACTGCAGTGACTTCATTTTTTATGCTGCTACAAGTTCTCCTTGTCAATCACAGACTTTTTATTAGGAGTATCAAAGTAAACATTTAAATGGCTGCTGCTTTTGAACAAAAAGAGACACTTTTATTTATAGAATACATCTACAAATGTGCAGTTGTATCTGTGGTGCCAAATCTACTAACGGAGGCAGGATGTTTTCTCAGCAGACTGAAAAGGACAACTTACAAAAGACCTGTTCAATGAACAAAAAAAAATGATAAAAGGGGTTGAATTCAGCCTGTATGTTCACAACAGCTGAGTAAAACAAGACGTTTTCAGAACTTCAGGGCTCTTATCTATATCTTATCATTGTTGTTTTTGTTGTTGCTGCTCTTTTTGTCCCTATCCTTCAGTTTCAGCAGATGGCTGTTCAACATGAGTCTGGTTTAGCTCAAAGTTTATGCCTCTTAAAGGACGTTTTTTCTTGCCACTGTAACTTTGTGCTGATGATGGATTAATGTTGGGTCTTTGTAGATAACATAACAATGAGTAAGGTCTTTTACCTGCTCTTTTGTAAAGGGTCTTGAGATAACATTTGTTTTGAATTGGCGCTAAACAAATAAAGATTGATTGACTGAGATTGATTATTTGGCAGGGATGATTTTATTACTGCTTACTACAAATACCACAGCAACTGGGCTCCCTTCTATTTAAGCAATGTTATATTACATGTTCCTTATCAACTAAAAAATAACTTAAAATGTCAAATATATATTGAAGTAAAACTAGAGTATTTCTCTCTCGTATGTTGTGGAACTATATAAGGTGCAGAGAAACACGTCAGGTAAAGGAAACAATCTTCAGTAAATGAACAAAGTCACTGTGTGTCACATGCCATAAAGATTTGACCATAACACAGATACTTATAGAGACATCTTCACTCCAAAGTCAGTCATTCACAGCTGAATGTATCAGCTCACACTTTGGCAGGTTACAGAGAAGAAGTTTACATGAGAACCAATCAGTGAACATCTCTGTCTCCTGTGAATGTTCCTCCTGCTTAATGCCACAACAAAACCTGAGTCTGACAAATATGACAGCTCAATCTGTTAGTGGACGACAACAAGTCATCACAAGATTCCTGTGCAGGGTGAAAAAGTTACACACACATCTGCTCTGAGAGAGAGGAGGGAGAGAGCCTTTTGAAAGCTCGACGGAGTCCTTTAAATTGCAGCCGGAGAATGGAGGGGGGATTTGTATTGTGAAAGGCCTGAGAGCAGAGAGGTGGGGCACTTTGACAGGCTCTTTGTGAGCCGGGGAATCACTTATTAATTGCGTTACAGGGCGGTTGCCGTCACTGTCAAAGGGCCTCGGTCTGCAGTTCCAGGTGAAATACCACAGGCTTGAATTTAACAACTAAATACTTATCTCTGGTATTGTTTCCTTACAGTGAGCGCTGAGTCTCGAGAGAAAAGATGAAGGCTGACAGAGCATGATCCCGTTTGTCAAAAACACGTCTGTCGTTACCTCGGTAATGGGTTAAGCCTTGAAACCTGTCAAATAGCATGAGGTTGACAAAACATATATCATCTTCTTTACTCTGATAAGAAAGGTGTGCATTACAGCAAGTGATAACCTGTATAAATACCTACAGCTAATACACAATGAAGTGTAAGTGTGTTAGTTTAAGAACCACCAAAAAGACACTTTTTGTTCCTTTTGCACACCTTGTGATCCACATGAAAAACTTAGGGAGGAAAGCAGAGAGAAAAAATCAGAGAACACAAATGAGAATGATTCACAATAACTGCATCCCAACAACAAATGAATCTGTTTTAGCTACATGTGCCATAAATCAAGATGCAATATTGAAATAGATTTAATCTAAATGTTCTACATTCAGAAAAGACAAATGCAGGCCAAAGCAGGAGAAAGCAATACTAGAGGTAACTTTATCTTTTGTTTTATTTTATTATTTTACAGGAACAGTGCACATTAAACAATATTTCTGCAAATATGTCAGAGTTAGCCAAAAGGCTATAGTTTCCATCTGTAGTCACTGGCCAGATTTTTAGACTAGGCTCCCAAATTCAAATGTTGCTAGTGTACTTAACTATATCTGTTTTTCTGTCAACGACAGTAACACCATACATTATTAAACATCTGTGAGTACATAAAAGGACGAATAAACAGAAACTTTCTTACAGTATCTGCTAATGGGAAACTTAAAAGATAGACAAGGTGGAATTGTATCTGTTTAAGGATCGTAAAAAAAATTATTGAAAACTTGTTCACATGCGTTTGTGGTGTTCAAATCTATGGATTCTAACTTTCACAGCAAATGACTGGTTGCCCAAATTGTTTGGTCTTGCAGCAGCTTAAATCAAAAGATTCACAGACTAATTTGTCAAAGTCAAACACTTGTACTCCTCCAACTTTGGTTTTCATCATTATCCAAAGTGCTGTAAACTTCTCATCGAAAAGTGTACATTACCAAAACCTTGTATCTGTCACTTGTGATTCAAATCCTGTAATACCCTGCTCTTCATCTCCTGACAGGTTTGTGTTGACCTCAGTGTTACTTGAGCAAAAAGAAAAAGCTCACACATGAACTGAACAACATCACTGAAAGGTGTGCCGACATAAAATCACTTTGATTCTGTTTTTATTTTTTATCAAATAACACAACAAGAAGGAACATCTCTGAGAATCCATTTGGAAAGCCAACCATGCCTTAAGTTGCCGCAGTGATGTGTTTTCCAGAGGTGTAGCTGTACAGCCGGGAACGTTTGTTCAGACAAATTGCAGTGCATCAGTGAAATGTAGACAGGGCTGGCTCAGAGCCAGAGTGTAGCGGGCTCACTTCTGACTTCAGGAGAAACTCACTCGACAGCAGTATAAGGAGGGAATGAACACGTGAGCAGTGGAAACCTGTTGATGAGCACTGTCAATAGAACAGCGCCCTGCCACATGTTAAACGCTGCAGAGAAATTGTTAAATTCAGTGTTATTCATTAATGTCAAAATGTGTCAACACTGCAGGTTTTTTAAGTATATGTCTGACCCGTGGTTTGAGCTCTTGCTGGTTGAGAATGACCGGTGAGGAAAAAAATAACAAGGTTTCTTCTATCCCAGATGCACCTAACATCAAACTACATTAAACTTAAATGAGAGGTTATAGCTGCATGATCCCCATGGGAATTAATGCATTGGGGTGGTGGGTATTTGACTGTTCTGTTCTGTGTGTTTATATTTTAATTTCAGTGTACCGTGAGGAGATTTTAACTGGTTATGAAAGAAGCTGAAATTATTACTGATAAACTCCATGTGAACTAGAACAGCAAATAAGACAATCAGTACTGAGATTAGATATTTCCATATTATTTTGAGTGCTCGTAAACTTTGGCACCAGGTTGGTATACTGAAACTTCCTTATGTTTCTTTTTTACATTTTCTACGCCAAAGACCCACTGTGTGTGTTACATTTGCAACCTAATAGTAACAGGATGAGATTTTTTTGTCAGAACACACGTCTCACACATCCACAGGACAAAATCACCAAAGAGATTAGATGTACCCTCTTGTCCACAGGTCGCCAAAATCAACACAAAGAAAGCAACTCTCTAAGAAGCTAAAATCTTATTTTTATATGTTGACAAATATTGGAATTGGAACTGTAGAAGAATGATTTTGTCCTGAAATAATGACTGACCAAGTCGAGTTCAGTTATTTCCTCTTGATGGAAATGTCTTCTTCCTAACTTGAACTAATGTCACTCAAGTGAATTTATTAATTGAAAAACAAAATATGACACCAGTTCCTGTAACATTAATGGAGCATGACGGTTTTGTTGACATTTTTTTCAGTGTTCGGATAGTACAGAAGAAAAAGAGTGTCAGATGAGTCCGGCTGTTTATCAGATCTTCATGTCTCACTGTAAACGTTTGACTTTTTTCGTATTTTAAGGAAGACATAGATCTCTTTTGTGTGTGTGTGTGTGTGTGTGTGTGGGGGGGGGGGGGGGGGGGGGGGGGGGGGGGGGTTGTTTGAGAATTGAACATTTGAGTTTGTAGGTTACTGTGACAAACACAGGCTGTGCTGCAGGGAAGTTCTCACCAGATGCTCAATACAGCTCCAAGTGAGCGTGACAGTGATGTTTTAAGTTTTCATATTTTCTCCTTTCAACTATGTTGACAGGTTTTCACTTTCCTGCACCGACATGGTATGTACTGAACCCTTTTTCAGAAACATATAGTCAAAGCACTGAAACCTGTTTTCATGTTCAACCTTTGATTTGATTTTCTATGGAGCAAATCTGCACACACGAATCAAAAAGCTACGGAAGTGTTGAAATTGTTCAGGTAATGTCATCCTTTTGATTCTGTACTTTTAAATAGCATCTATGATTTGTTAAGGAGGGGAACGTAAATGTTTACATCTCTCTTTAATGAAACATTGGACCAGATCCGAGTAGAGCAGAGCAGACCTGCTGACAGCCCTGATTTTGTTGTTTCTTCATGTTACTTTTAAAATATTCTGAGTTAACAGTAACATGGTGTGACTTAACGGGGAACAGGTGGACCTCCTTAAGCTGTAAGAAAATAGCAAAAGCATAACAAGGCCCCTGTGGTTTCCTAAGTGTGCCCTCATTTACCGTATATACCCGCATATATCAGGGTTATAATCATTAACAAGCAGTTCAGCAGGAGTTCAACACACACGGTGAGCATGTGGAAGCCTGTTCTGAACGGGATATTTTGGTTTCCCCTCAAACCACACGAGAGAAGCTGACCAAATGTTATGGTTTCCTCGTTTCACAGAGCTCAACAGGAACGCTTTCCTTTCACTGCAGAGGGAGAAATCAAACAGGATTGAGTTGCAAATAATGTCTCAGTGCTGAAAATTCCCCTCAATTGCAAACGACTTAACATGCATGACACATATTTGAGTTTTAATGGTGAAAAAAAGGCAAGCTCCTGCAGGCGCCATTGTCCCGCTTTGCCCCAAAATAACGATTAAGGCTTCTATCAAATATCAGCGTGGATCTTGAGAGGCTCTGGGGCATCGTATTGTCCTTGAACGCCTCACTTCAACAGAGAAACGTGATCATGCCACATTAAGAGCTACTGGGAGAAAAAAAACACAAGTACGTGCAACCATTAGACTTTTTTAAACATACAGTAGCCTTTCTCTGATATCCTTCCTTTGTGCTCTCCAAACCTCAAAGGGGACACAATCTCAGCCCCAAGAATGACACCACTTTTTAAGGCAATCAAACCTAAACAAACACTCTTAAAAAATGGAGTGCACTCAGCTCAAACTGCTTCAGAAGTCCCCCCCCCCCCCCCCCCCGCCCCTTCTTCCCAGTGCCACAATTACCCCTTTTAGGATTGGCTAATCCTGAAATATGGGCCTGTGACTAATGGTGGAATTTAGCAAGAAATCAGCTCCAGTTTCAGCAGCTTTTATTGACTCTAATGCATGATGCAGATACCTTAGGCTATGATGAATGAGCACAGGGAAACTGTCAGCCCTCCTCCTCCTTCTCCTCCTCTTTCTCGTCTTTCACTCTTGCTTTTGTGCAGGTGATAATGAAAAGTGTCAGAGAAGCACGAAACAGGCCCTTTCACTTGCCTGCCAATAGAATAAGCTGTTATGTCAACATCCATATTGAATGGGTACACTTAAGCTGTTTTAGTTCTTGTTGTTTTATTAGGCGAGGTCCATCAGAGAATTTCACTTCTTTAAATACCTCTCTCTTTCATAAAGTGTATCTTATTTTTTCTTATTTTGAGCGTGTGCCAGCCCGCTCTAATGTTTTGCTACAGGGAGATCAAGTACAAAGCCTCAAGATCACACTTTGGCCTTTACTTTGCTGCACAGTGTCAATCAGGGTCTACATGTGGATCTGTGCTGCATCAACAGTGATATGGATATGAGCAACACTTTTATTTGAGACTGACGGATGTTGTGCTGGTGAATTAGTGCAAATTGCTTGATTACCCAACCTTTCAAATGTGCCAGTAGTCGTGGAAAATACAGGTTTTTTAAAGGGCTGAAGACGAACATTTTAAGGGTTTGCACATGTGAAGGTTAAAATGTGGATAATTACCACATCATATAACAAAACCTTCAGAGTAAAGATTGCACAGATGCCACTTAAAGCCCTCAAATTTGAGATACTGTAGAATTACAGTTAATAGATTCAACTGAATCAGAAAAGTTAAATTAAAAGTATAAAGAAACAACAACAGTGGCAACAATGTTTAAAGCAATTAAATCTTTGTAATAATTCTTAAAACACTATAAGACACTTTGCTTACGTACTTCATAGTGCATTTGCAATTCTTGCATCCATAGAAAAACATGAAATGTACATTAAGTATTTGTTTAAAAATGGGTGGTGATTATTGTCATATTTTTAACAATAATAACAATATCGACTTGGTTAAAAAAAAAAATGTAAAGCTAGATCTGAAAGGCAACTGGTAGTTGAAGTTCTTGAAAAAGTTTCGCCTCTCACCTGACAGTTACTGTTTGAATCAAGGTTTGAATAACCATCATGGATGACTGAGAACCTTCACAGACACATTCAAAATCCCTCATTTTAAACTACTTTTACTCCACAGTTATGGTGATAGTTTATTATTTATTCTTCTCTTTTACTCCACTACTTTTAATTGAGGACTTTTACATGGAAATCATTCTTTGCAGATTATATCAAAAATACACCAACTGACAGGTTGTCATGTTAAAGTCTTCATAAGCTGCTGGAAATGCTCTTTAAAAACACTTTGATTATCTTCCCAAGTCACAAAAAAACTTTTTTTTTGTATTATAAGTGAAGCCACTGAGGAAATGATATAGAATTTATAAGATGTTGAGGAAAGTATCAAACACTTTATTGATGAGTTTTTTATACAGAGTATTTATTTGTAAAGAGACAAGCATTCAGCATGTAAATAGATGCCACAATCCAAAACATAGTCCAAGTTAATTTGTGATTCCAGTCCCTATAAAATACATACAACTAAGCATGCGAGCCCAAAAAATACAAAATACTAAGTAAACAAAACATTTTTAGGGGCCCAACATAGAGGCAGAACAGCAGAAGATGCAAAAATAAATGTAGAAGCATGATCAATCCAAATTTTGAGGTATGTACGCCTAAAATTTGAGTCATTTTTATTTACTTTTGTTTTGCTTCGCCAATACTTGGATTGTTTTTGTCATAGACACTAACAAAGTCTCTTCTTCAGTTTTTTTTTCCTGCTTATTCTAATAAAATCTCTGCCATTCACTTGATGCATTTAAAAGCTCTTACTCTTGTTTCTATTGGACTCGTTATTCATATAAGTTTGTCCCTGTTTTAAGTCTCTTTGTTTACAGGCAATGTTGTTTCCCTCCATTAACAGGGTTTTGGTGTAAATGTGGTAGACATACTGTTTTTTCAAATGAATAAAAAATGTCATCCCTTGTGAAAGCAACTTAAACTGATTGCATTACTCCTTGATTATTTCAGTTGCACCACAGAGGGTGTCCCTGCTTTCAAATGAAGCTCTAAACGCTGAGTTTATGTTCCTCACTTGAGAAGAGAAATCATCACACACATATTCCTGAAAAGCTTGAATACATATTTACATAAAACACACAGACAGCAGCCTCCTCTGCCTCTGTGTTTGATGTCAAATAAGAGGTTCTGATGAAAGAAACTGTACCCTTTATAAAAACACTGTTGTATAAATAAAGGTGAAGCATGCGCTTGGTGGATTTTATTGAATGAGTAAACAAGTGTATATATTATTTCAACAAAAAAAAAGGAAGAACAAAAAGTGCAAGAGATATTGAGGCAACAATGAGTCAGAGGAAAGCCAAGAATTTGAACAGTGGAATTGTATTTTTGCTATAACGTGAAATGTTTGTGGGGGTTTGATGTAGCTGATAAAGTCAAGCGGTAAAATGATGCCTAATTTATGCAATACATTGAGTTTTCTGCTGAATATTTTCATGCTCTCAGATGTCCGTCATGCAGAGAGAGATTACATCTTGGCAGTTGCAAAAGCCAACTGACTGTCAGATGTAGCATATAACAACAGCCAGAGACAACAGCAATCAGTCACGCTCATGAAGCCAGAAGGCAAATACGATCAGGTGTTGTTTTAAAAAGAGATGCAAATCAAGCTAAAGTGATACATGTTGAAAGGCTGTACCTTTAAGAGGAGCTGTCACAATCGGTTCTCTGTAGGGTGGGAGATAAGAGCAGAATATAAAAAAACCTCTTCCCCTGCAAATCTCCATCTTTTTACATGTTAATCCCCTATAAACTAAACACGTGAAGAGTGTGTATCTGTCAAAATGTAGCCTGGATTAACCCCTTCTGACTCAAGTCCGTCAGCAGCCTCCTCTGCATGGACACAGTTAAGAATCAGCCATGCGGTTTAATGACACTGGACGCCCCTTTATTGGTAATGTTAAGTACTAATATGAAGTCAGGAGCTCAGTAATGACCCCCTGGGGAGGGAAGCACTCTGGTGGATGGGGCAGATCATGAACTCCAGAGTATGTAAAGTGCTCTAGCAGCTGCAGGGCTCTGATGATAAATGCTCTTCCGATGCTCTATGAATGTCATCATTTTGTTGTGACTTGTTTGGTTTGAAAGGTGCAGTTCTTTCAAAAGACCTATTATATAAACATGTAGCAAACTGAATTCACCTTCACCTTTCAAATATTTTGTTTTTTACACGATCACTTTCTGTTTTGTACATAGATCCTCCATTATATTGAGTGTATCATATTTGTCATAAAACAGGACGGTTTTTTTTAAACCACTTTTTCCTTACACAAACTTGGACCAGTATATCCTAGACTCTACAACAACTGGCATCTGGTCCCAACCAAGATGTTGTCAACCTTGTACCCACCATGAGACAACCACTTTCTTTTCCAGACTTTACATTCACACTGATTCAACAATCAGAATATAACATGTTCATTAGTGAGCTTTATAGATGTTGGTTGGTGGATTTTGACTCTTTAGACAGAGCCAGGTTAGCTGTTGCTGTGTTTCTGTTGTACATGATAACCTAACTGGCTTTAACTCCATAGAAGTGTCCAGACATTAGAGTGTTAATCCATTTAAGAAAATAAAGACACATGTTTACAAAATGTCAAACCACATTCAAAGTCAAAGCTGTTGAATCTAGGCTGTGATTTTATTTCTATATATAACATAGCTTCAATACAAATTAGGGATGTAAAGATTAATCGTAAAATCGTGAAAAATCGATTCAAAGGTGTCAAATTTCACATCGGAATCGCAATAATATCGTGAGCGTCAGCAGCTGTAGAGCAGAGGCGGGTGACAGCTGCAGAGCAAGATTTTGAAATTGAGGACGCACCATCTTTTAAATCGGAGGTGTGGAAGCATTTTGGCTTCCCCAAGACAGAAAATGAAAGAGGTTAGAAGATAACAGACAAGACAAAAACTGTGTGCAAATATTGCAAGAGGACAGAGAAGTACACAAATAGCACAACCAACATGATGCAGCATTTATTCGACACCACAATGAGAAGCTCCAATCACCTCCCCTTGTTGAGAGAAAAAAAACATTAAAAGGCCAAACCACACTGACAAGCGGGTTTGCAGCCCCTTAAGGAATCTTTTTCAGTCATAATCTGTCTACAGTCTCATTTTGTAAAATAAATCGTGAGAGAATCGTATCATGAACCCAGTATCGTGAATCGTATCGTGAGTTTAGTGAATCGTTGGATCCCTAATAAAAATGAATAAGTCAAATGCATTGACAATAAGCCATCCTGCTGAAGTTTAGCTAGGTATGTATCATATGAAATAAAATGGGTATTTTGCATGTAGTCCAACAGTACACATACATAGCCTGGGAATTAAATAACACATATACTATAGAAATTACATAAAATGAATTGATTCTGGACTCAAACAAAGTAGGATATGCATCTCATTAGACAAGACATTACAAATAAATAAATCATAATTCTGGAAAACTGGACTGGAAGATGTGCATGAGTATTATTGCAATATCAAGTTGAAGCTCAAAAGAATGTCATCATTCTCAAATCTGAATTAATATCTGTTTTCTAAATAGCGTAAAGAAACTGTATTTTTGAGGCAATCACTGAGTATCAAAATGCATTATGATTTAATAATAATAATAGTGACAATCAAATGTATTTGTAAAGCACTAATCAAAACCATCATTACAAAGTGTTAACATCAAAATCCAAACAATTATATACACATCAGTCTCAATTAAACCCTGAAAATAAACACAACAATTTAGTAATAAAACAAGAAGGTAAATGATAGAAAAATGCAACACTACGTTTTTAAACGGTAAAGCAACTATATGTTAAGGAAAATGTGTGGGCTTTAATAAAACACTTTTCCTTAACATATAATGTAATCCTCCAGAGACTTATGACATCCTATAATTAGTTTAACACATGTTATTTGCTCCCATGCTCACCACCTTAAGTTATTTTCTATAAACAAGGGCTGGGTCTCCTTGGTGTGTTTTCCTCCCACGGGTTCGTTGGTCATTCATTTTGCAGACAGTCTATCAGCACCGGTGTCGACAGAAAGCCAATGGAGCAAAGCCAAACAACATGGACGCAGGTGTTGGTGCTGTTCATCTGAGGAGCCATCTTTGTGAGGTCATGATCAAAGCTGAGACCCTGAGTGTCTGCAAATCATCGAGCCAGTTTATTGTTCGTGCTCAAATTTATAGGATGATGGCATCTGAGTATTTTTCAGATAAAGATCACAGTGGTCAATAAAATGTTAACACGGTTCCACTCATGTAAGCATGAAAAATAAAGCATTGTATCTCCCACCAAAGAAGGCTGCATCTCCGCTATCTCCTCTATCAGAGACGGTCTTTAGTTTGGGACTGTTATCAGCCTGGCTACAGTCGACCATTTGTTCTTGTCACTTCAGTCATATCTGCCTCGGTGGTGGTTTATGGTGATGGTTTATCATTTATAATCCAAAATACCTGCATGCCCGCACATTAGCACAAAGATGGCTTAAGTTTTCACTTTTTTATTTAGTTCATCAAGTTCACGGAGAGCAATGTTATCTGTGGATTCAACTTTTCTAGTATGACACTCAAAACAAAGATGTCATCTTTAAACAATTCCTTGTGAAAAAAAAGAGTACAGTAGTGAGAAGATGTAAGTTTTGGTGTCGTTGGCGCTCCAGTGTTCAGGAGAACAAAATGTAATCGATTCATAGTATTAAATAAACTGGACAGCACAGAGTATGCATCAGATAAAGAGTATTGTCGTGTATTTTTACATTTCTTCAATAGATCACATCCTCTTTTTTTATTATATGGCAGCTCAAAGTAGTAGAAACTTTTCAGTCAGAGGTGCTGAGGCTCTAATGAATTCCCTGATTTATGAATTATTTTACTCTGAATGAATGGGACTTAAATGTACAAATGAACATCAAACCGCACTAAATGGACTTTAAACAAGGGTTGAGACCATCAAATCAATTTGATAATGTTAACTGAGGTGGTAAATTAACTGAGAATTAGAGTGGAGTCCTAAGCCGCTAACCATGTTTTTGTGTTCCATTTTCTAAAGTGCAACCAGTTGAGTTTAAGTTTTGAAAAAGCCGGTTTAAAAGTTCCGAAAATGTCAGACTGACAGGAGAAAAAACTGACAGTGTTTATGCAAATTATTAAACAGAACAAAGAGAAGCTTATCTTCTCTTGTGCAAAAAATCAACTGAATAAACGTCTGTCTTCTGAGTGATCCTGACTTCACCTTTGACCATAAGTTATCCCTTTAATGACCAGTACACACAACTCAACAACACACACAACATAAACATATACAAAAAATGAGGGTTAGGGTTTTTTACATACCTCTGTCTGCAATCTCTGGATTGTGCGAGTAAAAAGTGTACAGTAATTGTACTGTACTCCAAACTGTACTTGAGAAATAGTTATTTGTTAATTCTTTTCACCACTGTTTGTTATGCATCTTAACTGCCCCTGTCTAACACACTGCAGAATAAGTTTTTTACTTCTTTTGGGTGGCCATACGGAAAGCTAGAAGTGATGTGTGAGCAGACCTACACATGGCACAGTGCGCCCCTAACCCCCCATCTCCCAGGAGGAGAGACAAATGGGCTCAACACATCAATAAAGTGTACGTCCATCACATGTAGAAATACCAAACTATCAGTCACACAGCAGGCAGCAGGACTGAGTCCACACACTCTTCTACACATCCTCTCTGAACATATGTGTTCAAAATGTGTGCAACCTTTCTCTCATTCACACCCCTGAATGGAAGTGCTGTTTGTGCAGACTATAAATCATATTTAACCGACTCCTTTGTGTTTTATAGTTCAAAGAAAGTTCTTTTTTTATCTGTGTCTGTTATTTTACAGGAGGCAGTGCTTTTGTGCTTTGACTGTAAAAAAAAAAAAAAAAAGGGTAATGTCTTCCTAAAGACTTGTTAAAATGCAGGGACAGGTCCAGACTTTTCTGACTGGGGTGGCCCAACTGAGGCATTGACTTATGCAAGGATGACATGAAGTTTGCGTGCACACACATAAACACACACATACACAACTACAACACACAAAAGCCATTTGTACATTTGCACCCCTAAACATTTCTAGAGAATTACTGGAGGACTGCTCCTAAAATTCTCCTGACCTGGTTGTTCATATATGCACCTCACAGCGTGAGACTATCCTTACTGGACTGGAGGGGGGATGGGGGGTCTCCTGAGGCAAGACATGAAGTAAAAAGAACTACGCGGAAGTGGCAGATGAATCATCAGAGTGTGCTATAAAACGTATAAGGAGCATTTTTGCCTTTATATCAATGCTATGTGTAGTTCGACATAAAGTATATAAAAAAAAGAGCGGAGAAGAAATACTGGCAAACTGAAAGCATAATGCAGCAGTTTAATTACGTGCACAGAGATTAGTGGTCGTGTGCATACATGGTTGTGCACCGATCGCAGGGAATACAGTAAATGTCACCATCCTCTCACACTTAGTCAAGGTCAATTCTCCTGATAATATCTAGGCACCAACCTAATCACTCCTCGCAGTTTTAATTTACATGCAGAAATTTGAGGAGTGATGGGATGATATCCTAAACCCCCAGCAGTCGGAGCCTACAGATGGATGTACTGAGCAAGAGTGCAGTACTGGTGCAGGTCAAAGTTGGTAGTAAAAAAGCAGAGGGAGAGAGCGGAAATCTTGCAGCTTAAATAGACCACTAATTGAAGGAGGTGTTGTCAGGTGATTGTTGAGAATGAGGCATGTCAAGTGTGGAATCAGTTCAGCTCGAGTTGACTGCCTGAACTAGCTCGCAGGCGTCGCCTCATTTTAGAAGACTTTTCAGGGCTCCATAGACAAGTTTGCAAGAATTATAATGCCACTTAGACTTTCTAAATAAAGCCTGCTGACAAACATTCAACATACTGTATCATGACTTTAGGTATTTAGATTGAACTTACACATGGTTAAATTAAATAAGGTTAACATTGTATAAATAAATAAAAATATTAAGACTGGATAAGGTCATTTATAATGTAATTTTTTTAGTTTAATTCAAATTGAGTCATTGTTTCTTCTGGGTTAAGCTCAGAATGCTGATGTTTTTTAGGCCAGTGGCTCATCCCTGAGTGTGTATGTGTCTTTCTCAGGGCCTCATTGAGTTACACGACCTTGTGATGAAGGAAGGAGAGGGGGTGAAGGGGGAAAAAACACCTGCCTCACCCCTCTGTCCAACAAAGAGGATATGTTCCAGTGAAAAGCTATCATAAACCTGGACACGGGCACGCAAGCCCTAATCGATCTGATCCCAAGGTGTCCCATCTTCTCTGAAGTTGCTGCCAAAGAACTCCTCCTCCCCTGAAGACCCCCTTTTCATACACCCCCTCGTCCCTTCTCCCCCACTGAGCTCAGGTCTGCACAAAAGAGAGCTTTTGCATGAGTGTAGATAATGTGAGATTCTCCTGGATGATGTCTCCCGCTTTGAGAAATAAATTTGAAATTTAAATGACATGATATGAGGCTGTAAAGCGCACACAGGCAGGCGTCTCTATGGGTGGAAAAAAAATAACAGAGGATTGTATCTGGATGGAAAGAGGAGCAGCCCTCCCGGGGGAGCGATCCGTCTTGTACTGGAGCTCTTGTGAAGTGCTTTTTAGTATCAGGTGCATCATCTTGAGAACACATCTGACATTCCTGGCTGAATTAGTCTGAAATTCCCACATAAAAAAAAAAAAAAAATCAAGCAGAGCCAGGTGGCGAAGCGTTACGTGCTCATGCTGTGTAGAACTAAAACGTTTTGCGTGTCTCTGTTAGAGGAATGTTTGGCCAATTTTAAAGCGAGGTCATTTTTTATTTTCTGCCACAGATACTTTTAACTGGAAGCTGTCAGCAGACGAGCAATTTTTCACAAACCTGCTGGCTGTCACACAAAACTAATTCTTTATCTTCATAAGCAACATGAGAACCATTTTTTCCATTACACTTTGAGACAGGGAAGCATTTAAGCTGACGTCACTTTTGGCAGATAAAAGTCAGATGTTGTTCTGTTAACAGGTGAAACGATGCATGTAACATATTAAGCTAAACGGGTTGTTTACAGTTTTGGCTTTTTCCAGATTTATTCAAGTTATTGTTTATATTTGACCCAAACATGGGTAAAAAAAATTAACAATCAGTTAAAAGAAAAATTCCCATTTGACATTATGTATCTGAATTGTGCCATAGCTGACATCTTCTGCTCTTTGTTCTTATGCGGATGATTTTTCACAAACAGACAGAACTGAAATGATATAAATCAGTCCACAATATGCTTTAACTCTCAGAAATAAATAACAGTAATAAAACTGTGCATGTTGCAACTGGGAAGGTTTGGAAGAGAAAACTCCTGAACAGTGAAGAAAATGTCCAGTAATGTTTCTTTTATTATCTGTTAGCATATGAGAAGATACTAGTATAAAAAGATGGACAAACTGTGCTGCCATGAAAAAAATAAACACTTAACTTAGTGGGAAACACCTCAAAGTTCAAAAATAGAAATGTCAACAGAAAGTACTTACATGATTTGGAATTAAAACAATTAACATCAAAACTACTCAGAAGTACAAGAAATGTGAAAACTCAGAAAGTGGATTTAAGGTATGATATAAAGTCTATTACTAAGGATTTAAGGTTAACATTAATGAAGTATTTTTGTTTCCATTTGTGTGAAATGAGTAGAACGCTGTCATCGCTCTGTTAGCTGCTGTCTGCTTTTTGTTTTCCACCCTCAGGATTGTATATGTCCACATGTTGTTGTTCTCTGAGATATTTCAACATGACTTATGACTCCATCCTGAGATGGGACACCCACTCTCCTCCTTAGCCCCCCTTCCATATGGTTCGACTTGGTTACAGCGTGAGTCTGGTGAGATACTTGTTCAAATGTGGTATGTGGCGGATGCACTTGCTAAGACTCTTCCTGAGTTGACTGATGTTTTTCTTCTTCACTTCAGGGGGACATGATACTCTCCGCATGACCGGGTTTAGCTACAATTACGTCTTAAGCTCTTTTTTTTTTTTACACGCATAAAGTTGAGTATACTACTCAATATGGACAAATGATGTCCTATGTCCCCAACTTCAACCTTTATCAAATTACTTGAAAAAGATAGGATGGCATGTTCACCTGTTTGTCACAAAAAAATGCTAGCAAACACTTGGAACAGTTTTCAAATGAAGCAAATAAACTTCAAAAGGAGGTTTAATATAAACTTCAAAGTCTCCAGGTTCAGTGTAAATCTCAACGAGAACACAAACAATTTTTTGAGAAAATATCTCTTCTTAAAGCATCCATGTTTAATTGCATGTTTTGTTTAGGAGACATGTACTGTAGTAGAGCATGAAAAGATTAATATACCATTGTATTTTAAAGATCTGTTTTTACTTCAAATGATTCTCAACATTTTTTCAATTTTGATCTGTAGATCTACTGATCTATATAAAATGTAAGAATATACATGTTTTATATTGTATCTTCTTTTTTTAAGTGTAATTGTTTCTGATGCATCTTCAAATTCCGTTCTTCCAGTACCAGCGTTGTCATTTGCAATAGTGACTCAGAAGAACTACATTTTGTCTCTGCTTGGTTTCTTGTCTCCACCTTCACTTCAACCAGGGACTAAGATCCAAAAGTCATCATAAGAAAGTTTACCAAGGTAATAAATCAACCCAAGAAGTAGGCTGGTTTGTCATCTCTTTCTATACAATCAGACTTCTTTTCGAAACCAGTGGAAACGTCCCCTGTTGGCCATTGGAAAGAATAAAGATTTAATACAAGTCTGTATTGTCCGCACATTTTGAAACCAAGTGGTTTCATGCCATTCTTGTACACAGTCTATATGCGCAGTGCATCCTGGTATATTTAACCATTGCCTTTACCTGACCCTGGCAGTAAAACTCAATTTCCTCTGTCTGTACTTTAGCACACAGGATAGGAAGTAATTAGTTTGCTTTTGGCAAAATCCCTTTTACAGATGTTTTCATCAGTTATTTAAGACAAAATAAACCTTTTATTTCAGACACAGCATCACTAAAGGCTTGCCCAGGTCTCTTCGATCGACTTGTTCTCCCTTTTTAAGTTTGTGCTGAATCATCTCGTTAGTTTCCTGCTGCATAATGTTAGATATTAGGGAGACATTAGGGACTTGTTTTATAGAGGCAGAGCTCTTTTCAGCCAAAGATGCGAACACATTTGAAAGGATCCACAAATGAGTCAATCTGCTTTGACATTTGTTCAGAGTGAACATCTGAGTTTAACATTTCTGCAGGGCTTTAGCACGATGCAACATAGTGGTCTGTAGAGGCTAATTGTTTTGGCCATATTGTCATCCTTTTCAAAATCATCTGGAGCACAAAGTCTGAGGAAACCTGTTGGCTCTGATCAATTCACAATGGCTGACACCCAGATCAAATCGCATTGTTCCATAAAAAGCGTAATTTATGATCCATTACCTATGTTTCTCTCCTTTCTCTTACTTCACATCAGCTCATAACATCCTAACAAAGTCATTCTTTGATGGCAGCAGTTCACATGACTCCTGGTAAAAAAAAAAAAAACGTTTCAGCAGTGAGGGAGAGAAAGAAAGCGTGAAGGCCAAACACGAGGAGGCTGAGATGGAAACTGAAGAACTCATCAAGCTCATTCATCTTGTCGGATTTGAAGGCCCAGAACGCCAAGCAGCAGAGATTTCACACTTGCTCGTTTTTCCAACACACTCTATGAATCATATCAGATAACAGGATGCATTTTGAAGCCCTACACAGGACATCTTGATAATTATGTTCTTGTATTATTACTTTTTGAAGGGGGATCAAGTTAGTTTAACTCTCAGTATAAGCCAAACTAGGATCCAGGCTCCTTGACTGGATGCTTCTGTATGACAAATAAAACAGGTATTTCAGGAGATTTATGTCTCTTTGTCACTCTCACCACAAAGCCAAAAAGACGAGGAAGGAAAGGAGTGAAAGTCTATACCTCACTGAAGACTATGTCTTGCCAAAACATGCCAAGCTGTCTGTATGCCTGGTGAAGTCAGAGAGTGACCCAACTTATTACTGCGGCTGTTGCTGCTTGGTGTGAAATGTAGCTGCTGGAAACACATGAAGGACAAGAGAGAAACTCTTAAAAAAAACAAATGCAGAATAATTCAACAAAATTTTAAAATGACAAATGTTAATTATGGCATTATGACCAAAGTATTTGTCTTATTCTTTGAATTCTTTACATTTAAAACGTTTCTTGTAGAATGCACTAAAAAACCTTTTTTCACTGTTTAGTTTTATTTCCTTTCATCTAGCGCTAATAGTCTTCCATACTGTAGTCACCTATCTTTCTTTGTCTTGTTGTTGACAAGAGAAACTTTGATAGACTGAAAACAACGTTGACAGGGAACAGGTGGAATAATCTTACCTAAAATGAAGAAATAACTCTTTCTAACAACCGCAAATTTAAAGTGTGAGTTAAAGACTTTCTTTTGTGTTTTCTGCAATGGTACAGACTTGTTGACTCATTTTGCACGTTTAAAATGCAGATTCAAAAGATGATGCTTCGGCATGATGTGTGAGTGAAGAAAGCTTTATAATATAGTTTATTGATAAAAGATCCATCATGTCAGTGTGTAGTTCAGGAAAACGTCACTGAGTTAAGGAGCCAAGTTGCTCTGCTAAATCATTTAGAACAAAGGCATGATATGAGATAGAGCAGCCTAAATGTAACACAGGTGGTTGTGAGTTTTTCTGCGTGTTGTGCGTACTGTGGTCCTCTCTCCTGTTATCTCCTGGGGCTTGTTGTAGCGGCCCATCTCTTTCATGGATCAGCAAATCAATCGGCTGCTGTCACTCTGAGGATTCCACAGCAGAAGGAGCTCAGCAGTGTGAAACGACACCTTGAGCTGAGGGTGGAAAAACACACTGCAGCTCGGCCTCTGATGTGTTTCACCTCCCTCACAGCAGTTGTTCGGAGGTTTCAACACACACACACACACACACACATACACACACAGGCCTGCTGTACCCCTGCCCCATGACCACATCATGACCTCATTCCAGTCACCTGCTGCTGAGACCGTGCCTAACCTGCCCTTCTAACCGGAAAATCAGCCGCCTTTTTTCACAAACGCTCCCAGGTCAACGTGCTACTTGCTCAGACACATACCTACACATTCTGACATGTTTGTGCACCAAAACAGCAGGAGGAAATTGTTTTGTCTTGAGCAAAAAAGAATGATGCATTCGTTGCATGCACGACTGAGCTAACTCCCTTCAGAGGGAGCAAGCTGCTGGTTTTGTTGGAGTTGGAGGTTGAATGAAAACCAGCTTGCAAAGTTACATCCTGTACGAGGAACAAAGAGTAATACCGAACGAGCCCCATGGGACTCTCTGGCCACTCTTAAACATTTGGAACATTTATGCTGCTTTAAATTTCTCTCTTTTTTAAACATCTTTCCCCTTGATATTTTGTTCGTGGAATGAATTTTGTTTGCCAGAGCAATTCAGCTCTCTATCGTGAATACCTTTTAAGTATATGGGGGTTTTGTGGTTGCAGGATTATATTTCTAGATGCAATTTATTACAGCCTCAAAGAGGAGGAACTGAAATAGGTCACCTCAGCTTCATTCTAACACCGTTAAAGACTTTTTTAAAGGAGTGTAATGTAAATGTTATGTTTCCATATGTTAGAGTAACAATTAAAAACTTCAAAATCCACATCCAAACATCACAGCAGGACGTTTTTTTTTTCAGGGCTACAGTTCCATCACCCCCCCTAACATTATTTGTGCAACCGAGGAAACAGGCTAATTCTCGAAGTGCTCTATGGCTTTTTTAACTGCTAATAGCAGTGCCCGGCAGCGCGGGCCATAGTGGCAATTCCCATGAAATCTCTCGATATTTCTTTCATTTGTTCTCCGTCCACAATTAGTCGTGGTCAGGCTGATCAAAGGCAGCGGTCGGGCAGTTGCATGTGAACCGGCGTCCACTTGCAATGACATCCACAAACCAGAATGAAATATGAAATATCAAGTTTCCACGGATGTATGGACTTGTAAAAAGGAATCTGAGGAATAGGAGGGTTTTCACACCGGGTAATGTGAAACATTTGGTGCAGATTGTAGGCCTCAGCAGAGGGAAGACGAGAGCCAAAATCTGTCTGGCAGTAAAACCAGAAGCAGGCACAAGTTTAAACAACTGCAGTCGCTGAGTCCAGTTGATTTAGACATCATTACGTTTCGCTGCACAATACAATGTGCTGCCGTTGAATACATTACTAAAAATAAAAAGTAGATAATGGTGTAAAAACATTAAACAAACAATAAATGTGTTTATTGCAACTTTTACTGCACCTTACAAGAGCGATGATGAAATAATTGAGTAAAATTTTGTCAATCTCAGGAGTGGACTTAATAAAACCAGAGGTATTCCAAAAAAATTTAAGTAGAAGAAGCAATTTAAAGAATTAGCCATGTTAAAATCGTAGATCGTATAAATAATTTGAAATTTGGGATTTGTCCATGTTATTTTAATGTTGTCGGTATAGGTATAGGTGAAGCTTATTCAGATTGGCCCTTTCACAGATTCTTCCCATGATAAATCGTATTTATTTGATACTGGAAATTATCCGTCTGTTTGACTGTTCTATTTTTTATGAAACCAACAAAACTACATTCAAACCATCAATAATTGTGAACTCTTGAGAAGTCAAATCTGAAAGAACAACGCATTATTACGAATGCTTTCATATTGAGCATATCCAAATAAGAGATTAACTCTAACTAAATATATCCACTATAAAATAAACCAAAACAAGATGTTATTTTTGTTATTATAACAGGTGGTCTGTAATGTTAAATATCATCATATTAGTTGAGGGGAGTTGTTGACCTCCTGCTGACTGCTGTACATGATGGATCTGCAGGCCCGCAGAACAAAGCCGACCGAGGACAAACAGTGTATCTGAACCAAATGGGCCACTTCATCATTCCACAGCAATTGGCAGTAAATGTGGTGTCGGGTTACCGCACGTCTACCCTCCTCTTCTTGCCATAAATACTGCACAAAAGCAGACAGGTGTGTGTTTGAATTAAATAGAAGAAGAAGAACAAGGAGAAGAAGAAGATGCCGATTCAGCAGGTAAAATAATTGTGTTCCTAAACAAAGCAGCAGACTTTGTTCTAATTAGTGTTGACTGAGACAGGTGCTGTGTGGTTATTGACCTTTAAGAGCTGAATGGACCATTGGAAAGCTGTGTAAGCAAATAAATAGCCATCCGTTAAGGAGGGTGGGGTAGGCTGGGTGGGGGTCTCTGTGTAACAGAAGCTGCAGAAAGAGAAGCTTTATCTGTTTAGCAGGCATCCTCCTGCTACAAAAGTGTCAGGGGTGCTAGGGTGAGAAGCCTCTTTGCGACGGACGACCTTAAGCTTTTAATTGCTTCCTGCTTGTTTTCCATCTGCAGGGGGGAGAGTGCACACTTTCTCTTTTTGAAATATTACCAAAAGGCTTGTGTGTCTGTAAATACTATAGTCCAGTCAATTAACCTTACCTTTTTGAAACTTTTTGATTCGAGTAAAACATTTTCTATTTTTTCTCAGTGCTCATTGCTGGGTGGTTGTTGTCTTTTTTTCACTACACTTATCTGTCTGTATTGGCATCTTCTCTCTTTCTCTAGATTTCTCTATTTCTGCAGGTGTTTCTCTTTTTTGCTCATGTTCAGTAGAAAACCTGAAGTGCGCCTGTAATTCTTCTTAAGGACACTAGGTGTAAATTACAACTGACAACTATTTAAAAATTCCTCACAACTTCAAAGCAAAGGAGTTTATCTCAAGTAGTTTGTTGTCTTAGAGCCTTTTTTCTTTACCCTTATTTGTTTTGCTTCACTGCACCAGTTTGAAGATCACTGTTACATTATACACATTTAACGGTTTTTCCTGTGTTTTTTTCCATTGAGTGCCTTACATAGACTTGAGTATCCTGGTATGAGCTTTCTCTTGGTTTTGATCCTATTTGGGATATGGTGTTTACAAGCACACAGAGACACCTGGTTATTCATATCCTTGTATACGTCGTATCCTGGTTTCTGATTATTACCTCTTATTTGAACAGCAATTGTGATGTTAATTTTTTAACACAAACCTCGGCAACCATACACGTTGGGAAACCAGCGACCTGAGCCTGTTTACCACCGAATTGAATAGGTCAGTGTCGATGCTTTCACCCATCTAAACTTCCAATTACTTTAATTCTTTCATAAATATTTGTGTGAATTTATTAAAAAGTAGATTTGGGGTAGGATTAGGTTTATTTTTCAAAGAATTTATGCTTTTGTTCTTTTTATCTAACTTTTCTGTTTTGTTTATTAACATATTAAAAATAAAGATATCATTCAATCAATCAATCTGTCAATCAAAAGCAGATAGATGTTAACATAGTGAGAAAAACACTCTGGGAGAAGACGATTGAATGCTAATGGGTCAACCTTGAAAGTAAAAGTTACACCTAAACCTCTATTGTGTAAGTGTTATATGAAGCACTAAAAACACCACTATGCTTACATTTAAAAGCCCTGTGGAGCTGATAACATCAATGTTGACTATTAGAGTCATGGTGTATCTGCCTTCCTCATAT
This sequence comes from Tautogolabrus adspersus, assembly GCA_020745685.1. Lineage (NCBI taxonomy): Eukaryota > Metazoa > Chordata > Actinopteri > Labriformes > Labridae > Tautogolabrus > Tautogolabrus adspersus. The sequence goes on from CM036534.1 coordinate 21,847,007, forward strand.
ATAATAAACCTCATTGGAACTACTCAAGGGTTCCTTACATGCTACAACTCTGAATATGTGTGTGCAAATCTCATGTTTTATCCCTGATGTAAAAGCATTTGGCAACTTGCAGCTTTAGTTTAAACAAAATGACATCAACGGTCATAAAAGGTGTCTTCATACAATCTGTTTCTATCGTTTCACCACTTAGGAAATCAAATCATCAAATTCTATTGGCTCGTAAAAGTGTAATAATGTATTTTTGCTGAATTGGGGCTCATGTTCCCCCTTCCTGAAGAACTTAGCAGATCCTTCAAAATGTGAGTATTTTACTAGGGGTTGGGTAATATAGAGAGCAGCTTTCTTCCATCAAAGAGTGCCCGAGGTTTTTCTTTTTTCCACATAACGTAGATTCAGGAAGCACAGTTTGATAATTGCCTTTGGAGACTTGACTCAATCTCCAAAATCATTACTTAGTCTGCATGAATACATTCCCTGATGTGTTTGTAGTTGTTAAAAGTAAACTGAAATCAAATCTGCGAGTCTATGTCAACAAAAGGAGCATCAGACATCATTTAAGAATCTCAATTTTAGGAATTGTAGGAATCAAATGTCAGTATGTTTTTAACAAGTTATGACATGTATCATATCCTAATGGGAACGCGCTCTGCCTGTTAAAGAGCTGGATGAGGGCAATGTTTCTTCTCAAATTACTTTTAAGAATTACAACATGCAAAAATTCTAACTTTTGTTTTCTCTAGCTTTCACAATAAAAATGTTAAACATTAAACATTTTTTCCACAACCTCCTGGAGAGCAAATTCTGTGTCACCGCTGACATTAACACAACCAGTGGTAACAGCACAAAAAAAAGTAAAATTATTTTCAGTGTGCCACAGACTTTTGATTTGTTTTTCGTGGTATGATCCTGTAACCGTGTGGACCTGAGAACCTGTTTAAGCTGTGCACGGGGTACCCTGTTCGCTATTTATATGATTTTACCTTCTTAGAAAATGTGCTCTTTTGCTGTAAAATGCTTGTATGTTCACCAAATAGGCCGTTTCTAGTACTAATGGACCTAAGGTTGGAAATTAGGACTAGTTGCTGGAGAGGTGCCAGTCAACATCCCAGGAACTGCAATTGAGCGAGGCACTGAACACACGAACAGTACGGGGCACTTACTGTGTGAAGCCGCCTCACTCTGACATCCTTTTGGCATGTCTATAGGATCCTGTTTGTTCATGTGTGTTTATTTCAAGCCAGTGTGTGTCGCATGTTTAATAATAGACTTAAGAACTTACATTTCCCCCGAGGATTAATAAAGTAATCGTCTTCTTCTAAAACTTGTACTTATCAAAATGACATTTAAACATGTAACTGTAATTTTATTTTTTATTTTTATTGTATTTTCTTATTTTTTATTAGTCATCTTACTTTTATAAAGGTATACTCTGGAGAAGTATTGTACTTCTGAATATAAAAATACAAACTAAATAGTAGGGCTATCAAGCAATTACATCTTTTTATCGGGATTAATCGCTGAATATCAATAGTTAATTGAGATTAATCGCATTTCTGATGGCGTGTTTAACAAGTTGGATAAATCTAGAGAAATAATCTACCACAACATCGCCAATAAGTTTAGCGCCAGGCAAGCGATAGGGCCCAATTTATTTCTCAGGTTATATGCAGAATTAGCTGGTTGGTTTACAGGAACTTCTCACAGAACTATTATTTAGGAAGCTCTGTTGATTCCCATCCAAACAGATATCCATCTAATTCAAGGATTCACTTCACTTGTTTTAGATTTAACAAGACCTTTAACTGTGTCCTTTCAGATCCATCTCTCCCCGGGAAAAAAACGTGTTGAAACATGAAATAAAGATTTAAAAGACACATTTCTAACAATGATTCATCTGTTTTATGAGTTTCAGTATCAAATGAAACAATAGTGTTAGCATGGGCCATCAGCAGGTACCAATTACATTTTAAAACAGGAAATGATGAACTATTTATGATATTTTTTAATTTGACTCCTGAAAATTATATATCACACTTGCTTTTCTGGCAGGATGCAATGTTTCATGGGGGAATATTGACCAATGCACAAGAAATAAGGTTTTTTAAAGCACCAAAATACGCCCTGAAAGTAATATGTTAAGGACTTCAGCAGGTAACTCTTGAACCAGCTACATGTGAAACTGATTTTGCTGTATTGCTCTAAGAATAGGAGCTCCAGCTGGTCGCTGCTGCTGCAGGACACTTATCAACCCTGACACTACTTTTGAAGAACTAAACACACACACATACATACAGTACACACACACACACACACACACACACACACACACACACACACACACACACACACACACACACACACACACACACACACACACACACACACACACACACACACACACACAAGCTCCCCAGTTATTGCTTATTTCCTCACATCATTTAACGCCTCTGTTGCACCTGGGGTTACCAGACAAGGCCTTCTCAGTTACACTTGACCAGGTTTGGGTCAATGTTATCTAGCAGGCACTCTCAAACCACAGAGCTCTTTTATTTCCTGCTGCTCAGGATTAAGTTATATGAGGACTGTCAGCATCTCTTTGATTCAGCTCCCAGCAAAGTGGAAGTCAACGGGAATTGTTTCAGCATGTATTAAAGTGTTAGGGCATGCAAAGTAGGGTAGCTGGCTTGCATCAACATGTATTCTTTTAATAGTAATGATGTTGTATAAAATATGTCACCCGTTCTAGATGAATATGCTTAGTCAAATCAAAAGAAAAGTTTGACATATTTTATTTTATTTCTGCCTGTCTTCTTTTTCTTGTCTTCTTCCCTTGTTCCAGCTGCTCAGTGACCTCATCTCATTTGTTCTGGATTTGTTAAGAGGAGAAAAGCTCAGAATAATGAAGCCTTTTTTGTACCAAGCCTGACTTTACTGACCAGTAAACATGACTGACTGTAGGGAAACACACAGTGCTGTTTTATCCAAACGCTTAACTGACACATTGACTTGAAAAAAGTTTAATCAGCCTTTCCAACTGTGAAATCAGTTGTTAAGAGAAGCTGTACATGACCTGTACTTGTTGCGTTTTAATTGAAGTTCTCTAAACTGCAATGAAAAATAAAGTATTACATTCTCTTTTCTTACTTGAAAATGTTAAAGGGGTAATGCTGGTTGAAATGGTGCAAAGTTTAAATGTATTTAAATACCTGCCTCTTTCTAATCGTACAGGTGACAGCGCTATGGGACAAAAAAGGTCACTACACAACTTATTCAGCATACTGGCCTCATCTAATAAAGCACAAGCTGTTTAAAATACCAACACACGCTTGTCAAGTTTTCCACAATAACAAGACACGATTATCTCGTTGGAACAAGTCCTAAAGTAGCCAAATTCATGGAAAGTCACCAGAGGCTGTGTCTGCACTATTCTGGTTTGCATCCGCCATCATTTTCTGTTTCACCCCAAAACACAAAAGGTTGTTAGCTGCAAATACAAAAAGTGTACAAAAGCTGCTGGCTTCACTCTCCTGATCACAGAGTTGTTAGAACACTTAATCTAAAGTGTAAAAGCACGCTGAGGTTTTAACCTGTCAAAGCTAAACTTCACTCCCTGAAAACAGCAAAGAAGCTGGACTCTCATAAAGGGTCCGCTGGGGTCAGAAACTTGAGACGTGCTTGGCTTTTTGTCTTCTGAACAAGGAGTAACACAAGCTGCTGGGAGAGTACAGAAGTCTTTAGGTGTGAAGTATTAAAATGAATATGCCTTTCCTGCTTTCATTAGCACACATCTATAGTTTTGCCAGGCCACTGTGTGTGACCTCCTCTCCTTCCTCCTTTACTCTTTATATCCTGTGGGGCTGATATGGTGTTTTTATTTAATCATCTTCAATCAAGTATTTACTCAAGCTTTGCTTTTATACAGTTTAGATTTGTACCTAGGCGCATCATTAAGTTAATATTCATAGTTGTGAGAAATCAAGAAAATGCACTCACTGCGCTTTGCATCAAATAACAAGCAGACAAAGCTGTTCTTGTGTGCTGATTTGTAATGACTGAAAATTGTTGAAGAGGAACATTGATATCTTACATTTCACTCGTGTAGACTTTGAAAGCAGCGCTGTGTTGAAGTGGTCAGCGCTTTCGCTTCACAGAAAGAAGGTTCCTGGTCTGAAGCCCAGGCCGGACAGGGTTCTTTCTGTATTGAGTTTATTATGTTCTCTCCGTGCATGTGTGGGTTCTCTCGGAGTACGCTGGCTTCCTCCCACAGGCTAAAGACATGCTCATTGGGTCATTATCCTAATTGCTAATTGGTGATTCTAAACTGACTGTGGGTGTGAGGGTGGTTTTGTATCTCTGTATCAGCCCTGTCATTGACTGACCACGATTTGTCAACGGTGTACCCCGCCTCTTGCCCAATGACAGCTTGGATCGGCTTCACCCCCCAACCATGAATGCAATAAGTGGTAATGGATGGATATTTTCAAGTTTCTTTGCAGAGTTTCTAGTTATGAAAAAAACACAATTAATTATTGATGCCTTTTCATGAGCTAAAGCAAACCAAATCATCAGCATAAACATTGACTACATTAACATGTTACACATGTACAGTACAACATCTAAAGGGGATAAGAGGTTCCATTTGGCCAAAAGGGGTGTACCAGAAATGACACAAACTGAAAGTTCACAGAAGCTTTAAGGCTGAGTCAATACTTCATACTGTTGTTAATCTATCATCAATCTACCAAATTCAATCAAATCATCTTATGTTACAGGGTTGCTAACTTTGCCAACCACATATCTCACAATAAAAGAAATAAAATGAAAATCAGCATTTTAAATGTTTAGGTTTGCATTCTGAATAGTAAATGAAATTCGACAGGAAGTGAAATTATCTTTAAGAAACACATAATCGTAAAACAAAAGTTTTTTGATTTGGAGAAAGGTGGTAATACCCTACTCAAAATGAGCCGCACACATAAAGAAACTGCCAAATCTTATGAAGGTATAAATATTTGTTTTCTACACCCGTTCTGACATTATTGGATCCCCATTTAAGTTGTTTATTTTTACTTTCAATAAAACACTTGTAATGCACAAAAAAACAGTTGCCAGCCAACAGAATGTAACTCACTTAAGGTTTTAGAGAAGCATTAAAGATTGGTAGAGCAGTGAGAGATCTCTTTATGTAAAGATGTTGGAAGCACAAAGCCTATTTATCTGTCAGAGGCTGGCTGATAATCAAACTGACCCTCAGGTTTCCACTGAGCACGAGAGATCAGGCCAAACTCTGATCCAGCTTTGCTTTGAGCACCATGATTTACTGACGCAGCTGATGATTCTTTACTGCACAGAAATCTTTTCTTGGATCCTCGTCCGGCTGCATCACAAAGGTGGGATGAATGGCTCTGGTTTGGTTTAACTTGAAGTGCGATGCTTCATCCTCTTTCCCTTTTTTAAATAACTTTTTTGTAGTTTTGACATTTTTCCATGATTCAACCACAATTGCAAATTGCAAAATCATGGTGGGCTCAGATCAAACAGTCAAAGTGTCATGTATTGTGTGTATTAAAGACCTGTGTTATCTTTCTCTAACTGGCTGTTTTTTTGTTGCCCTGATGGAAACTCTGAGTGAAGTCACCATGACCCCCACAGCTCAGAAACATGTTACCACAACAGAAATGTGATGGGCACAACAACAAAAAATAAGACCCAGGTTGTAACAAAACACAGCTTTCCTTTAAAGATTTTCAGGAACTGTTACACAAAGGTTTTCAGGCTAAATTAGTCAGTGGGTTAGAAAAAGGCTGAGCCTTCTGAATGCTTGAGCAAACAATTTTTACAAATCATATCATTTAATTCACCGATCCTTTCATCTATCACCGTTAGCAGCCTCATTAGCTAGCTAGCTTAGTAAAGGCAGAACCTTGGTGTGTGTTTGGTTTTTTGCTTCTTATAAATGTGTTCCCTTTTGACAAATACAGGAGTTCCAAGACCCCTTAATTTAGTTTGTTCACTTTAATAAAAGTGGTATCAGCAACCGATCCGAAGTTTGTGCAGGGAAGTGGAGTGTTTCAGCAAAGAGTGATGGGTTTGGTTCCTCTCTCACTGTTGGCCATACATGAATTTGTTTGACAAACTTTTAATGACCAAATCAATTTTTTCCAAACATATGTCCCTTCTTCCAATTTTCAGTCTTGATAAGGTCGGGATAGTTAAAATGTTATTTATGCTCAACTCTTTTTTTTTTTTTCCTATTCTTGTCTTTCATAAAATGTAAAACATACATGTTGTCTTGTTGAACTTGTTCAAAGACTTTATTGTTAGCCTGTTATGGATCACATGTGTTAATCTGTTCATCACTTGAACGAAGGTGTTAATAATTAGTACTTTAGATTGAGATGGTTTTGGTAGCTACATTTTTTGTGCTTATTGTTTATTCATTTAAAAATATTTTCCATATCCAGGTTTCAGGTTCCTGGAACTTAATTAATAAAGTATATCAAGGCATAATTTCTTGAAAAAATATGTACAGTATGACAGTACAATTGAGCTCAAGATTGATTTTTTCATTTCGCTGTGACTTAAATCAAATAACGAAAACCATGTGTGACGTCTTGTATTGTTCTGATTCTGCATAACCATATGAAAGACATCAACACAGAGGATACATCATGAAAGATTAAAGACATATGTTTAACCAGAAACACAAGCGGTATCAGAAACTATTGACCCCCAAAGCCACTAGGGGGCTCTAAACGGCCTTGAAAAAAATATATTTGTGCTCCTCTTATCCCAGGGGTGGGCAACTGGCGGCCCCCATCAACCCTCAATGTGGCCCTCAGGTCAATTTTTACATATTAATGAATTGGAAACATGAAGAAAACATGACAAAATATGCCATGAAATCATGAAAACCAGAAATATGTCCATAATAATGTTTGATCACTGGTATATGTTGAGATAATTGGAGACATAATTGACTGTAATCGTTTTTGTTTTATCCTACAATTTAGCCCCCTGGCAGTGAGAATTAAATGAATGTGGCCCTTGCTGTGAACAAAGTTGCCCATCCTTTTCATATCCTGTCTATCATAATTTAAGATGTTTCAAGAGCACTAGATAAAAAATATATTGTGTTTTATGTTGTTCCATGCAGTTCTATCATTATCAAAAGTGATGCAAGGTGTATAAAATGTAAGTTAATATATGTGAATAACAGTTAAAGTGTTTAAACAGGGGGGGGGGCTTGCAGGGGGGCAAATCCTAATGAGGGCCCCAAAAACACTTGTTTCAGCCCTGCACGTCACACTTCTTTTCTCTTCTGACATATTGTTTATAGGTACATCAGTGACATCTTGTAACAGATCTATTTCTTCTTTGTCTAATATCATGCACTAACCAACTGAGATAAACAAAAACTGCTATCTCACTTGGTCTTATCTTGTTTATCTGTGATAGACACATGGCAATAAGATGTTCAGTTGTTTGAAGTTTTTTTTCCCCTTTCCTTCCATGTCTTCAACTTAGATTACAGCTTCAGAAACTGGAAGCCGCAGCACATCTGTAAGCCAGCGGAAATACCAAAATCTTGCATGCCTCTTTGATTGTTACATTCAACATATCATGTGCGCTACCAGCTCTGCTGCTGCAAACCATTAGGCTCAGTAACTGGTGGCTTGTAAAATACGTTTAGAAATTCTGGAGACAAGGCAGAGGGGATGAGATGGGGATTCCACATGGTTATCCAAGAAGATGATAAACAAAGGGAGTAGGTAATACAGCCTAAGTGATATATTGGGAACATGTGGGATCCTGGAATAAAAAAATAGAGGATGGAGGAAAAGAAAAGTTAAGAGGGAGGGGAGAGGAGGGCAGAGGAGTCCTTTCTGTTTTGTTCAAAGTTTCAAGGCTTACGTATATATAACCGCTTACGTAGTTCAGTAGATCGCATCACCCTACATCCTTTATAGATATATTAATCCCGGCCTAGCCTGACTCAACAAGCCCAATTTGACCAGGGTTACAAGGTAACTCAGAACAATTAGTTAAGTCCTGAACTTAAGTTATATTATACTTATATTTCAAAATATTGTCAGATACACTTTATATATTTTTCCACTATAACTCACTGAGAAATATTGTGATTTTTTCTTCCACTTGATTTTGTTTTACAAAAATATCTTCTGAATAAACAATTAAAGATGATAGATTTCTTTACTCAGGTATTAGTACTGACACTTGTGTTACAAAAAAAACTCTGGGAAAAGCTGAATGATTAATTGAGCTTTTTTACTAAACTCATTGTCAAGCAGTAACGTCGCTACGAATAGCAGCTTTAGTCTTTTAGCCACATTTTCATAGCTTAGTGGTACTGTAGAGTCGCTGTTTTCTGAGTCAAATAGCTTTTCAGTAGATTTTCTGTTTTGTTGATGAAATAGTGCGGTAGCACCCAGGCAAGCTACATTTTCCACACAACAAAGTTAAAGCGCAGCGTGATGCTTTTTCATGTTCCGAATTCAAACCTTCAAGGACGAGTAGAAGACGACAGCTGTTTTGGACTTGTACTTGTAGTTGACAATCTACTATTTGCCTATGACAGTGAGATCACTGTCTAATCCGTGATGCCCACGTCCCTCCTGCTGGGCATAGTCCAAACAGGGACGCATGAGTTCATCTACCGGGGAACACACATGCAGATGATTCCCGAACAAGCAAGCAGTTAACAATCTCCAGACTGCAAACACCAGTTAGCAACTTGTCAACAGCTAAGTACAGAACATAAAGGAGGTAAGAGGTGCATGATTCAAAAGGAAACAGTTTAGAAGTTGGATATTAGATCATGAAGATGTGCCAAAACTTGTTAATAGGCAACTTTGATTTTTTTTTATTAACCAGTTAATGGACTGGTTCTTAGACTGTTTCCTCACAAAACATTGTTATTGCAGAAAAAAATTATTTAGTTTAATTGAAACAGTGGTTCAATCTCCTCTATCACAGGGGTATGAGGTACATTTCCAGTAGCTGGCCAAGAATCCTAAGTAAGCTAAGATTATCTATACAGCACCTTTCAAGCAGACTTCAAAATAAAAGATTAAAAAAGGCAAGCCAAGAGAAAATAAAAAGACTATTATGTAAAAGCAGACGTGGACAATGTAGTTCAACAATTTTTCCTAATTTTAGTTCAGAGCAGCAGTCCAACTAAACATGCAAAGAAGCATTGACTGTGACCAAAATTGGTTCAATAATCATAATCATAATAATGTGTAATACATGAAAAGAGCTTACAAGTAGCAAGCTACTTTTGCAGTTGTTAGCTTAGCTTTCTACATTACCCTAGCTTTGGTGTTATTAAGCTTAATTTTAGGTGGAGTGACTAGTAACTTAGCTCACTACATTTTTTAAGTAGCTGACTCATTTTTAAAAGTAGTGTGTGTCGGGGGTGGGCGGGGGGGAGTTAAGTCTCTGAAATGTACAAAAGTCAAAGCACAAAAGTAAAAAAGTAGCCCTCTGAAAACAGTTCTACTGTGTAAAGCTGAGTAAACCTGGTGTAGTTATTAAAAAGTTCTCCCTGGATTTCACTTGTGTTGTAGTCAAGACCACACTAACCGAGACCAAGGCATACCTGAGACCAGATTGCTCCGAGACCAAGACAAGACCAAGACATATAGGGGTCGAGACCGAGTCAAGACCAAGACCAAGGCAGGGCGAGACCGAGACAAGACCATAAATATCACAAAAAAATGATCAACTTGTATGCAGCGGGCGTGTTACTTACCGTAACACCGGGAATACGAATCAAACTACAAATTAATTGAAGTTATTTGTTCTGTTAGGAAGAGTCATTTTTCTTCTTATCACAGTAATGACTTGAAAAATAGCCTTTCATTGGTGGTCTAGACTGGTCTGGAGTGAAATTCCGGTGTCCGCCCAGTCTTAGACCGCGACAAGAACAGGTTAAAATTATTTCAATTCCGAGACGAGACTGAGACCTTCAAAAAGTGGTCTCGAGACCGGTTTGAGACCAAGACCTGTTCCGTGGTCAAAGTAACCAACCTTTTGTACCTCGTTACTTCCAACCCTCTACACATTGATGCAGCTGTATTAAACAATCTATTTGTTCAAAAGAACATGCACCAGCTTTTTTTCTGCAAAAATATTTTTACTTTTCATACGTTAAGTATATTTTGCTGCTGACAATTTTGTACTTTAAGAAAGTAACTACTTCCTTCACCACTGGCCTCAACACATATTTAGACAAAGAGCCAATGAGAGGAGGCCTTGGGGTCGAGGCAGCTTGTTAAACCTGAAGTTGGACACAGAGGTCATTGCCGGCCTTTTGTGCAGAAAAAAGACATCAGCTCACAAAAGGAAAACCTCCAGCAGAGATTAATGTGCTGCTTTATAAGTTCCAATCTAGATTCCAGATCCTGTTTTTTCTTTTATAGCCTTGCGAGCATTCCTGTTCCTATTGTAACCTGCTTGCACGGAAATAGCAACGTCATATTCTCCGGGGCTGATGATTTGAAGAAGTCGTAGGAGCAGCTGGCCTCTGCCAAAAGGAGCAGATCTGGGCAGGTCATCAGCGAGCCCACATCAAGGAGCTAGAGCACTTCAAATCCTGTGTGTTAACTTTTATGGCAAGTGTTTATGCAAGGTCATGCACATTGACTTACACTTTCCTTTTATGTAGGGGTGCAGGACACATGTGTCAGATGGAAATGTATCTGTTTGGTCACCTCAGGTCTGTTTTTCCTTACGGCTCAGCCCTTTGCACGATTTATTCTTAATATTTAACCAATCATAGTTTAATATTTTTACATGTATAAAGATGGGTTTTCACTTTTGTCTTAGCCTTGTGACTATTACCACTGCAGATCAACAAATTCAGTCCTCATTTACCCATGAACCAGCAAATAGCTGACATAATCAGCTCTCTATTTCTATTCCTGACCAGTGTCAATTTTGAACTTGCCTTTCATGGACTGAAATCTATTGCCTTCATTTGGATCTGTTCAACCCTATTCTTGTATCTCCTCTTAAGAGATGGAGTTCATCTTAAGCAATAGTTTTAGTCCGTTGTCATCTTAATTATAAAAAAAAATCAGTAAACTTGTTAATGCAACTATAGCATGTTTCAAGTCTTTAAACCATACAAAGCACTTTACACTGTATGTCAATATTCAACCACTCACAAATACTGTACATTCATACTGTACACTGATGCAGAGACTACAATGCAAACTGTCAACCTACCAACAGGGTCCAATGCTGTCACATTAACCAACGACATCATCGACATATAGGAAGGATGGGCAATGGATCTCACTGCCAAAAGATTAGTGGACAACCTGCTCTATCTCCTGAGCAACAGCCATAATAAAGTTTTTCCTTGTGTTTTCACTGAATGCAGCCACAACTGCTGTTTTGAAAAATGTCGTTGACCAATTGTTAGAAGATTTTAACCATGAAATCATCGGGGGTTTATGTCATCCATCATACACTTGTAAAATCCACACTCATTTCATCATGTGTTTTAACTTAGTATAAGAAGCAATACCCCAGTGCACAGTGACTTAAGGAGGAAATCTGAAGCAATTTGCTTTGTATTGTAAAAATCTAAACACATTGCAAATCCAAAAAAATAGACATTGCCCATTAATCAACATAGCCTATGAAAGCCTAGAGACTGTTTTTTTCTGGTATAACAGGAAAATCCAAATGATGATCTGCCTCATCCTGAGCTCCCCTGCAGCGAAAAAATGGGGAAAACTAGCATCCTAATGTTAGCTTAGCAATGGATTCTGCTTACATCTATAGACATCCTACACCAACCACAAAGCTTTGTACCACAAAGCTTGAGAAAGCTCAAAACGTAAAGCCTTTTTGGCCAAACAATAATATGAGACACAACAGGAGAAAAGTAAGAAATTCGCTTTATGGGGGACTTTATATTTGTCTTTATTAGCTAATGTAGTTTGCCAGCTAAAATGAGTATGTAAGCATTTGCCTAGTAATTTAGAGCTGAATTGTTAAACAACTATTTTTATCCTTATTGATTTTTTTTACTTTTCTCTATCTGTATTATGAATTTCTTAATGCTGCTGCAACACCAAAAGGCTCATCTTCCCATAGCATATGCTAAATTGTTTGGGCAAAAGATGCAAGTGTTTCCTCTATAAATGCATTCTTTTTCCTAACATTCTTAACCTCCGCAAAAGATGTCAAACCACCAGCCATCTGCATTGATAAGTGGTCAGTTTCCCAGCAGGCTGTGAATGATTCAGTGACCTGTCAGGCCTTTATGTCTCTGCTCAGTCGTGTTTACGCAGCAGCTCATGAACGCAGCATGAAGGAGCTGCAGAGTAACAACAGACCATCAGGAAGGTTTGTGTCTGAGAGAGGGCAATCACCTCTAACAGAGCTGAGGGCCGCGGAGAGACAACCAGCTTCACACCAGGGAAACTCACACATACGCACAAAAAAAACCAACACCACACTGAGGCTGAGGACGCTTGTCAACAGGGGAATAGGTTTTCCTCCCTGGGGGGTGGTTCATTGATTCAAAGCAGGCATATAATTAATTTAGCCTCTCAGGATATCTTCTTTTCTAAAACCGTATGTTAGGAAACTGAACAATAAAAAAAACAGCTAACTAGACAGCCACACAGCCAGATACATTTACAAATATTGCAAAACTATGTCAGAGTACAACAAAGCATACATTTAATTTACGAATATTTTTTTTAAAACAAAAACGGCATGCAGCAGTAAAAATATTTACGCTTTTAAAACCCAACATTATTGTAAATTGACATGAGGCTTTGAAAAGGGCGCCTATGCTCTGTGATTTTATTTGTTTTATGGACCTCTGCTGGCATCCATGGCTTGTGTTTGGCTTGAAATGTGATGGACTTGATGACAGTGACATGGCCAATGATAATTTCAATGTATCCAGTAACAGACTGTGTAAACTCCTTAACATCAATGTGATGATTCTGTGTAGCTGCCTCCTTGAACATGCCCCAGTCGGTCCTTTCAAAACTGTCCTAAAGTGCCAGACTGTGATCCGTCTTTTTACAGTCCTGCTCTGTTTCAGCACCGTTCTGTATGCTGGAAAAAGCATTACAGATATATGATCAGAGTATTCCAGATGGGGGCGGGGGGCCGCTCTGTAAGCCTCTTTGATGTTTGTATGCTGTACACCAAGTCCAATATGTTTGCCTCTCTTGTTGGAAAGTGGACATGCTCGGTTTAGGTAAAACTGTTTTTAAATCCTCAGCAATTGCAATAAAACTGTCCGGATGTGCAGTCTGAACCACATTGATGGCGCTGTAAAGCTGCCATTGTGCCTCCTTGGAGTTGGCGCTGGTAGGGATGTAAGCAGCCACTATGAGAGTGGCAGTAAATTCCCACGACTGGTGGAATTAAGTAGATGGTGTGTGTTTTGGCACTTACAAGTTTGCGCGGTAAGTGACAGCCGATGAGATTTTGAAACAAGTCCTCTCCATTTTAGGCTTTCACTCCCTTTGCCTCCTGGTGGATAACCCCGCTCAGTCAGTGCAGACATAAAAAAAATTGTAAGGCTACAAGATAAAAGGTGTAAGGGGGTCTAAGGAGTTCTGTGGACAACCTCAGGTTTCAAATATGGAAGTCTTACTTTGGGGACAACAGTCTCTGCAGGTTACCATGCGTGGAGAAACTGAAGCATGGTGTTCAGTGACGTGCACAACATGACTTTAACCTACAGTACACAGGTGTGGAATGTAACTATTTAAATTCAGTAAGTAGTATTCTTGAACTTTTTTTCACATGTGCACTTATCTGATAACTATACTTAAAAAAATTTGATTTCAGTACAAAACATTGAAGAGTTTTGTAGAATGATGTATTTGCATAGAATAAATCAGTCAAGCACAGATAGAATGATGAGTCGATTACTTAAAGGGGCTATATGTAACTTTCAAAAATACCGCGTTTCTAGTGACGCCGCTAGGCTAACTGCACTAGCAACCTGTTGCTCGCTCTCGCTGGCGTGCTCGTACATACATGAGCGAGCATCTTCATCAGCCGCGAAATTCACATGGTCTAGAGGAATTATCTTACCTTTTCAATAGAAGTGAAGCCATCTCTGGGTCAGTTTTTATCCCCAAAACCGATCAAAGCTCCCTCCATGAACGAAAAGCTCTCCTGATGTTCACTCTAGTTTTCGCCGACGGGCTTCTACAGATAAAACCTTTTTTGGTTTCTTGTGCTAGTCTGCGAAGGACGTCGAGAACGCACATAGAATGTCACTTCCTGCTGCTTCGCGGAAAATCGAACCCGGGTTCGTCAAAAAATAAAAAGTTATACAGGCAACACAGATAGACAGTGAATGTCTCATTTTTAACATAATTTAAACATTCTCTTACTAATGGGCGATAAAACACGATTTAATTATGTGAGAAAGTTACATATAGCCCCTTTAACTTTAGTCAAATGAATGAAAATGAACTAGAGACTAGTTTGAGCTGAAGTTATTTCAAAGTCACCAAAGCTGTGAGATGGATGTATTGGACTATAAATATCAGTGTCAATAAAGGACAATAAAGCTGTACAATACAAGAACCTCTATATGGTTTTTAGGTTCTAGTATGTTATTGGAGAACACGTACTTGGTTAAATTCCATAGCTGTGAAAAATAAAATCAATATGTCTCACTTCGGAACTAAAACTTCTGAGAGATGAAGGAAGACAAATGGTTGAATTTAGACAAAGACTGTAGGATGAGCAAAAGATTCTTAAGTCTGGTTAACATTAGCCCACATTGCGATGTCAGGAAACCCTGCTGGGTGTCAAACTACTGTAGAAAATATCCTGAGAGTAAAGAGTTAATATCTGAGGACGAGGAGGAGTTGAGTGCTGAGGTTTCCTATAACATCTGTAGTATAAATGAGTATATCAAATATTTTGTCTGATGTAAGGCCTCCACGTATATCTTATTATTCACATTGCATGATGCACAAACACAGTGTAATCATGTCTTAGCTATAGGTAAAATGTTGTTAAATTATTTAGCTAAGGGGGGAAAGTGTTAAGAGCCTTACTTAAGTAGAAGTTCTTGAAGTACACCAGGATATATTATTCACTACCAGTTTAAGTCTTACATTCAAAGCCTTTACCCCAAGGCACTTTTTCATTATTCCTTAGATAACTGCAATATCTGGCATCTGGTTTGAGGATATATATTCATCTCACAGTTGTTGTTTTTTTGCTATCATAGAGATCTTGAAATCTGCTTACTCCACTGGAAAATGTTTCAAAGCACAAACGATGTGTGAGTACCTGAGAGCATCTGAGGCAGGAAAGTGTTTTAAAAACTAATATAATCGCTCTCTTGACTTTCATGGGAGTAAATGTTAATACACTGAGCTCCAGCTGGGTGGTTCAATCGAGCTAAAAGAGCCGAGCAGATCCAGAGAGGGCAGCGTACAGATGGGGAGGTCCTCGTCTTTACAAGGACTCCGGAGACCACCCTGCCGCTGCACTATCAAGTCATCTCACTAACACACTTTACAGGAGGTGAAACTCATCGTCTGCCTCATTTAACTGCTACATCCCTGTGGGAAAAAAAGGGAAGGAGGAGCAACACTGAGACGACCAAGGCTGAAGCAGGCATGAGGGAACCATTTTTCCCCAAGCCACTGATAGACGTACCACGTATTCAGACTCGACTTCCAAACTGTCCTACTAGACGAGCACAATTTCTGCAAAAAAAAAGCAGTGCAATACATAAAAAACACAAAGACAACTTCATAATGCCTGCAATCATGTCAAAACAGAAGCTGCACTTGAACATAAAAAGAAATACAATTCCAATATATAAAAGTGTAGAAGTTGTGTAAAATTCTTTCATGATTCTTATCACACATAAGAGGCTACCATTACAAGCTGTCGTTTTGTTTTTGTTTTTACATCACTCAAAGTAACATACTTAAATAGACCTAATGAGACCGGAGGACAGAAGAGATCCCGAGTTACCTGTTGGGGCAGCTGTGTAAGAGGTGAGCTCATATACACAAACAAGCAGGAGCTACGAGTGGGACTTGGTAAAACAGTTCTTCAGGCCTTTTCTGGATTAGAGGGTTCCAGAGGCACATAAATACCTGCAATCTGCATGTCTCACCATGCAAAGCTCCTTGCCATACTGAACCTCGATGTATTTACAGACTTTCTTCAAATGTTCACAAATTGAAATGAAAAAACAGGAGAGCTGAATGGAAATTGTCTTCAAAGAAAGTTTTCGGCCCATCCTTTTTTTTTATTGCGTAAAGTTACGACCTGTGGTCCTCACGTTATGTTTACTTGATCAAAACACAGCGACTGTTGTTGAAGAGGAAAACTGTGCTAGAATAACAATTATTGTGCTGTGTCCGCCAAATAATCTTTAAACATTTGTTAACCTACTTAAAAGGATCTCAAACTGGGATGCAGTTTTTTCTCAGTAAATGAAGATAAAAGTCAGTGTGAAAAAAGTAAAAAAATGTAGATCTAGACCCTATTATCTATTTACAGAAAGTGATAGAACAGAGCACATGCTCCATAAACAAGTGTTTTAAACATTGAACAAAGGACTCTCAGAGAAATCATGCAGCCAACTGAAACTGTACGACGTTAAGGGATCGTCCTAACTCCCAAAACCTCCCTTTCATCTGAGATTTTACACAGCCTGTGACATTTTCTCAACCAGGAATGAGCGAAACAATAAACTGAATTGATAAAGGTTATAAGGCCGTTACTGGATGAACTTTGTGGATCTTGATGAAAGCAGTGATGGCTGGGATGAAGAGCGAACGGGAGCCTTTCCTTTCTCCTGGCGTCACTTGAACCTCCGGAGGGTTCTCCTTTTTGTTACAAGCTCTCCAAGCAAAGCGTGACGGGACCAGAAACGCCTAACCGTCCTCTTCAAACATATGGGGCTTTTAGAAGCCGTTACACGAGCTTTGCTTTTCTCATCAGCCAGGTCCATTTGTAGGAAGTGACTGGCTTTGTCATTCTCCCCGGCCCTGTATTATTCTTTGACTTTTTCCAAACAATACCACAACATATCCTGATGTAATGTAAAAATGGCTCAAATTGGACCATTAAAATCTTTAACCTCAGCTCAAACCCTCTGTAGCTGAAGGTAATGCTGAGGGTGGACACTTTGCAGTAATGGTAAAAGAATGTGGGTCGGCCCACTTTAAATGAAGCCATCAGCATGGCACGAAAAGAGGGGAAAGGACCCGTTTTTATGATTTCCTTTGAAAAATTGATTCCAATTTATAAGGGGTCCTGTAAGGGTGTGGTATATAAGTCCTCATCCACCCTTCACACTAAATCTTTCAGGCAGAAGCTTTTAAAACTTCAAATGCATCTAGATCTGCTTACACATGTCATGCTATAGCCTGTATAGACCCCTTTCCTGTTCAGCAGGGCTGCTCAAACGTGTGTTTCATGGATGTGACTTTTTTTTTCCAGCAACAAAACAGAAGAGCAGCCCACAGTAAAACACCGCACATGATGTCTGGCTTTCCCATCAATCCTGAGGACAGGCCGGGCACGGCTCAGGTGGCTCCAAATGTGTCCGGACCTCAGTGCTCACTCAGACCACTTAAAGACCGCATCAGAAGAGAAGCTCAAATCTTTTTCTTCACTAAAAGTAGTGACACAGCAGATGGACAATGAATTTTGACAGCCCAGGAAAATTTAACAAAAGGACAGATCTAATTGCACGACGCAAAGCTAAAACAGGTAGTGAAAAATAATAGTACATACAATATATTTTATAAAATACTGTCAGTTATTGCATCTTATTATTGCTTATATGGCCGATAGCTTCATCTATTTTATTACAAACTGAGATTTGTGTCAATACCCCCCGAAAAAGTAAGATCACATGATAGTAAAAACAGAACTGAAGTGGGTGTATCCCATCAATATATTAAGCTTTTCCTGTTCCAGACGCTTCACGGAGGACTGCAGGGACAATTGTATCTCATTTTACAGTCCATCTCTTGTCCACTAAAATGTGTTTGACCTAATTTTACAACAGAGAAGCTGTGAATCTCTCTGACAATTTCCAATTTGTGTTAGCATCAAGCTAATGAACCAAGACGTTCATCCTGGTCCCTCTGTGGTTTATATTAAGAATTATATTAATGCAGAACATTATGTTTTTTGTCAATCCGCAGTTCAACACATGTGCTTTATTTTATCAGGATTATTTCTGCAACTTCAACACTGTTCTGGGATAAGGAAATGAGAAGATTACCCTGTTAAAATATTTTGTCTGCAAAAAAAAGACATCTGAAAACAAATCTGTACTTGTGCACTTTTACGTTAAAGGCAAACAAAGCAAACAGCCCAAGCTACTGTAGACTTACATTAATAACATTATGGCTCGTTCCTAATCCAGGTAAATCTTTGTGGTTCCATTGCGAGTCTTTATTGCACTGATGGGGATTTTGCTGATCAAATGTTCGTGTATGAAACCTGCAGCTGTTGTAAGAGAGCAGCAGAGGCAGGTCTGGGCTGTAGAGCCGAGCTGAGCTCACCTGGTGTTCAGCAGCAGAAAAGAGGTAGTGAGGTCATTATAGAGGAGAAGAATCTGATAGTGGAAATTAGAGCTCCTACTTCTCAACCTCATACTGGTCCAATGGAGCCATGTTGAATGTAATCATATGAAACATTTCTAGTTTCAGGTAGCATGGAAACATGGAAGATTTAATAAATGTAACAGGTGCATACAGACAAAGATATCCAATCAGTCTCGTTATAAGTTACGGAACCCGAGTAATTCAAGTAGAAAATCTCCCATTCTAATTCTCTGAGCCTTGTTTCACTATAGACCTCTTATAGAGCAGATACATACAGCAATCACTGCTGCAACAGGAGCCAACTCTATCATGGAAATATAGACCTTGTGTAAGTATTAAATGTAGCCACTATGACTTCACTCACTTGTGTGTTAGCTGCTGTTTTGAAGGCTTTATGAAGGCATTGGGGCTATGCCTGTACGATATGAGAAAAATATGAGATAACATTGTTCAATTAATGCTATAAGAATATGAAGAGGAATAAATAAACCAATATCAAAGAGGGCATAACAGCTTCATTATGTTCTTCTTTATGTTTATCTGCTTTTCTTCCTCAACTAAATAATGCACCGACAATGCTTAACTAAACCACTGCTGACTCAAACCAAAATTGTCCAGGAGACCCAGAAAACGCTTAACAAAAAGCAAAGGCTGCCAGGGAGACCTTTGTTAACACAAACGGCTGGAGTTGCAACAAAACTATCCAGCACCCCAAGTTATACTCTGGGAGACTGGCAATGGAAATCTTATACACACAAAGTTATGTGTTGGTGTTTATATACACACAGAAAACAAGAGAAAAGACAGGGAGAACCTCTCACTACCTCTGAAGGTGAGATAATGAGTCAGCACAGGGCACTGGAGAGTATATAAAAGCTCCCCACACCTGGGCTTAATCAAAGCCAATCAGTGACACACACACACCTGACTGCAGTGGGTTGGTTCTCTCACTCACTGAACAGAAAGAGTGAGTGCCCTCACACACGGCAGAATAAGAAATCTCAGCAAATATTAAAAGTTGACCAAAAAATGTTTCTCATTATGTGTCGTTACACTTTTAAACACTCCTATTTTAAAATATTTTGTAAGTATTACTTTTTGTTGCTCTGGCTTTAAGGGGACGCACACCTGATGCAAATATATTTCACCTGCTGCAAATATATTTCACTTGCTGCAAATATATTTCACTTGCTGCAAATATATTTCACCTGCTGCAAATATATTTCACTTGCTGCAAATATATTTCACCTGCTGCAAATATATTTCACTTGCTGCAAATATATTTCACTTGCTGCAAATATATTTCACCTGCTGCAAATATATTTCACCTGCTGCAAATATATTTCACTTGCTGAAAATATATTTCACTTGCTGCAAACATATTTCACAAAGCGGAAAGCGTATGCCCATACTACTTGTTTGTGATTGGACTGAAGTCACGTCAGTACAAACATGTGACTCTCTTCCGCTCTACAGGGCTTCATTGACCTAATTTCTCCAGCTGACTGCTACTTGTGCTACAGTTGCATGAATGAATGGTCAATATATGATCCGGGGCTTCATCTGATAAGCCCAATATGTACATGACTTTCTGACTGCATGTACAGGAAACATTGATTTATTGTGCAGCCCCATCCTGATGTACATCCTCTTTTACATTGGTGAATTGTTTGAGGATGTCTGCACTCAATCTTGGCTGAACTTATTGTGTGTGCTAAGAGCATAAATTAGTGTGTGGTTCTTTGCACTTAAAAACACTTAAAATTATAATTATCTGCCAACATCAGAAAACACTCAACAATAGTTGACGCTGAATACATCTTGAAGGCGTCTAAATGTATAAATCTCCTGTGTTTCATTTTTGTTTTTGCTGCGACTGTTTTTTAAGCTTGTCTTCAATCATATTCAGGAGCTTTCTAAAGCAATCTAAATGACGATGAGAGATTAAACATATCAACATCTGGTCACCTGGACATTCTAACAACATTTGCTTTTAGTGTTTTTATTTCCTTTTTCACTCTCGATGTAAAGCTGTGAAACCGTCAGTTCAAATGAGGGCCAAGGAGACTTCAGCTGTCGACATCTCCCTCTCAGGCCCAGAGGAAGTGGATATTTTTCCTGCCGAGGTTTGTCCGACCACTCAGGTCATTCTTTACACACATTACTTATGATGGAGGACATGCAAAGCAGTGCCGTACTCTGCCACAGCAGCAGGTTTCAGAGAGACGCTACCTGAGAAGTTTAGGACTTTGGGAAGTTGTTCCACATGCGAACCACAGGAGTCATTAGTATCACAGACATATATTCTGTTTCTTCATTGAATATAATACACTCCCTTGAATGGGGGCAATAATCACCCCGTAGGAGATGTGACTTGCAGGGGGATTTTTTTCTCTCTCAGAGCTGGGGTGTAAATCTTTATTGTAACGTGTGCAGGTTTTGCTCTGTAAACCAGAGCTGGGTTATAAGACCAGCAGCTGAGTAGCACATGTTAAAAGACCTCCTGCTGTCTTCCAAAGACCCTCTTGATAAATTTTGTACAGGTGGGGAAGTTAACCGAGCACTCTGATATACAAATGTACACAATATGGTATTTTAGGGAGCAAACATAAACCTGATGTATACCCTGACCTATGGTAAGACTCAGTACAAGGGCATATTTTGGGTCAAGCACTGCTTGTTGTATGTCATTTTCTTTTTCCATTCAAGGTCTTTCATTTCTGTACATCTGTTGATCCTTTTTATGGGGTGACATAAGTTTAAACATTAATGGAAAAAGGTTTTAGTCTCTTGTACGGCAGGAAAATTATTCTGGTTTGAACCTTTTCCTACAGGTGAGAACATTTTAGGCCTCATTGGTTCTTGAAAATGAGTTCTGCAGTATAAATGCTATCCGAGGCCACATCAAACCCCTGTTAAACGTTGTGCTGGACAGGAAACCGAAGATCCTGTTTCAGTGTTAATATTTGGCACTGTGGTGACTCCTTATACAGCGGTCAGATGATGGGAGGTTAAGTAAGAAACAGGCAGCAGAGAGTGTGAAGGATTTTTCTATTTTAGGTGTTTTGCTTGAATCTTTTCCACAGAAAATTGAAATGAAATACTAAAAGACACTTTGAGTTACACAGCACTTTCACTTGAACAGTAGGTTCAACAATAACACAGATGAAATCCTGATATGAAATGATGACTAGGACTGTGTACATTTATACAATTACCTCAAGTATTTAAGCACTTTCTAAGTTATTGTAATTCCATCTTTATCCAGCTTTTCATTCTCATTCATTTCAGAGTTAAATATAAAAATGTTTTTCTTCTTCGACAGCTGTAATTTACTAGTACTTTAATTATTCTGTGTTTGGTGTCTTTTGCTTTGGATGAACTTTGGGGGAGGCTTTGTTGTTTATAGCATTGTTTAAAACATGCTTTTAACAAAGTACACATCAACAACCCCAAACAACCACACGACCAATCATTGCCACTACAAAAAGCACATGTGGACTTACAGAACTACTTCAGCTATGAAAGGCACTGTAGCACTGACTAGAACTTAAGTGGAATAAAGTTATGTTATTATGGAAGCAGTTAACATAGGCTTACAACTCCTGCTTAGCTAACAGATGTACAGTACACCAACTCTAGCTAACGTTAGCCAGAGGCACATGAAATACAGCTTTACCAACAGCAGCATCTTACTTTAAACTCATATAGTTTACTCACAACTTTCAGGCAATCCGTCTAGACAGTCTCCCTTTCTTAATCTGCCTAGTTGTCCTTGTTATCTTCGTGCTGTCCTCCACCACCTTAGCATAGCATACTCCTTACTGTAGTTGGTCAACTTGTTTTTTTTTTAAGTAGACTTCATTCACTTTCCCTTGTGCTTTTAGTAGTGTTTTTTGAGTAGCCTAAAGCGGTTCATAATACGCTCATAACTTCAACTCGTTAGAGCAGCCGAACTTGTTGTATTTCCCGAGTTCGACTGTTCTGTTAACTGTTGGACTGGAAACAGTCCAACTTCTGTATGATAACGTGATCCCGACAGTTCAATCAAGCTAATAGGAACACCCAACAGGAACGACATACATAAATCACATTACTAGTGCTGAAAACTGCTAATTTAGTGACTGATGTCATTTCGGCTTGAACCATTAGGCTATGCGTCTGATGATCTTAACACAAAGTCATAACACCTTCTTCCATCATAATTTATGGTGATTTACATCTTTTATTTACACATGTAGGCTATAATAATTGCCTTTGCCATTGTCTATAAAAGTCATGTTGTGGACACTGTATTTTTACAGTATTAAGCAAAATAATCTTATACAAGTAACACCCTAACATCTTTCCAATATAGAAATGTGATAAGTTTTATGTAATAGTAAACCTCCATAATGTCCTTTTCAAGGCTTGTCAATGACTTTAACATAAAGAGCAATTTAAATATGAAAATTCAAACATGCATCTGCTATTCAGTAACTGTATGGCAGTCTAAGTATAAGTCTAAGTATGGCAAGTAGGCTATATGTGGCATGTGTATAGTATTGAGTAAACCCCCACCCCTGAAAATGTCAGCTTTCCGATGTCCCTGATCAAAGGCTGGTTGTCTTGTGTGTCTGTGTTTCCCAAAGATAGACTTACAGGTGAGTTATTGGATGAGTTCAGCGTCCAAACTACACTTCAGAGCTGGTATTCCCCTTGGTCCAGCAGAACCCCCCCCCTCCTTAAAACACTTTCATGTTGCTCAATTGAAAAAAAAAATCCTTTAAAAAAAAAGTGGAGTCAAAATCTGAGAGTGTTATTTTTCATCTACAGGTTTTGGATTTCATTTATGACCCAAAGTTGCTATTGCTCAGTTTCTACTACTTGGGACAATTTTGCGGAAAAGTATCACAAGAATTCCTCAACATTGTAATAAACCATTTCCAAGTCCAGTAACACACAGGATCTTCAGCCACTACAACTCCTCACCTTACCCCCCACCCCACTGGGTTTTTTTTTGGTAACTGCACTTTTAACAGATATTGATGTATATAAAGGATCACTTAAAATAGATGCCTACATGTCAAAATGACAGCATGAAATGCTGCACACTTTGATTTGTCTTTTTAGTCATTTGTAACTCATTACTCTAATTTTACAAGAGCATTAACAGTTTGCCTTATTTTCATTGCATCAACAGTAAAATGTTCAGCCTGTTTGCAGATTGAGTCTAACTTTGTGTGTCTTCAAATCATTGGAAAAAAACTAGGTCTTTATGGCAAAACAAGGAGATGCTCTTTATGAGAAATTAAAAACCCATTGTTAAAAAATCACTCATCTAAATGTAAGGCATGAAAACCAATGGTTTCAGCACTATAAGACGAAAGAGATCTTCAAATATATATTCTTTATAAACTGTTATTTTTCCCCAAAAAACATAAAAAATAGGCTGCAAGGGAACAAGTGAAACCTAGATTATTGGGCAAGTAGCCCTTTATTATCAAGTGAAATGTTCTTAGTTGTCATTAATACAGCTATTTATGACCCCTATTTCTATTTGTATTTTAAACTTTTAACATGTTATGTCTAAAGGTCACCACAAAGAAACAAAATCCTTGGGTTTTGGGGAAAACAGATTATGTCTTATCCAGATGACAGATAAGCAAAAGGGCAACAAGAAAATGACAAATAGATTGATCAGATAAGAGCTTTCCAGCATCGCCAGATCACCACTGCAGTCACTGTTGCAGCAAAAATATTCCTATCTGTTCACCTGTTTAACATAAAAGCTGAGCAACACAAAGCCACTTCAAACACGGTGGGCAGATAAGAAATGGAAACCAGTTTCTTCACACTGTATTGTACAGGAAACAAAATGTGTTGATGTGAAAACAGAGAGAATAGCACAGACCGTGTTGACTAAACAGGGCCAAAGTGTCACAGTGGCAACAGGTTTGTTCAGACCAACTCCAAGGTTAAAGCCTCGCAGGGGTCAGCAGGTATCTTCTGACGTCTTTAAATAATGTTTGTCAGGTAACATGTAGCCTGAAAACCTGGAAAACAGGGAAACCCTAATGGTGATAAGAATACTAAATATGAGGACGGAAGAAATTTAAAAGCAACAGCAAAGTAAAACCTGGATTACTTCAACAAACTCTGATTCTCACATTCTGACAACAATGCTGTGTTGTTAAAGCATAAAACTACATAATAATTGGAAAGGACCTTTTATCAGAAATATGATAAAGTATAGTAAGTTATGCTCTTTTAAGGTCATTTTCTCACGGCAAATTGACGACAAACAATAAAAAGTGCAATTTTTCACAACTCGACATGGTGTAACTGAGGAGTCAGGTAAGCAAGGATTGTATACATACAGTCTTTGAAATTTTAAGTTTGTGATTGTGGAAATAGGTTTCTACTATTACATCTGTTGAAGTTAAACATTCCCTGTGGAGTTTATGGTCACTATAGCAATGTGGGATAACGTTTAAGTGTGTCCCTGAACTTTTTGTTCTCTCACCTGAAAATGGATTTACACTTTTCTACTGACCTGCAAGTGGCAGTAATGAGCGAGGATATACAATAAAGAGATAAAACGCAGGAGAAGAAAACTACTATTAAATTCTTAATTCTGCATTGGCTCCAAACATTGCCATTGTGTTCATCATGAACTGAAGCAGGAACACAACTGTGAAGTTTTAGGTTCATCAATCTCACTTAAAGAAAAAAACAACTTTAAGGTTTAAAGGATCACACCACATGCACCACACCACCGGTGTCGACCCTCTGTCCACACATGAGCACCATCAGCTCCTCCAGATGTGCCTCCTTTGATGGACCAGTAAAAGTGTCCCACTCTGCCCATGCAGACACAGGAAGTTCCAGTCTGGAGTCTTACTGCTGGTTTGAGGACACATTATTGAATCCATCTTTGACAGTGGAAACCAGACTGCAGAGACAGCTGTCTGCAGGACATGATGAGACTCCTCTGTGTGCAAGGTGTTGAGTGCAGACTGAGGAGATGCTCTAAATAAACCCACTGGAATCCAAAAAACAGGAAACAGTCATTAAGGCTTAGCAATTATTCACACTGTATGCTTTAAAAAACAAAACAGTAAATCTATCACTTTACTTCCATGGACACTCAATTCTACTGAAGACATTTAAGACTTTAAAGGTGTAAAATACCTTTTTATAGAAATGAGGAATAAGTTATAGTATGCATATTTTTACTAATCATATTTGCAATACTTTTCAATTTTGACCACATGTCTTTATTAAGTCTAACCCATGCTTAACTGTCATTTCCCCCATTGGACATGCGTAGTAGATGTTGCATGTGTACATACACTAAACTTTGTAACTACCTTATACTTGTTTTTCTTCATTTATAACTTTTAAATGTCTTCCTTTCTGTTGAGAAAGGGGGATGTTACTGCATTAAATAGGGGGACATCTGGACAATATAGCTCGACTTTGAACATTACAAGACAAATCGCATCTGATGCTCCAGTTTTTGTTAGACAAATACTTCTCAAAACTTTGAGCAATTTTGCAGAGATGTCTTCATGAGTGTGATAATGTTTTTCAGTAAGCAGAGGTGAACACTGTACTTTAAAGTATTAATCTCAAAGATTTTTAGATCAGGTAGTTAAAATAAATCTCTATATATCTTTCACACACTGATTTAACATTATGATGATTGGGCCTAATGACCTACTGATTCAATCCTTTGCATTCTCAGTATTATTTGGTAAAACAAAGTGTTGAGTCAGTGATCACACAATAAACCATAAACCTCATCCATCCAGCAGAAAAAGCCCATTTTATCTGTACTGTAGGCATACTGAAGTTTGTCACTGGTGCAGTATCCTATTAATGCAATATATATAACATTAATGAATCCACCCAAGACAGATTTTGAGAAATTCTTTCATGTGTTTTCTTTTTTTTAAAGTTCAAAATATTACTCAAAATCTTAATTGAGGAGACAACTACTAGCATGAAGTATTTTTAAGGGTTTACATTCCTCTTGTGTTTGCAACACAACAGACTAAGAATTTCTCTCATTTTAGAGACTTCTAAAAGTCTCTAAAATGTGTTGTGATGTCAAGAAATCATGTTTCATGTCCACTTCTAAAGAGAAGAGATAGAGTAAAAGTTAAAGTTAAAGTTTTCACAGAGAAGCTTTCCTTCTTCAGCAAATCAATGTGTAAACATCCTATGTCAAACTCTGCACTTTGGAGAGCAAAAAATCAGAGTGAAGACGCAATAATAAAAACACAGTTTTAGGATTGCTTTAAACTAGTCAGAGCAGTTTTACGACAAGAATGACATGGTGTGATAAGACTTTTCCTACCTCAGTGTAATTTGACCCCTGTGATCCTTTGCTGATCTTTCATTTTAAAGCTTTGCATACTGGCTGCAACTTGTTAATAGATTTTCCAGTTTTGTTTCGTCTATCAAAGCAAGTTTGTCAAATAAGAATGAATTTCTGTGTTTAGAAACACCTACAACTGTATAAGACAGGTGTTCTAAATACAAGAACTTTTCTGAAATATGTATTAAAGAAAACAAGAAAAATGAAGTATTTTTTGTGTGCTTTTAGTGTACTTTTCAGCATTAAATGGCGGGAAAAAAAAAACACCTTTATTTAAACATAGTCCCTCTGTTTGCCCGGGGGAGGCTGTATATGAGGAGTGTACATTTGAATACACTTTTATTGTCATATGCAAATCAAAGCTTTTAAGTGTTAACCTTGGCAATCATGGTGTTTATTCTAGTCAGTGAAAGCCAGGTGCGGTGCTCATTTATCTCTGTGTTAGTCGAACTACAGCTGCACCATCTGACCTCTATGCAGTGGGTGCTGGTGAAGCAACAGCCGCAACTGATTTCTTTTTTCCATCCATTCATTCAAACTGTATCTACAAAACTGCTGGGTAAAAACAGAGGGCCTGCAGAAGGCAGCAAAGACAACAAACCCGACAAAAATAACATTTGTAATAAGTGTGCATAGCCTGGAGTGACAACCCATAGCAGGGGATCATGATATTTTCTTTGGGCGACAATGCAACACAAAGCATTTTTCCATAGCATTTACATGAGTGTTTAGACTGGCAAATTCCCTGCAAAAGCTCAGCAGTTGAAGAAGATGCCAATGTTTGTGTTTGTCTCATGTACAGACGTATTTGCAAAACGGGAAAGACAAATACACTTGACGAAATGTCTTCCAAAAACAAGCTAAAGAACTTTTTCATTAAACTTTCAAATCTGACAGCAGAGACAGACCCCAAGCTAAGGAAATAGACTATTGTTTTTGTCTTCTCATTCTTTCAAGGATCACCTTTCCAAACTCTGGCTGCTCAAAGATTTACAATTATTTGCATAAACTTGCAAATGTGGCTATCATCTGGATTTGAAGTGGCCGAATTTGCCTTTCTCCTTGATCCTTGCATGAATGTTTCAAAATTGTTCCAGAGAAGACGGGACACACCTTCAAGTAGCTTCAACTACATGTTTCATCCCTATAGACCTATTTCACCCTGCCTATTACCTGTTAGACCTCCTGCTGTTAGGAAAGCGCCAGAAAGCAAGCACAAATAGACTTTGAAAGGTTTTTAACCCTTAAGCCATCACCATCCTTAACACTGCACCATAGGCATCAAATTAAAAATAAACTATTGTAAAATCCTATTTTATTATCCCATACAACTGCCTTATTCTTACTCTGATTGTTGTCTACACAATGCCACTAAACATATTCTATTTTATAACTTACAAACTGATGTAGACTCCCTGAAACAAGTGGTCTGAATCGACCGAAGACAGATAAAGAGGCCTTGTTGTTTTGTGGACCTGAGGAGAAGGCTTACTGTTTGCTTAGAGCCACAGACTGACCGTTCAATTGCCTTGCTTGTTGCTCCAAATGTCACTTTGTGAAGCTCCAACTCTGACTTTTTCCTGCTGTGAGCAGAAGCACTGGGACACACCTCCAGCTCCTGCAACAACAAGAACAAGACCACAGGTCAAAATATCAATATATCTAGGAAAATAATGCAAACATAGAACCCAAACTTTTAAGAATTATCTTTAAATAACTGCCATTAGCTGAAATGTTTTCATTAAGTTTAAAATGAATATTGACAGATTTGAAACAATTCCCATGAGATGCAAATTGGACTACATTATTGTCATTGAAAAATAATGGGGAAATAATCATCCAGCCACCTTTAAAATATACTGTACTGTAAGTGTAAAAGGCTCTGGCATGCGTTGAAATGTATCACTTCAGTTACCTCCTTCATCCTCCTACCTACTTCATCCATGAACCACCAGTCTTTTGCCCCCATTGGCCCCCAGGCCTGTCAGCCCTAACAACATGGTAATTAAGTGGGTGCTACATGTCAAAAAGCTTCAGTGCTACACATTTCTTATTGGATTACAAGGTGCTGGGAAGGAATGCTGAAACAGCCTGGTGTCCCTCTCCTTGCTGCTGCTGGTAGAGGCCCAAAGAAACAACACAGGTTAATATGAATAGAGATCCTACCCTGTCCTTCACGCCCGCTGACCGCTGATGCAAAATACAGCATGTGCCATTTATTTCTAGAGTCAAAATAACCCACAGTGTGAATGTGTGTTTGAGTTTGTGGTGCTTAATAGATTCTTAATGTGCAAAAGGATTGTAGCGTATCAGATGGGCTGGGAGTTACTGGCGTGACAATGGAAACATTGGAATGGATGGCTTGCTTCAACACCTGGACAAGGGTTCAGAAGTGTGTGTGTGTGTGTGTGTGTGTGTGTGTGTGTGTGTGTGTGTGTGTGTGTGTGTGTGTGTGTGTGTGTGTGTGTGTGTGTGTGTGTGTGTGTGTGTGTGTGTGTGTGTGTGTGTGTGTGTGTGTGTGTGTGTGTGCGCGTGTGTGTGGGTGTGTTACAGGTTGAAACGACTCTGGTGGTGATAAAGCAATAAAACAACCACACAGTCACTGGCAGGGCAGCCAAATGCTATATGGGCAGCAGAACAGGAGAAGAATGGAGCTGTTGTATTGTAGCAGGGGAAGTCCATACAACAAAATTAATCTGTTCATGTCACCATTTATTTACAAGGATTCTGGTCTGTAAATGTTGATAACGCCTCTTCAGAAATAAAGAAGTTTCAGAGTGATGAGCGTTGCTCACATACAGATGTTTGGTTTATTTTTTACCACATTCACTGTACGTTTATTGGGTTAGCGTGCCAAAACTGATTAATACTTAGACAAAGAAGAATGAGGATTATGAGCTTTCATTACATTTGTAGATAGCCCCAACAAATGCACTACCTACAAAAAATGTACAAGGTGCACCAATTTAATATCTGTAACAAATTGGTGAAAATCTATTGAATAGCTTGAGACATTTCAGTAAAATAATAATTGTATAAGACATTAAACGTATAGTATGTAAAATCTGCCGCTAGGGGGCTCTCAATCAAAACAATAACAAAAGATGACGTTGAGGCTTGCGGTGTATTATGGGAGTAAAAACGAACGAATCAATAGCAAAAGGGCAAAACCGACCTGAGAAAGACAATATGTGTACTGACGATGTATCCAAGTATAATTTACATGACGTTTTATATCACAACAGCACATACAGCGACAGAACGGCAGCTTTCAGTAGAAGCTAGCGCTAGCGTATGCAGCGGTCTTTGACGTAACATCCGGTGTTTCCTTGACAACGATCAACATTTCGTGTCTATCATGGCAGCTGCCTACAAGACACGTACCGTTACAACTATAAAATTACGGATTTCTCTGGCTTTGATAACTTTTGGAAATATTTGAGGTGATGTAAGTACTTAACTAAAAAATATATATAACATGGGTTTAGTCAATTTTTAATTTAAGTTAGATATTTGAATGTAAACATTAGCATGCAATTCTACATACTGTACCTTTAATGGGGGAAAATAATAATATTGTTGAAATTCCTTATTTTTTACCAGACTGTTTATAAGATACGGACAAAGCCATGCATGTTATCGTCATGTATTTTGATTTTTGGTATTATTTCTATCGTGATTTTTATTGCTATACTGATGCTGTCACTCTGCCCATTTGCACTGGAACCTGGTAACAAATTTTTCAATTTATATGAAAGCTAAAGCTTTGATGTTGATTATTGAATTAGCAGGAAACAAATAAAACATGCATGTGTGCTTTAAGATACTTTTAGGTCTGTGAAAGCAACAAACAAATCAGGAACTTCTGTTTTGTTTTCTCTCAACAGAGCAGAGAAACAAGAGACAGGGAAGACAAAACTCCCACAACGGTTGCGTGCTTGTGTGTTTTTCTTCTCCCGACATCACAGCATGAAGGAAAGTCATTGAAGTCTCCTAATGGCAAACGACACCTGCGTACCCCAAACAAAATGCTACTGTGTGAACTACAACAGTTGATAAGAGGGATGGAGGAGGGGGGGCTGAGTCAACAAACCCGGTTCACTCTGCTGACATGTCAAATCTCACACTTTGGGAATGAGACATTAGTAAGGACTACAGCAGATACTTATCAGTGACAGTTAGTGCAGACAAACACTGTCACCCTCTGCTCAGCTGCCAACTGCTGTCAGAGCAGTCAGGTATGCACATACATGCACACACAGACTGATTGTTAGGTCATCGACAACCACAATGTCTTCATTGTGCTCTTGCTGTATTGCAAGATTTGATACTTCAGGACTTTGAATATTTGTATTTAAGAGCCAGGAAAAATAACCAGCTGGGAATTTCCAATCTGTGCTAAAAAATTAAATGCAGGTAATGGGATAAGCTATTTCTTGGTCCATTGATTTAGAGGTTAATTAATTAATTCCAGTATCTAACATTGCATATTTTGTTGATGTTACTAATAGGTACAATAAAGTTTGGAATCACTAAACTACATCAACTCAGGTTGCAGCAACAAACAGGGTGTACTGGCTGCAACGTAATCCATGTGGGAAAATGCAACCAATCAAAGTGCATCAAGGAAAAGTGCTTGTGCCACCAACATGATCAGATTGTCAGAAGTTTCTGTCAACTGTATGGACAGATTCCTTACAGAAAGGGTAAAATCATTTTTGTTTGAACAGAACAAGATTTTTTTTTATCTGAAACCCTGCAATGAAATGTGTCTTAATGCAGGGAAGCAATGGTGAAATCTTAAGTTATAGTTGTCAGATGCTAATGCTACATCAACTCTTCTATAATTACATTTTAAAAACATAACTTTTGCCCTATTTGCACCTTGCTCCCACATTGATCTGCCATTTATAGCCCCCAAATTAAGATTTTTGGATGACCCCATTTTGGTTTAAACTCTGGGTTTGCTTTCGGTGCAGAATCTGAGACTTGAACTTAAAGTGAATAACTTGTAAAAAGGTGCTGCTCAAGTTGTTTTTAATGCTGGCTTCTACTCAGTCCTACATGAAAAACTGCCTTTTTAAGTGGTTGCCTACTGTCACATTATAAATGTTTCCAAGCAGGTTAGCATGGAGATTAGTTGGAGATAGGGATTCTTTCCATATTGTTGTCAGACTCTTAAAAAAACAATCCCAGCTTGTGAGCTGCAAAAATGAATTTTTTTAGGGACCCGACCATTCTTTGATAAGGCACCATTAGTAGAAAAGTATACATTTCCGCAAATGCAGTCTGTTTGTGTCTGTCTGCTGAGGCCATCATCCAGCAATTCCAAAACTCTTCGTTTTATTTTTGAATATGCTAAGCTAAGCTAAGGGACTACATTTGTGCAAGAAAGAGAATTACCATGTTTAATGATATGTTCAATTATTCTTTAAAAAGTATGTTTGTACATATGTAATGTATATTTCAGGTGCAAAACATCACATAAACTGAGAAGTTCTGATAAAACTTTGGACTTTCCTTCTTCTTTTTTTTGAAATATGCATTTTGTTTGTTTTAATATATTTTTGACTGGTATTACTTTCAATGATTGCACATATTAATTATTTAGTTTATCTTTGGAAGACGTCATCTCTCTCTCTCTCTGGTGACACAATGTCATCCTCAGCCAATACCCAATCACAGCAAAAATAAAAGAAACTCTTGAAACCAAGACATCCATAAACTCCTCTGTGATGGCAGATTTCCTAGTGGGCTAGGAGTAATAGAGGAAATAAACTAAAGTGACAAGAAAATTGAGGTGGATTGGTTTGGCTGCAGAAACCTGCCGATGAAAAAGTCAACGTTTGCACCAGAAAGAAGAGATTAGTGACATTTTTTTCCAGACTATTTTCTCGATAATTATTGCACGGATCAGTGTTCTGCAGCTCATGTGAAACCATGTTTGGAGCTGTCTTTCAGCGTGCTCATACACACAGAGAAACACACACACACTGAGAACCCGTAACTAGAAAGGAATGAGTGGAGAAATTCATGTTGAACCAATGAGATGATGCAGCTCACAGATTTATGTGCTGATATCATGTTTCAGGTCCCCAGAGAATACAGTTTGTCCACATCCAGCCAGCACACAATATCATAAACACGATGTGTCTGTAATGCAACACATTGATGTTCTTAAGTAATAGAAATATTATTTGTTGTCAAATGTTTGTCATCTTTATGTCTCATTGAAGGATGTGAAGATGTTATGACTAAATTCATGTCCCATTTGTATGAAATGATCTAAATTAAGATACAAGTTTGTAATGTGTTATGAGGTAACTCTGCTACACAATCTTTTAAAGCGTGTTTACTCTATTACATAATGTAAATGTCAGTTTTCAAAATTGAGTCTCAATAATCTTGGCCCCAAACAAAAATAAAACGTATTTTGTTTCGTTGTTTATCTAAAATTGCCTTTAATCATCAAGGTACCAATCTAATATTGTTGTATCTAACATCAGAATTAATGGAATTAATTCTTTGACAACAAAATCAAACTGAATAAATGCTTTAATTTTTTAATTAAGGTTTCAAACATTATAATACAATTTTATTTAAAATGTCACATTTAGATTAGTTTTAAATGTCTCTAATCATATTTAAGACTCTATTCTGCTTCATTGAAGCTCCAATCAAAATTAAAGGCTAAAATATATGTTTTTATTTTATTTTATTAAGATTTACTTAGCGGCTTTTTATGCCTTTATTCGGATAGGACAGTGGACCGAGTCTGAAACCAAGAAGAGAGAGTGGGGAATGACATGCAGAAAGGAGACCCAGATCAAGTGAAGAACACAACAGCCTCTGTACTTCAGGCACGCGACATAACCGCTTGGCCAGTTGGTGCCCCAGCATACTTTTTTTTACATGTCTCGCAGTAAAATTAATTTACAACTACAGACAGTTGTCTAACTGTCTGTATTTGCATGTTTTCCATATGTTCTATAATTCCTGTGGGGTGTGAACTGTTTTGTTGTGTGTGAATAAAAATGTTAGATTTTTGGAGGGTGCAGACTATCTTTTGACCTAAACAATAAACCTGCTCCCAGTTAAATGTGTCATAATATGACCATAAAATGAAAAACTAGACTTTTTATGGAAAGAGTTCAGTCTTTCAAAGTTTATTGACATGAGGAAAACATTGGGATAATGTTTAAATACTCTACATAATAAAATTATCAAACATGCACATGTGAAATATAATACACTGTACATAAATATTACAAACAGGTTTCTAGCTGGTCTAATTTCTGATGATATGCATGTGTGTTTTAGATTTGCCCTCCAACTAAGAAAATTCTTAATGCAAGGTCTTGATGAAAGTTAATGGAATGCTCGACTCATTGCAGGTGCCGGTCTCTTCAGTATGGCCTCCACAGAGAAAGACAATGACTCACTGGACACCATCTTGGTCCCCACAGGCTTGGTTAAAAAGTCTTTGGCGTACCTGTCGCTCATTTTGACTGCCTGAATGTCCTTGGTGGAGCCCTCCCTGAACTTTCGTGCGGCCTCCTCTAAGAGCTCTTTGCAGTACGGCGCCTTGAGCTCTGGCCCTGCACCGACGCTGTTTTTTTCACTCAGTGAGTGCTGAATGAGGGAGTGAAAGGAGTTGAGTTTCATGGAGAGCTTAGCGCTGTCCTTGCTCAGTTTGTTCAGAACTTGGCTGGAGTTGTGGGAATGAGAGTTGTTCGGGAAGGATTGTCCAAAGCTTCTCTTAGGGGGAGAGAAGGCCGAACACTCCCTCTGACCTGCCTGAGTGACAAGAGGAGGTTTTGGATCAGGCCTTTGAGAGTCTGAGGAGTCCTGCAGGGCAGCTACCCGGGATCCCTCTAGTTTAGCAGCGAGAGCAGCCGCTGCCTCCTGCTCTGGCGGCTGACTCTCTGTAGGCATCACTTTTGGCTCCCACACTGCGCCCGGCTTCATGTTCTGCACAGCCGTGGCATTGAACAGACACTGCTGGTAGAGGAGGGCATCACCCAGGTTAGCTGCACTACGGGGCCACATCATGAAGCCACCTCGCGACGGTTGCAGAGGGTAGTGGCGGTAGGTGGTGGCCACGCTGACGTTGGAGGCAATGAGCTCAACATTGGCAGAGCCAGCAGGGTACTGCATGGACAGATCCAGGCAGTTTGGACCCAGGAAGTTGCACAACTCTTTGGGTTGCGGCTCAGCCTGAGCAGAAGGCGAGTATGCTGTTTTATACGAGTTGTACTCAGCAGCGTGGTGGACCATGTTATTAGGGAAGAGGAGTGAAGCTGTGGCCGTCTGGCTGTTCTCCAGCAGCTCTCGCTCTTTGTACTCCCGCTCCAGCATGATGGTTTCCAGCTCCTTGTCGGCAAAGGCCCTCCTCTTCCTCATGCGATCGCTCAGTGGCGGGGGGAGGGACGGGTTGGCCGTCAGAAATGGATCAGACTGCACTGGACGGTATCCTGTCAGCAGAAGAATTTAAATGTGTTAATGATTAAATTATAATAGATTATGTCAAGCATGAATGGAGAATGTTCACAACACTGACAAACATGCATCAAAGGATATATGAATCATGCTCAGTAATTATATCACATTTGTATATTGCAACCGCACTATAGAGATGATCATTCCTGAAATGATTGCATGCTAAAAATGTTATCAAGACTCTGCTTACACTTGTTAAAGACTCCATGTTACTTCTTTGGATTTGTTAATAAAAAACAGAGAATTCAAATATAAGTTACAGGAGGAACAGAGGTTAATCAGTGTTAGAATAAGACAGCATGAACCAAGAGAAAGAGGATAAGATCAAAAATGCAAAAAATAAAATAATTTGTTGACTCATTACCTTCAAGGATGCTTTTTGCAAGCATGGTGGATGGCCGAATGTGTCGCTGATATATTGCCCTTCTCTCTGATGGAATTTGTTTCCCCGATAGTCCTTTCTTATCCTGAAAAATTAAGAAAAGAAAAAGATAGTAAAGATATGCTTTAGAGATTATTTATGAAACTTTATGAAAGGGGACGAAATGTCACAGTTTAAGTCCAAATCACATGTGTTTGTATAATAAAATCCTACTTCTTTATAGTAACCTACTTTGAATATGAGTTGCAGAATAGTCTATTAATAGGTTCAAGCAGAATCACTATGTTTAACAATAAAAAACGAGGGGTGAGCCCAAAAGCTATCTTATGGTAAAGATAAACAAAATGGCAAATGCATTGATTTTTTAACATTAAAAAAAATTCAGTTACAGAAATGTTTCATCATTTTTACCGCTAGATCTTTTTACATTACTTCAAACTGCGGAACTCTTAAAGACTTTGCAATAAAAGTCACACATTTTGCTTGACAACTACACACAACTAATTACACACTCAAAACATCCATCTGTTATGATCTTCAAAATACCACAGCTGACGTGGTTTATTATTATACCACAGACATTTTCACATATTTGAATGTCACCACAGTCTAAACACACACACACACAACACACACACACACACACACACACAACACGCAGACTATAAATCTTTTTGCCTTGAGATGAAAATACAATGAGATTAAAACGCTTATTTTTATATTCAATAATAATTGTTAATAGATATTCATGGTTATTAAATAATAAAGAAACAAATGTTAAATTCAGCACTCCAGATTGACATTAGTGTTCATTCAAACAAAGAGATAGAGTTACTAACATTAAACAACTACAATAGTTGTCGATCACAAGGTCCTAATTAGATAAGCTACCTACATACCAGCTACATCTTCAAATAGAATCCATACCAAATCCTGCTTACAAAATTTTGGAAAACTAAACGATATTTTCAAGCAGCTAAAGCTCTTTGCTAAAAAGGGAACAGTGACTTTTCTGTCCAAGCAAACGTTAAAATAATAAAGTTTTGGTTGTTCATATCTAAAGCTATTAAACGTGCTTGCATAAGATTGTAAAGGCATAAGATCAGGCCATTTTAAAGAAAAAAAAAGTTTTCTAGGAACATTATATTCAGATTTTTTATTTTTTTTAAACTTTTTTTAACTTGTTTTTCCTTCCTTTTTGATTTATTAACGTCACTTTCATTGTTGTGGTTGTATTTGTGTGATTCCATCACCTGTCACCCAACTTCTGTTGTTTTAAAATGTGATTTATAATTAAACTTGATGATTTGATAGATTGCTTCCTTGATGCCTTGATGTGACTTAAACAAACACTTGGAGGATCAGCCATAAGAGTGTCTGTTATTTAGAATATTAATCATGAAGATTCAATTCATATAGGCTAATTCATTATCATGCTATGTTTAAAGAAGTTTAATCAACAATTTCCTGAATGTAGGCCTATAGCTCTTCACGTCTAACTTGGATTTTCTGATCCGTCAGCAAAGGAGATGGGCATTTGAAGCAGTGTGTGTTAATGATTACTGAAACACATGATTCACAAAGTAAATAAAACAGAGGAGCAAGATCAACATATCCAGGAAATGCGTACAGAGAACACATCTGCTTTCAAAGAAAGAGACCTGAGAGACGCGTCTTGATGCAAATTTGAATTTGAGTACACTTGACTGGACTTAAGTTTTTTCATCGGTATAATCCAATTGTTTGTGCAGTGTTATATAAACGAATTTAAGTTGATTTCCCAAGTTCAATAAAGTATGTCTAATACTCTGGCGTCAAATCTATTAGTCATCTAGCTAAAAACTACACTTCAGTTCATCAAAGCTTTCACTAGGCTATAGGCCTATATCTGACTGTTTATAATTTTCCAGAAGCATTTAAAGGTACGAAAGCAGCCATCGCATGTACAGACGCATTCACCTCCACTTACAAAGCCAAGTCTCACCTCTGTGGCTTGCTGCCTCCTCAGGGCAACCTGCGCCGCCATAACTCGCTGCCTCTCCACCACCAGCAGGCAGTTGGCGCACTGGCAGTCCCTCCAGCGGCAGAAACGCTTGTGTCCCTTCAGACAGGACACAACGCCATGATTTCGACAGCGGGCACACTTTGGTGTCCGGCTCAGCTTCCTCTGGTCCCCCGCACACAGGCCGCTGGGGCCCGGCTTCTCTTCGTCCTTGCCGCCGAGGTCTCCGTCATCCTCTGTAGCGGCGGCGCAGAGCGGCACCGAGCCGGGTCTGCTGGAGGAGTCCGCCGGGTCGTCGCTCTCTGTCTCCAGACTCTCCACGTCGATTTCAAACTCGCAACCGACGTCTGACATGTCTGCCTGAGTCCTCCGCCGGCTGTCTGTAGGTCCAGCTAGTTTGTATCTGTAGACAAAATATATACAGTTAAAGAATTAGGCCTAATAGAAGAGTTGAGAGTTGATATTGCAGAAAAGTCCTCTGACAGCCTAATAGTCGATAGGACTTAATGTCTTTAACCTCACCAAAACGCACTGTGCCAAA
This sequence comes from Tautogolabrus adspersus, assembly GCA_020745685.1. Lineage (NCBI taxonomy): Eukaryota > Metazoa > Chordata > Actinopteri > Labriformes > Labridae > Tautogolabrus > Tautogolabrus adspersus. The sequence continues at coordinate 21,885,410 of CM036534.1, forward strand.
ACGTTTATTGCAGATAGTCCAACCCTTGATAAATAACTAGGCTATTAATTGGCAAACAACGAGTTATGGTCCTAAATCGCACTTACCAGTTGACAGGCTATATTAATGAATAAGGCATGTTCCCTTCTCTTTTTTTTTAGCCTACTTTTTTTTCACACAAAGGGGAATAGGCATATTGTCACACAGGAAACCAATACATGAAAAAGATTTAAAGGTCTAAACTATAGCCTACGACAATGTATTCAACATCCAGCGTAAGGATGCAAAAAAAGTTAATCTGTTCAACAGATAGTTTCAACCATCGATATTGACCTATTGTAATTGCTGTAACTAGCCTATTAGAAGATTACATTGAGGGCTTTAAACTTAATTTTGTAGAAAGGCTAGAAATAAAAAATAAATAAATAAAGGTCTACACTAATTGGAGGAATATAAAGATCTGGAAGAATTGGAATTGTAAGACTACAATAAATCAGCATGAGAATGGGCCATTAAAATGACAGTCAAAACGACTAATCACAACAGTGCATACATAGGCTATTCTTAACCACATCTATTTGTTCCCAACAAATGTCCATGCTTAAATAGTTTAAACTGAATTCTGAATTTCCTGGAAGAATTTGGACAAACCTTAGAGTTATGCCATTTAGGCTATTTTGTTAATTAAATAGTCGCCTATTCTCTCAAACACATTGCTTTGAAACAACATTAACAAAAGACAGAAGAGTAGGCTACATTTTACCTCCAAAAGTTGTTTTCAGCGGTGCTGTCCGGGGTTTGTTTAATAGCAGTGTTGGACAGCGTTGAGCACGTCGTTACGTTTTTGCTTAACCACACAAACAGTAGACTCCAGAGCAGGCTTGTAAATATGTGTTAATTGAGTGGATGAATGAGTGTCACACTCCGCACGGATCCAGGTTTCCTCTGAAGCAGGCACACTGAGCGCCACTCCTAAGAACAGCCTCAGTGTGTGCTCTCTGCTCTGTGATTGGCTGCTTCTAAACAGGCAACGACCAATAGGATTAAGAGCGGTTATTTGGGCGGATGGGGATCTCCTAAAATTCTTTAAATGTATTTGATACTCTTTTTCATTAATAGGCTAATGATTTCATTTGATTATTATTATTAGTCTCTTATCATTTTGTCTCAGGAGCCTACATTGAGTAACCGACATACTGTCATTAACCGGCTATATCTGACAAATACCGACCAATTGCATTTTTATGAATATGGTTAGAAGACTTTTTTATTTTACATTTTACAATTGAAGAGGGACAATTTATTTTTATTTATTTTTGAAGGATGCATATCTTAGCTTAATTCTGATATGCTACGATGAAAGTAATTAATTAACATAAGGAGAGCAAAAGACACCCAACTCAGGTAACAAACCTGATCATATAGCCTATGCTCTCACGGTTTATTAGGTTTTCTTAAAAGTGCTGATTATGCTAAAGCAAAGCTTTACTCTCTTCACTCTCACTGTCAATTTTTTTAGCATATACAGTATATAGAAATAGTTTGCAATCTTTAGGCATGTCGGTTTTTTTCTTCAAATTATTGGGTACTTAGGCCACATTTATTAGTATCCAGTATTTTCATTTATGGTCTACTGGAACATATTTTAAAATATGTTAAATAACTCCCTATCAAAACATCATTTGTATAGGCTATTTAAAACTACTACTGGTTGCAACAGGCCTGAATAGCCCATATTCAGTGCAAATCTTTAGAAAAATATCACAAGGCATTTGTCCCACCAAAACTGTCATAATTTTAAAGTAGCCACTACACAAAGTGCGTAATATCAAAGGTAAATCCAGGCCACAGTGTTAAACTGTCCTTTGACGAAACAGGTAAACAGGTCTGACAAATGTTTCGTGCAGGTTGTTGAAGTTTGTCCTCTTGGCAGAAGTAACTGAGGATGATTACAATGTTTTCACAACAATCACACCTGAAAAAATTACTTTGTCAGCATGCCAGTCCTGGAAGCAAAAAAATTGAGTGAGACGTAAACATATCAGCTTCAACCTTTGACTTCCTTTAAACAAATCCCAAATCATAAACATTTTGGCTACACATATATATCCAAAAACTCATAAAATTGTAAGAAACCATGTCCATTCACTCTAAGATCCCTAAGATCTAAGATAATATTCTGATCTGTAAGATCAACAAACAAACACAAAAAAAAAAGCACATTAAATGCTGTTTAGTCCGTATCATTAAACATTCACAATGTTCAAGCTAGAAGTCCAATATAGGCCTAATATTTGATATGGTCGGAGTTAACAAAGGGGACTATGACGCTGGTACCTCGCTGGGTGTGTCCGATTATGCCAACATGACTTTAAAAAAAGGAATGTGGACAACGGTCTATGTTTGGCTCTTTGTTTGCAGCTCGCTGAGTGAAAGTCAGCCTGACGCGAAAAAAGGTAAAAGGAAGACAATTAAGAGTTTACACAGACGTCCATGGGAACTGACAACAGGACAATACAGCCCTCATCCATACAGTAGCGTTAAATAGAGCGTTTATTTTCACCCTTTGTAAGCTTACCTGTGAAGGTAACGAACAAAGCGACGTTAAGAGGAGGATGTCAAGGTTGTTTTGAATAATTCATTGAACATAAGGGTTTAGCCTAGTTCGTTAATCCTGCTTTGCTTGAAATTAATTTAAAATCAAAAACTAATAAAATCTATTTTATAGGCATGAAGACCCTCTGGCTGAGGAATCTTTGGCGTATAAGCAAAACAAATATAAGTTTTATTTTCATCATTTTAGATTTTTTTTAAATATCCTTGTACTTTTAAAATATCTCATAGGCTATGCTAGGTCTACTGTTAGTCATAAGAAAAGTTATTTCTCACATTTGATTAAGGGATTTATTGGGACAGTATGGCTATTTGGTATTCTGATGAAGGGATTCTTGAAAAAAATGTAATGGTAAGTTAACGTATTAAAAGGTTGTCTAAACTATAAGGACCAAACAGCGGGCGTTTTGTGTTAAAGGGTTGAATTCAGCTCTCATAACCTATAGGCTATAATAGAGGACAGCTATTTAGCTTAAGATAACTAAAATACACTGCTAGTTATTAACTTAAATTATAGGCCCATGTGTTTTTCTTCTCAGACTGCGTCATTGTTTCAAGTAGCCTAAGCCTATGTACAATTTATTGTTTAGCCTTTATCTTATTTAATAAAATGTATCTTAGATGTAGAAATTTAGAGTGTAAAGTTTTAAAAAAGGTTGACACCTCCACTATTTCTTGCCGTCGACCCGTGTTTTTCTGTCCCCTCTTTTCTCCAGATGAGGACGGTGCCTCTTAACTGCTCCTCCATGTGTTGGAGGTGAAGACGTCAGTTCTGCAGGTGCAGCTTTATTTGCCACTTCGTCTTAATTTATTACGGAGGTTACGAGCAGCCACCCCGGGCTGCCGTTTCCCCGCCAGGAATGCTTTGATGTGAGGAGCAGGCTGGACGGTAGGACGGGAGGATCCGCACAAACCCGGACCCTCCAGGTGAAATGTGTTGTCTGTGTCCGCGGCCTCATAATGGCCGAGCAGAGGGGGGCCAGAGGTCCTTGGATGGGTTTCCAGGAATCATTTTGGAGCATCCAAGGCACCCTTAGAAGACTTCCAGGGGTATGTTAAAGGGTCTTAGGAATGTAGAAGAGGCTAATGAGTGTTCAGTGTGATTTCAGGGGTCCTTGATTAAGCTATTTTCACTTGAATGGAACAAAATTAGTTATGAGGAGAATGATTAGGGTCTCAAAACATTGGGAGTTCCTATGGATTTGCATATAGATTGAAGACATTACTGAATGACTTTAGCTCTTTTGATGGTCCAGGGTTTATTTAGAGGTTTGGGGATCTTGTGTTGGGATCAATAAATCCTTGAAGAATCCACTATAGTTGCCTAGTACCTAGTGCAGAGTTTTCATTGTTTAGTGGGGGGTGCAGGCAGTGGTGATGCCTGAAGAAAGTGGGCATACTCTGAATTTTTCCCCAAGTGTCCCGTCCAGCGGAGGATAAACGGCCTCTCTTACTAACAGTGACATAATACTCCTCTTGCATAATAGTTAGTGTGTACTAGCCAATTAGAGAATTCAATCAATCAATCAATGGTGTGAATCAGAGGAGATTTAGAAGTGGGTATACCCTATGGAGACTGAAAAACGAGTGTGTATACCCTGCACTAAACCACTGGGTGCAGGGATCCTTTAAGAGTTAGTCGATTTTAGCAGTGGTTTGTGGATCCTGAAAGAAAATCCTGTCATCCTTGGAGTAGCCTATCAGGAGTCTTTACAGGTGTCTGGAGGTCCTTAAGGAGTTTCAGCGAAATCTTGAAGTGCTTTCAGAACGTTTCAAGGGTTACTGAGAGTGTCAAATGATCCTTGAGTCCAATGAATCCTGGAACAGATTCGATTATTTCATGCCAGTTGCCTGAGTCTAAAGATCCTTGATATGATATAGGGATCCTTGAGGTTATTTTCAATTCACTTTAAAGTGAATATATATTCTTAAAGAAGTTTCAGGATCCTATGCAGGTTCTCAAAACTCTGAAGGGGTTTTAAAAGAGGTTTGTGGAATCCTTAATCGATTCCAGAAGTTAGTAAAGAAGTGACAGGTTTAAGGAGGGGGCTCGAGAACCCTGTAGTTATTTAGGATATCATTTATTGAAAAAAAATCCAGGAGACATAATGTGGGTCTAGAGGTGCAAAGATTCCAGGGAATCTGAGTGTAAAGTGACCCTAAAGGTTCAAAGCATCCTTGAATGAGTTTCAAGGGTCTTTGGAAGGATCTGGTAATCCTTTAGGAGCTTCCAGGCATCCTTGAAAGAGCAAAGGCACTATTTAATTAATTTCAGATGTCTTTGCATGGAATTTTGGATCAACATTTTTAATGGAAATCTTAAAGAGTCTTCAACTCCCCCTGAAAGTCCTGTGGCTATAAAGGGATTTGAGGCCATACGGAGGGAGTTTAAGGAGGTCCAAGGGGATCCAGAAAATCCTTGTCAAGGTTTCCATGGGTCCTTGAATAGATTCAAACCATTTTGTTTTGTGTTTTTCAGAGGTAGAGTTAGTTTGAAAGACTGCAAGTCCCTGAAAGGATCTGAACATTTTTCAGGAATGTGAAGGCTCTTTGGTGACTGGATTTCTAGGGTATTGAAAGAGCTCCATGAGATGTTCCAATCAATCATTGAAAAGGCTCCAGGTATAGCTGGTCCATGTTATTTGCCTGAGTCTGGAGATCCTTGAAGTGATTCAAGGGATCATTGAAAAGGTATTTTTGGTTTTTTTTGTGGTCTTTGAGCGAGATGTCATTCATCTGATCCAATGCATTTTTAAAGTACCTTAAGAGGCTTTTGATGCATGTCCACGTAGCCTTGAGGAGTTTCCAGTTCTCACAGAGTTTGTAGGCTTGAATAGAAAAGTTTCAAGGAACTCTGAATGTGTTTTTGGGTCCTTGGGTCAGTAAATGGATCACTAAGTGGATTAAAGCTGTTAGTAAAGAAATTACAAGGGTCATTGAGAGGTTTTTGAAATGACGAATGGTTTCTGGTTGCAATGAAGTAATTTCAGGGGATTTTTAAGTGTTTTTCAGGGAACCTTCTTGGTGTAATGAAATAAACTTTAAGGTTCCTTGTTAGGTAGGGGTTTGCATAGATTTGAGATATTTTGATGTAAACAAATATGAATAAAAAAGCTTTAAAATGTCCCCTTAAACCAAAAATGTTGAATGAAGCTTCCTAATTCTGTAAATGTAGGGGCATTAGACCAACACTATATTGTCAATTATTCCGATCATGATAACATCTTGAGAGTTTGAGGTGTTCTGGTTTATTTATTGTGTACCTAAAGATGCTGCAATAATACTTTTTTTAAATCGACTTTGATGTTTGTTTTATAGGCCTCAAACCATCTTTATTCTAAAAGATAGGTGTTTGAGTCTTCAATACTGTATCACTAATATCAATATTAATTTAATATGCCATCTATGGGCAATATTGTGATCAAAGGCTTTAACTGATCTCATGTTTGTCCTTTTTTAATGAGCACAACCTGGTGAAAGACACAGATACATTACGACACTTTCTCACACGCTGTCCAGTTTACTTTTGGGTCTGATTGAAACAGCAGCATCTTGTTGGAAGTGTCCTGCTGTGGCAGCCGTAAAGTGTAACCTGAGCTGTGTATAGACAGAGGAGCAGAGTGTGGGATCACTAGGGATCCTGTTATGTTAATTAGCCTCTGATGGAGCGACAACACATGTAGCTCAAATACTAAACCAGGCGGGCGACATTTGTCTCTGTCTGAAGAACTTTGACACCTCGACCTCTCCTCCTTAATGTGCAACAAACAGGACACAGCTCCTTCAGCTGTGGAGGAAGTACTCAATTCCTTAACATAAGAAGAATTACCAACAGGGAAAATACTCTATAATAGTAAAAGTCCCCTGTTGAAATATTTAAAAGAAAGACAACAAAATCAGGAAAGTGTACTGAAACAAGTCAAAGTACTCAGTGCTGAAAAAGTCACCTGTGCTTGTGATATTATTAAAATATAAAATCATTCATGCATTCATGTATAAAGCAGGATTTAACTACTTGGTTTGAATTGTTTTGTATAACTAATGATAATTTTCATTCTGGATTAACCTAATGATGTTTCTGAAGTAACCACAAATTCAGGAAATAGTGACACAAATGGAGCTATGTGTTGACCTAGGATTTGTATGTGTGTACGCATCTCATTCAAATAATCCAATATGATTATTTTATTCATTCATAAAATTACCAGAATACATTTACATAGTAAGTTGTATTTATATTAAATATACATACTTATCTGAGAATGTCACTACCTTCAAAAAAGATCTGATAGATCCCTATAATTAAGTATTCTATTTATTAGAAAAAAAGAACATATTGCCTTTCAAACAGGAGCTGGCTACCTACCTGTATATGTTCACCTAAAAGAATCAGCCCAATTGAACTTGTTTTCATAGGATTGGACAAATTTTAATACGCTCTGCCTATAAAACCCAAATGAATCCTGATGTATTTGATATATTGTGATCTTGCCAAGGTCAGCAAGAAATGAAGCTTGTGAGTGAATACTCAAAAAACAATTCACAAAAAATTACTCCCCAACAATATACAGTAGAAATATACATTTTGTCCACTAGGTGGCACACTGGATCAGGTTAAAAGGGACACCTCTATCCTGAGACCTAAAAAGCCTTGGATGGAACAGAAATAATGAGGAAGTGAATAATAAACACAATTTCTGGTTTACACACCTGAGCCAGTTTAGGGACATAATAACAGTGATTGAAAATTGAGCAAGTTTAAGAGTTAAAACGCAGGTTCAGGATTAGCAAGTTATTGTTATATCACATGGAATTACCTTTGGTCTGATAATACTTTCAACAATCATACAAAGCTGAAGAAAGGATATTCAATCATGCAAAAGACTTACCAGTGTATGCAATACTGAATGTGAAAATATATAGTGAAATGTACAATATCCTTTTTAAAGCATACAATTTGTGAAGGCATGTGCAAAAGTAGATCCATTTAGAAAATCTATAACTTTACCCAGTTTCTCTGTTCCCATCCTGAATAATGAAAATCAATACTTATTAGATTAAATTTGCTTAATTGTCCCCTTAAGTTTCATAAATGGCCTAAAGTGACGGCTGTTCCCCTTCTTCCAATCACTTTCATAGCTGTTTTTTTTTTTTTAACACATTGTCTATTGATTCAAGGGTTATTCCTTTTTTGGTATATCCTTAATCTATTCATAAACATATCTTTGATTTTAAATCTCAAGTCTTAATTTCTGTGAAAAGAACTGGCCCGAACAAAGACATGAAGTAGATTCATTTTTCCACTAGATGGCAGCATCCAGTTTAAACTAGAGTACATTTTAAATTGAAATGCAGACCTAAATGAAAACATGAATAACTATATTTTTCTTTTATTTAAATTAATATCCATAATTCTCTATCTCCAAATAATAAATGACCAGTTTTTCTTAATGAGTTAAATGAATTTACTTAATCATTTAATGTAGCCTATATGTTTGAATTTTATGCTACAGAATACTTCTGACTCACTGCATGTGTGAGGGAAATAATGTACTATTTTAATACAACATTCATTTGATTACTTTATTTTTGCAGATTCCTGTTAATAAAGCAGTATAAAAGCAACACAATGTATATACTGACTGACTGACTGATAGACGACACTTTGTTCAATTACGAGGAGGAGTTACAGACTTCAAGCTGATTCACTATCAACCATCACTAGCTTCAACATGAAAGTGAAGCCAACATTTATTCACCAATATCTATCATTTGCATGATGATATGAGGGCTACTTCTGTATTTTTGTGATCAACACACTGTTGTACCATTTCAATTTGGATACATGAATGTTAAATGGAAGAGAGTAATTCTACACTGTCATAACGCTACTTATGTAGATGATTTGAGTGCTACGTCATGGTTTATACACACACACAAATACAAACACAAAATCAACCTTTGAAGTGGGCTGAGAAATTAAAAAAATAATGTTCTTCAATCACAAATAATGGAATCCAAGTGAATTCAAGAAAGTCTAGTTTGGTAAATGTTATGATTCAGCTTTGACTGCATTTTTGTTGTTGTTTTGCTTGATTGTTTGTATGTGTGTGTGTGTGTGTGTGTGAGGGGGGGGGGGGGGGGGGGGGGTAAATTGTCCATGTTCTTACCTTTTGCATCTGTCAATCAAATCCTGACTTTGTTGCTGATTCTCTGTTTTTTTTATGTTATAATTTCTATTCTTTTCAGCAGACTAAAAATGTGAGACAAATACATTCTGGCATCAGATCTTAAGAGAGATCCACAAGTTTGCAGGCATTTCTGCAGTTTATTTAAATGTTTTTTCTAAGGAGTCTGAACCATTTATTTAGGATTTCATCTTTTTAACTAATTGTTCTCCAAACATCAGTGGTGGAAAGTGTATTTAGCCAACAGGCCTGAAAGAAGAACATTAGTCCGTGAGCTTTAGCTACTTTAAAGGTTACATTACTGGTCCTGTGGTGAGATTATATTTTAACCATTTTCAGTCTGAATCTGGTTATTTTTAATATTAATAATAAATTAAAGGATATATTTGTCCTTCACTTGATGAGAAGATCTTCCTACTTTTTACTAGTACTGAATAGTATAAGAAATGTTTTAAAATCCACAGCTGATAACTGCTACATTATTTGTCAAAGAGGTAAAACAAAAGGCTTTTCTTCTGAGCTTATAACATTGGACTTTTTAAGGATATGTGGTTTTCACAAGTTAGCAATGCCAAAATCATGTGATGATATTATGGACAATAATGCATTAAAAAGATTGAACTAACCATAGAATAGAATAGAAAACATTAAATGAGCTCAGCCTTAACTGGAAACATCTACAGCAGTAAAATGCACCTCAACATTTTAGCAAACTTTAATACTAATATATATATATACTGTATATATATATATTTATATATCATTCTGTACAAATGTTACTTTAGATACTTAACATTTTGATGATAATACTTTAATTTTTTAACTTTATATATGAAATTACAGTGTGGTATTGGTACTTTCACTAACTATTGTTAATAACTACAGCAGCCACGATATATCTTCTATGTAAAACTGTTAGTAAAGACACAAGATTTGAAATACAGGTCCATTTTTACATTTCTTGGGATTTAAACACATGGTAGAAACTTGCATTGCCTTTGAGGTTTGGTGATATTAAACACTTAAAATGTTCAGATCACAGTGTAATGTTTTATAGCCTACATGTACAGGGTCACAACTATGGCACATTAAAAACGTAATTTTGTAACTGAGATAGGCCTACTCAGTTAGGGACTGACAAAAACAAGGGTAAATACACAGGTACTAACGATCTAAATATAATTAGATATATGTTATATAAATATGTTAAAATTCTGTAGTGATAGCGATGTCCTCGTGAAGACTAAAGACATCAGTCTGACTGTTTTTGGAAACTTTGGGATTTATTTGGCATACTCTTCATGCATTGATGATCACAGTATTCACAGTTAACATGCAAAAAGATGACAGATTTTCAAAACAAGGCGAGTCCTCTACATTCATCATTTTTGATTTGGAGTCAGGTGACATCTTGACAGCTCGATGTTAGGAGGATTAACATCAGCGGATCAGAGGGTGATTGATTGACATAATTCAAACAAGACACCGACAAAAACATACACACCGGAGGTCCTTTCACAATAACACATTTGTTGGTGTCCCCTGTAGTCCGTTAGGCTCTAGGTGGAGGAGTTAAGGATGCGGGAGTCTGCGGAGTCGGAGCGCTCTTCGTACTCCTCCTCAGGGGAGTAGAGACCAGGTTTGGCTCCCAGCGTGCAGTTCTCCTCCTGGATGCTGATCCGCGCCTCTTCGGACGCTCTGGAGGAGAGCAGGGGGGAGCTGCGAAACACCGACCCTGCAGGGCCTGATACGGGCCCTGCAGGGGAGAAAGGAGACACGTACTGAGCGGCAGAGCGAAGCTGGTACTGCTGTTGCAGCGCCATGGTGTTCCACAGGGTCACGTCGTTGTGCACGAACGGGCTGGCCTGGCTGCGCGTGAGAGAGTTGCGCAGCATGAGCGGATAGCGCGTGGTCTGCGAGAAGGATGGGTGCTGCAGCGGGACACCGAGCGGCCCCGATGCGGAGTCGGATGTGAATCGGAGGGATTCGGGGACCCGAAAAGCAGAGCCCACAGACCACTTAGCGGAAGAGGATACCGGGTGGTAGGAGCCCAGCGCGTGCTCGAACAGGTGTCCGTTTGAAGGCAGAACGACTGCATCCGCGTGTGTGTCTGTGTGCGAGTGCGCGCTCCCGTCAGGACTCCGGCTGGACAGAAGCACCTCGATGGCCCCAACTAGATCCCCCCCGCAGCCCCTGAGGATGAGCTCCAGCACGGGAGGCTTGTGCGCGGGGAAGATCTTCTTGAGGACATCCAAAGGGGGCCGGTTAGCTCGGAGGCTGAAGGGAAGGTTGATGGACCCCGCGAGGCCCTCGATGAGAACGCTCTGCTCCGAGGGGCTGACGGGAAACTTCTGAGGACTCACGGTTTTTGCTTCTTTCTCGGTGCTGCCGGGTTTGGGGAGGCTGTAGCGACTCTCCTCTGGGTGGGAGGGGGGCTCTGGGGGTTCAGGGGTGTAACATGAGTTTGGTTTGGAGCCTTCGGGGGAACTGACCGGGTCCTGCTCCTTCTCACTGGAGCTGCTGCCTCCGTTTTCACCCCCTGACACCTCATCAGGAGCGTCCTCTGCAGGATCTGCAAAACCAGAAACAAACAGTCAAAGACAAGTTTGAACATGAAACACAAAAACAAACATTAAGCTGCAAGAAAAGTGCACATATCTGCTAGACACACTTATTTACTCGTTATCTTAATGCAACTCCTCCATTTCCCTTCAAGGGAAAAGACACACACTATTAATCTCTTGTCAACTTGTCTCCAACACAAAGATTAACGTGGAGGCTATTTCTTTGATTCTCTTCTCTACAGAGCTGTTAACACAAAGTGCTGACTGTGTGTGAGTGTGTGTCAGTCAGTGAAGGATCTGCAGTCGATGCCTTTTGACCACATTGTGTAAACAGATCGCTCGTTGCTCGGTAACTTTTCATCTCAAATTGACCTCGTGCAGAGAAATATGGCGATTACATTCGATCGTGCTGACCGTGCTGATGACGGTGTTCTTTTAAGCTCTCAGCTGCACGTGAGGCTGATTTGTGGTCAGCTGATCGGTTCTCCTAGTGTCAAAATGTTTGTCTCAGAAACAAACTTAAGTGGAGGCAGAAAGAGCAGTATCTGCTTTATTCAGTACGAATAAAAAAATCTAAAACTTTGTTATAACGCTGATAATGGTAAAGGAAAAAAGTGTTTATTTTGTTTGTTTATTTTTGCAACAATTTGCTATGTGGGGTAGGCCTAGAAAACTGAAAAAGAGGTTTGACAGCCTTAAAATTACCGCATGTTTTTACATTTTAAAAAATAGTTCACAGAATTTGACTTATTGTTTGACAATTTTGTGGACTTATACAAAAAAGTCAAGTGAAAGGACACAGACGTCATGCATTGTGGATACAGGCTAAATAAAAGCAACATTCCACAAAAGTAAAAAGAAACCGTGACCTACAAATATTAGCAGAACAAATTCATCAATTGTAATATAGGCCCAACATGTATTATAATACAGGTGTGGAGTTTTACATATCTTTGTTTTACAGAAAACATGCTAAAAACATACAAAATGGGCCATTTGATTTCACCTTTAGAATATAACACCTTCTCGTTTCTGCTATGCCACAGCCTCACAAACCAGCACACATCAACAATATTTACTATGAAATGACCGACCTACCTTTTTAAAAATTAATTTCCGTTAGCCTATAGCCTATGTATATTTAAATTATCTTGTGCTGCTGTCAGAAACTATTTTCGTTTCATGTCATATGGTTTAAAAATGTTGAAGAAAAAACAAGATGGAAATAAAGTTCCACAATAAACGTTGCATTCTTTAGTTATTTCTGTGAAATTCTACCTAAAAATATACATTAAATAGCCTACAGACTTGATAAACACCGCAATCAGAGGTTTTATTGCAAAGACGTTTCTATGTTGTCATTTATAATATTTTTCATATGCACGTGCGTTTTCTGTTATCCGGTCAAATAATTCTGCGCCACTTGTTTGTTTAAAGTAGCAACTTAGCCTATATTAAAGTTGTTTTTATTCATTTTTGGGGAATTTGTTTTTTTTTATCTGCTATAAGAACATCTCTCCATTACTTGGCATTATGTTGTTATTGTCGCTCCGTCAAGCGCTTCTCTTACCTGTGCATGTTTGCGCTCCGGCCTGTACCGGCTCCGTGCTGCTCCACCTCAGCTCCAGCTCCTCCGTCCTTGACGGGGCTCCCTGGTTCCCCTCCCCGGTTCCGGACATTCCGATGCCGGGCAGCACTCTGAGAGATTCCGGGATGAGGCTCTCCAGGCTCTCGTTGGCTTGCTGCCTGCGGAGCGCCACCTGCGCCGCCATAACGCGCTGCCGCTCGATGATGAGGATGCACTTCTCGCACGTGCAGTCCTTGAAGCGGCAGTAGCGTTTGTGACCTTTGAGCCAAGAGAGCACGCCGTGATTCCGGCACCGCGCGCACTTGGGGGTCCTCTGCAGCGGGGCCCGGGGCTGGGACACCGGAGCCCCCATGTACAGGTAGGGGGATCCGTAGCCGTTCATTGGTTCAGACTCGGGGTGTTTTCCGGGGCGCACGAGAGCATCTGCAGGGTCGCGAGGCAGGGCGGGAGTTATGTTGTCCTGGAGATTGAGCAGGATGGAGTTGATCTGCCTTACTCATGAAACGATGAAGAGAAGAAGAGGAGTGGGCTTGTCGAGGAGGATCCACCTTTCCTCCGGCTGACAGCACAGATACGCATCAGGCTGTCACGCACTTATGGAGACGAGTAACCAAACGATGTCAATCACGTCTACGCGTCTGCAGAATGCAAAAAAATGTCCACGATGGACAAAAAAAATCTAACAGAGGGGAACAGATAATCCCTCAGTTTCCCTGTGAGGCTGTAACACTTGTGCCATGGTTCAAGAAGACTATTAGTTTAAAGATGTTGCGAATATAAAAGAAACATTGCAGCTTTTTCAGTGGATAGATGCAACACTTTTTCAATTCAATTTCAATTTCAAGAAAAGGCAAAACTGCAGAACAGGCTGTAATATGACATTTTAATAGACTGTAATAATAATAATTATAATAATAGACTGTATGCAGTAGTTTTAAAGAGTCAATGGGAAATATAATGTTGTGTTAGCATCATTAATTCCTTAAATATGTGAAAACTCTTAAATCCCAGTCTGAATTTTACTGGTTTACTCTGCTGATGATAGACTAAAGAATAAAATTATGATTTTCATGCAGCAGTCTATACAAGTAAACAAAAATCTAACAAAACGTCAGAGGATTTTTAAGATATAAAGTCTTTTCTGTTGACCAGTTTAAATTGTTACATTTCCACATGTAAAAAAACATAAAATATTGACTGTAGTATAGTATTATAAAACCCTTAATGATGTGTTAACCCAAAGCTTGAGTTCAAACTAAACTGTCATTAATAATGCAATGATCTGGACAATCTAGCCGTCAAAACTGTCCTATGAAAAAATATTGTTCAGTTAAAAAATATACAAAGCAAACGTAAGAGTTTGTGTGGTTTCTACTCCAGGAGGTTTTTTTTGTTTTTGTTTCAACAAGTCACTTAGGAAAAAAACGTGCTTTTAGAAACCATAAAAAGCTGATGTAAAAGCATTATCCAAATTCAACTGAAAATCAAATTTGGGATCACAGCTGTCTGTCAATAAAGACTTATGTACAGTAGGTAGAAAAACAAGTCCCTGCATAAAAATAAACCATTTACCAACTATCAGGACATTAAAAGGCCAAATGCACAATTACTGGCTTCAATCTGTATTTATTTAAAATGACAAGAATCAAAAGGAAATGGGACCTGGAAATAGAGGCATTAATACTATCCTTAAAAAAATGTAAACTTTCAGGAAATAACACAAGTATTAAAAGATATTTTTTAATTAGCTAGGATTTCAGTTCACTTTCCTCTCCCTGTTCAACTGCAGGTCCTCCATTATCAGACTTAAGTCATACAAAACGCTCTCAGCCTCTCGCACCTTTAACACAATCGTACATAACTTAGATGATTAGCTCTCTACATGTATAAAAGCCCTTTGGGAACTATGTCAAGACGCTGATATGTCCCTTCTGCTGGACTAATAGAGGGCATTGAAACATAACACCGGACAAAGCCGGGGCCCATTTCTGACCGTAAAAAAAGGTTTATTCAAGCAAATAATGGGATCGGAGGCTACGTGGCTTACAGAGAATAAGAGCATGGTAAACTTCTCCACATGAAGCCCGTCTCCAGGGCTATTAAGCTTTTAATTGGAAAATAGCAGAGGAAATTTCAAGGTGACTAGAGTGGCTCTGCAGTTTGTGCCGGCCGAGTAGATTTGTGGGAGTGGGAGGCGGCGAGTGAACGCCTACACCACAACGCATAATAAATTTATTCATGTTGTTCGTTGATAAAGAGTAAAACACAAACCGGAATAAAAGTTTATACTGCAGGATGGACTGGTATGTACATAAGGGCTGATGTCTTTTTTTACTCTGATGCTCTGCTAAGAAAAGCAATGTAAATCATTTATGCTCAGGTCCCCTGTGCATTTAATAGAAAACACAAAATAGATTTTAATTAACAAGAAATGCATGATCTGTATTAGTAAGTGATAGGCTACTGTATATTACAAAATATAACAAACAATATATACCTGCATAAAATATACCATAAATGTATTTTTCTGCATTATCCTTTAGGGCCAATTTCAGATTCAGATCCAAAACAGAATTGCCACCTTCAATAGACCCGGGATCTGTTTATGTGAGCTAGCCAGGTATAGTGACAACGTGGATACAACCTGACCTACTACATGGCACCGATTGCCCCCCCCCCCCAAAAAAAACTCAAGCAAGCAAGAGCCAGGACCTCACTGGGGTTGTCAAGTGGGAACCAGGTGTAGTGGATGTTTTAGTCGATCAGTTGAAGTGTTTCCTTGATGTTCTGAAAATTCAGTTAAAAGTTCAACTACATTTCACTAAAATTTCGGGTTCTGTTTACATCAATTCTGTTTCATCATCAATTGTACACTCCAACTGCTTTAATTCCTTAATAACAACAGGCAGTATTTGGGTTATTTTGTAAACAGTAAATGCAGAGTCTTAAAAACCAGCCCCCTCCCAAACACAAAAAGAAGAAAAGAAATCAACATTTTGATTTGAATTTACTGACTCCACCGCTTTGTTAGTATTAATTCTCATCTCATGAATAAAATAATTTTCATAGAACAAGTTCTAGAACATTAAAGATGTGAAAGTTTAGAAAAGTGGCAAATTTAGGGGAGCGTCACAGCTTTGTGAGTTTTTATCTTGATCATCAAAACTGTAATTTTTTGTCTTTAAATGGTATCTTGTCATGAATGATACTGTAGCTTAAAAAACTTGAGCGTAAAGGGTTTTTTAAAAATGGTGTCTGTTCCTCGATTCAATAAAAAAAAGCTTCTCTTTTTTAACTCTCTCTCTCTCTCTGAGATATTTTTCATATTTCTAATGATTTTCTGTTATTATCACTTACACAAAGTCAACTTATGTGCGAACAGAAGTGTTACTACCACATTTCTATCACTCATCTTGGATCTCATGTTTGTATATGAGAGTGAACTCCTCCTGCAGGGCCCCTACAGAGCCTGAGTAGGAGGAGGAGCTGACCTCTGCTGAGTGGGGTTATTATAAGGTGCTGATTGGGGGCGTTTCTTCCACTCAGAAGCCCTGTCACAGAAACGCTGATTTAAGTCTCCCCAGGGAGGCGGGACACTGAGTTCCTACAGGGTGAATTAGCCAGACGTCTGAATTAGTGACAAAAGCGCAGAACATCAGTCTTTAAACATCTGTCTCC